>CM044431.1:34345835-34371247 GCA_024363595.1 Xenopus borealis
ATATATATATAGTGCCACATGAAATATGCAGGATTAATTATTTTGTTCTAAACTACTTTTTTCTTGAACCCACATTGTCTTGCCCTCCTGCACTTACATTTTTTTTACTCCGACAAGGGCACTAAAAGAGCTAACTTTTCCATTAAAAAACTGTATCACAATTCTTTCCATGAATGGATTTTTACCCCTAGTAAATTCCCGTTCCCCCCCCGACTTCTGGGTCTGATTCCTCTATAACAGGGGTCCCCAACCCCCGGGCCACGGACATACTAGAAATGGGCCACCAAGGCAAGTCCTAATTTGACGTGACATGCCTGATTTTGACATAGTGCTCCCGAATTTGACATAGTGTGCCCCGAATTTGATGCTGTGCGTGTGAAATTTTATGTGAGGCGCACACATTTAATGGATTCCAAACAGTTGACTAAACCCGCCCCCTCCTTAAAAAAATTAGGGCTTTACACCAGTCCCTGGGGCAAAAAAGTTTGGGGACCACTGCTCTATAGTACATCTGCCCAAGGATTCATAAACGTTTTGTGGGGGATTTTACCCACATTCCCCTGCACTGGGTATTTCATGCGTTTCACCGTAGGGGAGAGCAGGGAGAAATACATTCAGACTACTCTGTACTTACTGAGGTGCAGGCAGTAGCTGAATGCAGGTGGAATGCAACTTAATGTGTTCCACTATTGACCACTTTAAGTAGGCTCAGGAAATTTGCGATATTACTGAACTTAACCAGGTAAACTTGAATATAATATGGAGTCCAGTTGCACATCCCTGGAGCTACAGCCATGGATAAACCATAATCACAAAATGGAAAAACCAAATAAAAGTAAAAAAATAACACCTTTTACTTTTTAAAAGACCATGTTTTTAAATTTAACAATGTTTGTGTTGTAGAGCTCTGCCAGTAAATTACCGCGAGGAGACTGCCATTTCTGACATATGCTCCAATAAAAGTTAGAGCAGTGTCTGACACTTATAAGTTTAACACAGTTGATGAAGGAAGGCTGCTATCAGTGTGGCGGCCTGACTCAGTTCAATTACAGTTGTCATGCTATACCCAGATCCTAAAATGAGAAGTCATTTTTTTTACCTAGATTTTTTTTTGTACAGGGAACTTTACACTTTTATCTAATTAAATGTATGAATTATTATATTCTCATTTTAGCATGTAGATATAGAATGGATGCCGGAAAAAAGTATCCCGACACCCAGACCCTTCAGTACATCATACATCACTCACCTACTGTATGAACTGAAATGGCTTTCTTGCATGTGGTTAATGATGTTTAGGTAGTATCCTTAGGAACGGCACATCGATGTCTCTCTGGCAGAAACAAGTGATCCTAACTAATAGATACAGCGCCTACCAAATCATTCTCCAATATTTCTTCTGCTAAAATACAGCCTTTTTATAGTAACAGTTCATTACTTGCTCATTTCCAAGGGGATCCTATACTACTATGTGCAGTGTTTTTAACTTCAATGCAGGTCCGGACTGAGAATTAAAATAGGCCCTAGCATTTCAGGTACACAGAGGCCCAATCAGCCCACATAGAGGCCCAAACAGTCCCCACCAGCCCACTAAACACTGACTTTCTATGGGACCTTATAGCAGCCCCTCTGGCATTTGCCAGAACTCACAGATTGCCAGTCCAGTCCTGGACTGCTTCAATGTCTCACTGCTCCAAATGCTGCATGGGTAGACTTTGTACCTCTTGATGCAGTCTGTGCTGGGGGTGCCAACAGGATCCTAATGTAAATACAGTCTCCAGCCTATCACAGCCACCCAGCACCCCTAGCCTGACATACATGAAATGCACCACTGTCCCAACTAAGCATTCTTAAGATGGCCATACATGGGGAGATCTGCTTGTTTGGCGATGTTGCCAAACGAGCGGATCTCTCCCCGATATGCCCACCTTGAGGTGGGAAATATCGGGCTGATCCGATTATGGGCCCCAGGGCCCAACAATCGGATCACAACGCCCGGATACGGTCGTTCAGATCGCAGGACCGCATCAACGAACAGATGCGGCTGCGATCCGACGGGATTTTTAGTCCCGCCCAATCGACATCTGCCCGACTTTCGGCCAGATATCGATCAGTTAAGCCCGTCGGATGGCCCCACGCATGGGCCGATAAGCTGCCGTCCAATTCAATTGTTTTTTGGATTGTGTCGGTGACCCACATATGAAAGCTGGAAAGAGACAGAAGAAGAAGGCAAATAATTAAAAACCTATAACAAAAATTAAGGCCAATTGAAATGTTGTTTAGAATGAGCCATTCCATAACATACTAAAAGTTAACTTAAAGGTAAACCAGTCCATTTAGGTTTATATCACAGAGAGAGAGACTGTTCCCTACAGAGGCACATTTAACCCTGCCTGATCAGCATCTGCCCAACTGTTGGCCAGATATCGATCTTTGAAGCCCATGTGAGAGCCCCACACTGGCCAATAAGCTGCTGACTTGATCTATCAGCAGTTTTAGCAGCCCGTGTATGGCCACCTTTAGTTGTAAAGGGGAAATACATCTCCTTTATTATACAAACACACAAGTGTGAGTCTTGCATTTGGGAACCTTCCAGCACTAGTGAATTACATATCAGAGTCCATCCCTACATTAATGGCGCAAGATGTAATTAAGCTTTCGATGTGTCACGGCAAAGGTGAATGTGATTTTTATTTTTTTTTTGAATGGCAGTTTCTTCTCCTGCCCTTATCTGGGTCACTTGCAATCATGAAAGCACTTGCATTAACACTGGTAGTGGCGGAACTACCGGGGGAGCACGGCGAGCAATTGGGCAAGGGCCCGCAACCCCCCTCAGGGCCCCTCAGCAGCTCGCGCACTGCTGATTTCCATTGTTATTTATGTGTACAGAGACAGACGGGGCCCCGGCTGCACAACGCATACCAGGGCCCACCCCCCTCTATTATATTACTGAACATTGGCTAACTTTAATCTTGAGTTACTACAGGTGAAGCCTTACTAGGAATCTATATAGAGGTAAAATGATGCTTTAATAAGTCCTAGTGCACCAGGGCTTCTGCCTCAGGGTCAGACTGGGCCAGCAGGACACTGGGAAAAAACCCAGTGGGGCACACTCCCTGCATTACCACTTACCTCCCTCCCAGATGCCAGTTATCTTCCAACTCACGGGGGGCAGGGGGTTGAAGGGGATCTCAGAGGGTGTTTGCAGCTGGGGGCCCAGAGTATGGTGTGGTGGCCCCATGAGGCTACAGGCCCGGTGGGCCATGGGCCCCCCAGTCTGAAGCTGCCCTGCAGCCACAATTAGGGGGGAGGCCAGGAAGCAGAGCAAAAAACTCTCAGGTGGGGAGAAGGTCAGGGCTGGTGGGGCCCACCGGGCTTCTTCATGGTGTTCCGCTTGTACGGTTGCAACCTGGCTGGTATTTTACCACCTGACTGGTAAAAATTAGTCCAACCCCGGGCACCCGTGTGTGCAATTCATCAGAACAGGTGTGGCACAAAATGTACAAGTGCAAGGAGCATGTTTAGGTGAAAGTGCCTTTAATGTATGGTGTCAATACATGCTCCGGTTTATGCAACCACAATTGAGGAAGAGGTCAAAATGGGCCCTTTTGTATGTTTGCATATATGTGTGCAGAGATGTTATTGGACATTTATTTCATGCCATTATTTCATGGATTACCCATGCGTTTGGTGCTGCCAGAATCAGTGTCGGACTGACCCACCAGGCTACCAGGAAAACTCCCGGTGGGCCAAGGTGTCAGTGGGCCCTTCTAACCTATTTCATGGTCATTCCCTATTTCTTTATGGAAAAAAAATCTTAGTAATGGAATAATATAGTAAGTACTGTAGCTATAAAGGACTATGAGAATAAAGAGGCTGAGTGAGGGGAGGAGGAATAAAAATTTGGAAAGTGGGCCCACAGTCTAAGGTTTTCTGTTGGGCCCTTGGCATCCCAGTCCGACACTGGCCAGAATGTATTAGGTGGGTGCATGGCTGGCAAGCTGCAAGCTAGTGCTGACACTAAGTACAAACATTATTGCCTGAAAGTAAGATAAAGCTGCTGGAAATAATCTTCCCAGGAATACACAGACATATGGTCCAGCTACCTCCATGGTGTATCCCTATAGGCACATGGCATGGTGTGTGTATGAGAGTACTGCTATGCAAGGAATGGCAGTGACGTTATTAGAGTTGCAGGCAGGGAACACAGTTGGGAGTGGGACAGGTAAAATATATTATCAGCCTTCCAATAGTGGAGGAGAGCAAGGACACTACCCCCTCCTCTCAGCGACCCCTCCTGGGCTCACAGTTCAAGCTAATCATTGACAGCACTTTTACAATCCACTTGTGTAGAGGAGTAGCTGAGATAAGACAGTGCAGCAGCAGCAGCAGGAGTCGGAGCAGAAAGCAGCTGACAGGGGTCGGGGAGACGCGACTTGAATGGAACTGTCCCTACATGAAAGGAAAGAGCCAGAGAGGTCACAATGGGGGGCTTGTGGCCGGCGGGATTCTTGCTGTCCATAAGTTTTCTATGTGAAGTGACAGGCAGCCCCGGGGAAGGCAGGAGTGTATGGGGAAGAAGTCACCCCTTGAACCCCACAAACCAAAGTCAGCTCTTCACTTCTGGCACTTTCCCTTCAGACTTCATTTGGGGTGTGGGGAGCTCATCTCTGCAGATTGAGGACGATCACTCCAGCAGGGGAGCGTCTATTTGGGACACATCGCTGAGACAGCCCCAGTCCTGGTTAGAGAGCAACAACAACAATCAGGAGCAGCCCACTGACAGCAGCACCCCCGGACTGGCACATGCCATCTTACCAGCCTTGCAGTTTCTCGGGGTGAATTTTTACCACTTCTCTCTTTCCTGGCCCAGACTGTTCCCAGAGGGGAGTGGGGTTCCCAGCGATGACGGGGTGCAATATTACAACGATATGATCGACCTGCTGATCAGTAAGAATGTCATGCCAGTGATCACTCTGTACCACTGGGACTTACCAGCTGCCATCCAGGAGACGCACGGAGGCTGGCCCAACCAAACTGTCATCCACCTGTTTCATGACTATGCCAAGTTCTGCTTCCACAGCTTTGGGGATCGGGTGAAATACTGGATCACGATGCACAATCCCTACCTGATCGCCTGGCAAGGCTACGGCACAGGGCTCCATGCACCTTGGAAAAAGTGGGACATGCGGAGAGTTTCTCTAGTGGCGCATAATCTCATCAAGGTAAGCGCGCAGCCTGCGCTCTCTCATCCCTCACTCATACACATTCACTGTGCGCGACTCTCCGACCCTCTCTTCTCTACTGTGCGCTAGGGAAGGCAGGGGTTACCGAGTACCTGTGTGTTTGTAGGGGTATTATGGCTAAGGGAGGTGGCTGTGGGGGCAAATGGAATAGTCGTGGTGTACTAAGTTTTGGGTAGCAGTAAGGTGTATGTAACTGGGTAACTGTGATGCTTGTTGTGGGTGTGATACTGTTTGTAAGGTTGGCCACAATAGATATTGTGTATGAGGGGCTACCCAGCACCAGTATAGTTTGTGTAGGTGTACCTTCAGTATGGATGGTGTTTGTATCTATAATATTAATTTATTTTCGTGGCCGCATGGAATTTTTGGAGTGTTCCTAGGACACGTGTTTGCCTGTGTACTTGAATTGGGTATGTTTTTTTTTGTGTGCGCTGAGTAGTGATGGAGCTAGTTGGGTTACCCTGAGTAGGGATGGTGCTTGTTGAGATATGCTGAGTAGGGATGGTGCTTGTTGAGATATGCTGAGTAGGGATGGTGCTTGTTGGGTTACCCAGTAGGCATATTGCTTGTTGGGAAATGCTGAGTAGGGATGGTGCTTGTTGGGTTACCCAGTAGGCATACTGCTTGTTGGGAATTCTGAGTAGGGATGGTGCTTGTTGAGTTACCTTGAGTAGGAATACTGCTTGTTGGGAAATGCTGAGTAGGGATGGTGCTTGTTGGGTTACCTTGAGTAGGAATACTGCTTGTTGGGAAATGCTGAGTAGGGAAGGTGCTTGTTGGGTTACCTTGAGTAGGAATACTGCTTGTTGGGAAATGCTGAGTAGGGAAGGTGCTTGTTGGGTTACCTTGAGTAGGAATACTGCTTGTTGGGAAATGCTGAGTAGGGAAGGTGCTTGTTGGGTTACCTTGAGTAGGAATACTGCTTGTTGACATATGCTGAATAGGGATGGTGCTTGTTGGGATACCCTGAGTAGGGATGTTGTTTGGGAGGAAAATTGGGGTATGTACAGTGTTTGTGGTAATTTGCTGGTTATTGTGTCAGTTGGGGTACCCTGAGTAGGAATGGTGTTTATGAGGGTAACTGTGGTTGCAATAAAGCTTGTGGATACATTGCAGTTAGTGTGAGAGTCCATATGGAAGGTAGGGAATTGGGTAAACTACTTGCATGCACTCCAGAATTAGAAAACAGGACAAATAATAACTCAAGTATTGTGCTTGCAAAGGGTCTCTGACCATCTGTAGTATAGTATCAAATGAGTTGCAGTGCCCTAATTATAGATATTTCACAATGCATAACACTGAATAAAATATTAGTAATGGCTACTGTAAACACAGGGACATATACAGGTATATTAACAGATTACATTCTAGGACCCAGAGAACCATATATATATATACATTTAGCAAATTCAAGTATTCCAGAACATACAGTTATTTTACATGTAAGCACAGGCAGTATGTGCACAATATAGCACCAGAGACATGACTTTATCTGTATGTTTGTCAGTCTAAGTTATACAAATGGTAAAATGTACATAAGTACATAAGTACAAATAAATGTGACAGTTTTTATTGAGATTTCCTTAGATTCATTTACAAAATCAGCACTTGAAGTTGCATATATTATTTGGGTGCTGTAGGGGGATGCATACATAGTTACAAAACCTGGAGATGGAAAAAAAAGGTAAAATTATTCCCGCAGGGATGTTTTTCCATATACCTTTGATAAGCTCTGCCAGTAGCCTTGACCTGTGATTGCTGTATTTTGTATCTTTACAGTAACACAGCCCAGGGACTGGCTTTTTGTTTATCCCTGTCTCTGGATCTAGCCAGTGCTGGGCAGCGGTAACAGAAAGGATCCCTGAATAAAGCCAGATATTTAGGGAAGATATACTCTGGGAAACATACATCCTTATAAGTGCCCCAGTGGAATTTACAGTCTAAGATCCCTATTACATTTTTCACTAGGGTCAGAACTAGGGTTTTATCAGGAACCTGTAAAACTGCCTGTATGTTTTTGGAATGTGGAATGAAAAACTTAGACACATGGAGGAAGAACATAGAAATACTACTGCCATGGCTGGAATCGAACCTTGCACTCTGACCCCAGCACTGCAATGCAGCAATGCTAATAACCCCACCTACATGTTGTGCTAATGAAAATTATTGCCAGTCAAGTACCATGTTGGCTGGCGCATTGGAAGCTGCAGTTCAGATTGTTTAGTCCGACAACCTACAACAATATATAACAAAATATAATATGGAACAATATATTTAAACATGCACATAAATCAGTAAGAGCCTCTAAAATTGCAGAGGCGAATGACAAGCTCTTTACTAGATGGCATAATACAACCTTGAAACTTAGTAAAAATGTTCCATTCAGCATCTAACAAGTGCTGGCGTCGTAATACCCATGAAGGCTCACATTTACACATATGGTTAACATGCCCAGCTATGTCTCAATATTGGAATAAAGTCTAAACAATAAACAACTAACAGAGTGACCAAGACCAACATTCAGATCAATAACCAAGCCTTAATCTTGCTAAATTACAATAATGAGATGGGCAAGGTGGTAACTGACCCCCTACAAAGGCACCTCCTTCAGGCTGCCAAAGCTTTAGTGCCCTATAAATGGAAATCTATTTACCCCCCTACCTTTATAGAGTGGTTAACGAAAGTAGAAGAAATTAGACGTATGGAACAATTAACACGCATGCTTCACGACAATAGTCCAACGTATAAGAAGATCTGGCACCCATGGGTTCAATATGTTAAAAATATGTATTATTTTGCTTACCCTATACCCTTCCTCCATTTTTTTTCTGTACCCCCTCCCTTGTTTTTCAAAATTCAATAAACAAAGAATTGACAAAGAAAAATTAAATATAATATGGAGATACAGTAGAAGGTATAGTATCCAACTCTTTCTCCCATGGGCCAAACAGGCACATAGTGTAGAGTAAAGTATTGGCCAGTATATGACCACCTTAAAGGAGATATGTAGGATAAATGTAAAAAAACATAATTTTGAAGGCAATTATGAGTAATATATGTTGTTGCTTTTACATGGTGTTGAACATTAATATTATCTTTAAAAATAACCCCTTTATTAGAGCTCCCTATAAATATTCATTGGTCCCTGTCCTTGTATCAAATAATAGGTGGGTGTGTCCTAGAGATCCCCTCTAGAAGCACAGTAGGAGGGGACAGCCAATCACAGACAGGCTTCAGTTCCCTATTAGGTTCAGTTAGCTGCTGATTGGTTCCTGTCCTACAGTGCATTGAGCTAAAAGCCGCCAGCTCCCCTGCACAGCCTGGGATTTCAGAGAGCAGGAAGTTGAAGAGAAGGGAGGAATTATTTGGGTTTTTGCAGAAATATTCAATAAATCAGCCGAAAAAACACTACTTTTTTAAGCACAATTCTTCTATACCTAAATGAATATAACTAATTGGTAAACAAAATGTCTCCTTTAAGGCAGAGTTTCTTGGGACTCAGATCAAGTACAATTTAGAATAAATTAAGAAACTTTTTTTTATTAATTCTATGGGGCAGATTTACTATTGGTTGAATTTCGAATTAAAAGAAATTTGAAATTCGACCATGGGAATATTATGTGAAGTAAAATCCTTTGAATTCGAATATTGAATTCAAATGATTTTACCGCAATTCGATTGGTCCAACGATCGAATAGTTAAAATTCGATCAATCGATTCATTTTTTCGATCGAATTTTTTTATTTGATCAAAAATAATGATACCCAATTCGTTAGCTTTGATCTGGAGAACTAGGTGGTCAAATAAAAATTTAAAGGGGAAGTACTTTGACCATCGAATAGTCGAATATTCGAATAAAATTAAATTTGAATATTCGAATTATTCGAATTTGAATATCGATCATTGAATTTGCCTAATTTGCATATTTGAAGATTTGAATCTTTTTGAAATTCGATCGAACTTCGAATTCTTCATGTGAATTTAGTAAATCTGCCCCTATATGTCACTGCATGAAAAGTATCATGGAAAACAGCATGGGGGCCTATTTTTGGGACCTGATTCACAAGTTACAAGCCCCAGACCTCTAAGAGTAGTTATACTAGCAATGTATACACCAAGTTTATAAATAGAAGCGTTTCCAAGAATTTAGCTTGTTTCTCTAGGTTTATGAAACGTCAGTCTCCCCACAGGTCAGCAGTGAATATACTTGGAAATTATGAATAAATAACTTCTTGCAGCAAGTAAATATGATGATAGTGCCTTTAATATGCATTTAATATATGTACACTTGTGTCCAGGGTCTGGCACATTCACACCTAACAGCGGAGTTAGTGCAGAGTGCAGCTCCAGAGGGTCCAAGGTAGCCCAGTTCTTACTTTCTGACCTTATTGTGGCAGGAGATGGTGGGAAGAGTAGGTGGGGTTGCCACCTTTTCTTCAGGCCTTTACTGGCTAATGACTGGCTAAGATCTAGGGGCAGGTCCAAAAAGGGGAGGGGTAGTGATTTCACAGGATGGAGTTGTGATGTCATGGGATGGGCTGGAGAGTCTCAATTCTGTGAGTAGGCCAGGTTTGGGAGCACACAGGGGAAGGGAAGCGAGGAGATTGGAGTAGTTCTGTGCAGTAGTCCAGGGTCAAATAAATTGGGATTACAATTTACTGGCATTTACATTGCAGGTAAATTTGTGATAGTAGCATTGACCTTGATTGGTGTTATACTGCCTAGGCTGCTGTAATACAGGACAGATGATAGCCTTAAAAGTAGGGCACAAAGTGTAAAAAAATACTTTGCATATTGTAAGATAACCCTTATATGTTCTTCCCATGGTTTTGTGGGTTTCCTCCAGGTGCTGGTTTCTTCCTACAATCTAAACACATACAAGCAGGTTGTCTGCAGATGAAAATGACCCTAGTGTGTTGTGTGACTGCTATTTATAAGTGATCCCCAACCAGTAGCTCATGAGCAACATGTTGCTCTCCAACCCCTTGGATGTTGCTCCCAGTGGCCTCAAAGCAGGTGATTATTTTTGAATTACTGGATTAGAGGCAAATTTTAGTTGCATAAAACACAGATGTCCTGCCAAACATTCTGTCCTGTAGGCTGCCAGTCCATATAGGGGTTACCAAAAAGCCAATCAGAGCTCTTATTTGACATCCCCATGGATTTTTTTTTTTTTTATTTCGTATTGTAATTTTTTTATTGAGAGAAAAAAAAAAAAAAAAAAAAAAAACATCACAACTATTCCATGGATTTTTTCATGCTTGTGTTGCTCTCCAACTCTTTTTTAAATTTAAATGTGGCTCACGAGCAAAAAAGGTTGGGGACCCCTATTATAGATTGTAAATTCCACTGGCAGGTGTGAATTGGGATTCAAAATAGGCCCTTGCATGTCAAGTACAAATCAGCCCCCCACCAGCCCAATAAATAGTCACTATCTATCAGGGGCGTAACTACAGAGGAAGCAGACCCTGCGGCTGCAGGGGGCCCAGGAGCTATTGGGGCCCATGAGGCCCTAATTCATATACAATTACAATAAATATTGGTAAAACAGGTCAACCACTGGACATTTTGGGGGCCTGAAAAATTATTTGCTGTGGGGCCCAATAAGGTCTAGTTATGCCACTGCTATCTATGGCATCTTACTGCAGCCCCTCTGGCATTTTCCACATTCCACAAATTGTCAGTCCGGGCCTGTCCACTGGGGGAGGAAGTGATGAAAAGCAATTCAATTAAATTAAGACATGTAATTCCTCTAGCAAACAGCAGAGGCCACAGTCCCTCCCTATACACCAGTATACTGCTTTATTGTTGTGATCTGAGCTAATTCTGCAGTGTAACATATGCCTTTATTGATCCCCGTGAATTCCTGAGCCTGTGCCCTGAGTTCAGTCATTCCAGAGCTTTCTGTTAAAGCCAGAGACATGCCAGTTTAGCCCCCATGCAAGACAATAGCCTGGAGCAATTTTTCTCAATCTGTAAATCATAAATCATGTTTGATGGATTAGCATAGATAGATTAGAAGGGTTAAAGGTCCTTATCTGCTGTTAACCCTATTGGTTTCTATCAAATCCCAGCATGCCTTCTGATAAAGGCCACAAAATCTTCAGTTTATCCAGAGTTACATACAACACAATAGTGAATGGTTGTTTATAGGTCTTGCACATACACTTTATTTGTTCTGAAGTGTTTGCCAGGCAGGACTTTACTCAGAACAGCTGTTTATCTGATCCCGCTCATACACCACAAGTACTATACTATATGACTCTATGCAATGACTCTAGGGAGAGGAAAATGGTGCCCTGTGGGTAGCTAGATAAGGCCTATTTCTGAGCCTGCACAAATGTGATTTTATCACTTTATTCTGATGCATACAATGTAAATTACAGCCCTATTAATTATGGGACAGTTCTTATCAGTGCCTGGCCCATGTGCTTCTATGAGGCTAACAAGGCATGGGTCTTTTTTTTTTCTATACACAAAGATTTGAATTTACTGCCTTCCACACCTTGTATGTGTATGTACTGACAGACATGGGATCAGCCTGCTGTGTGCACTGACAGGCTGACCCTGTGCTGTTCCTAAGTCAGTGTTGGAATGGGAGGCCGCATTAGGGGCCCAACCCCCACAGACCCCCTGCCCCAGCCGCAACCCCCTTTCTCCTTCACCCCCACCAGCGTATACATTCTTATCTATTATTCAGCCACCATTGGCTTGGCTTGGAGTTCAGGGTTAACATACTCTGCCACAGACATGGAAATCAGGTCTGGGCTGGCAGGGCCCACCAGGGTTTTTCCCAAGGTCCTGCCCTCTGGGCCTTACCAGGATGGGCCTTACGAGGATGGGACAGCAATGAAAACAATGTCCCGCGCAGGCATGGGCATGGTCACACTTCCCATCTGCCTCAGCCACTCCAATTAGGACAAAATCCAACCTATGATTCAAACAAATATTAAAGATGGGGGAAACAATTAAGTATCAAAATTAACATTTAGGTGTTTACATTCTGAGCCAAGGGCTCATTCATTGGTTCCACGTGTATGGCCATATTGTGCACATATCCAACCAGTCATCCAGTCTTTGCTGTATTTCAGCTGTAGTTTCCCTTTAAAATAAATCAGTTTGGGCTGGTTGCTTCGTATAGTTGGTGTTGTCTGAGGTATATATGACTTGTTTTGATTGAGGCTGTAGCTTACAGCAATCCTCCTGCTAATACTTATAACACACGGCCTAGCGGATAGCACTAACTAAATATATTATTCCTGCAATCTCATTTCACTGTAGCCTAAGGTGTTACAGTGGAACAAGACTGATGAAAAAAGAATCCTCAAATAAGCACATATTCACAATAAATAAGCACATCTATCTGTGTCATCATCATCAGTTCTCCCAACCAGGAGAAAATCTGGTGATGCATTGTTATATGTAGTTATATGACATGCACAGAAACCTTTAAGCAGTCACAATAATATAAGGGTTTCTTTACAAAACATGACTGCCAGGGTGTCAATATATATGACCTTTAGATTGCTATTCACCAAGCACTTACACCTGGCCCATGCATTGTGCATTAATGGTGCAAGACCAGTGCACAGTGGTGCAAGAAAGTCATATGTAATCAAAGGGGTTGTTCACCTTCCAAATAGTTGTTTCAATTGTTTTCAGATTGTTCCCAGAAATAAACACTTTTTTCAATAACTTTTTATTTTTTTACAGTTTTTTTCAAAATCTAAGTTTAAAGTTGAATGTTGGTGTCTCTGGTGATTGAGTCTGGCAGCTCAGTAATTCAGGCACTGACTCTAAACTGTTACAGTTTTGGAACATTTAGTTGATACATTTCTCAACAGCATCTCTGGAGTGTTAGCAATTATGGTATCAATTCTAAAAGCTGCCTGTAATGAAACTCAGGGATTATGCTCAGCAGTGACAAAGATAAGAAATGTATCAACTAAATGTAACAGTTTAAAAGTTTACAGGGTCAGCGACCCCCATTCCCAGAGCTGCTTTAGAAGGTAAAACCAAATGGACTGAAAAAAGTGTTGGAAGGTGAACAACCCCTGTAAAGGCACAATGTTTGCACCGTGCAATAAACCAAAGCAACCGATAAGATATTCACTTTTATATAGGTTGACCATTAAATGCTACCTGCTGGTTGGTTGCCATATGTGATCAGTGTTGGACTGGGGTGTGCTGGGCCCACTGGGTCTGCAACATCTAGGGCCTCCCATGCTATCTCAAGGGCCCCCCTCTTGGCTTCTTCCTCCTCCACCTTGTGCCACATACCCTATACATCTATTGATTGACTTGCAACAGCAGGTGAGGCGGGATCAGTTGAACATCTGCAGAATCCACAGGGAGTAGATCTGGGTTGGTGGGGTCCACAAAGGCTGGAGCACCTCAGGTTTTTTTCTTGGTGTCCCAATGGCTCAGTCCGATCCTGTAGATAATGAGACTTGTAGCAACATTGCACCTTACTTATTACATAGCCCTGTTGAGGTGTTAAGTACAGGACCTTGGATGAACCATGCACCTTCAGTCATTAGTACTTGTGTGCCTTGTCTGACTTTAGGTTAAGTGCTGATCAAACTGGGGTCATAGCCCAAGGCTGACAGTACTAATAGGAGCCCAAACTTGGAGCTCCAACACACCATTAGTAGTCAGTTCAGACCCTATACAGCTAGTAATGGACTAAGAAAAAATGGCGTGTATTTAAGGAATCCTTAGTAACAGCCTATATTGATCACTTGCAGTTCTGTTCTGAACAGAGGTGCACATCCTCCCAGTACAGACAATAGTTACACTGTTTGCTCATTTGTGTGTCGCCAGACTGTTAAAAACAATACATTTTATTGATCCTAATTGTCTTCTTTATGTAAACAAACAGATAACACTGATAAAGAACAGCCATTAAATGAAAGGCAGGTTAACTCAGTGGGGAGAATTCATATCAACATTCCATTAAACACAGAAAAAGAAAGAAAGAAAGACAAATGGCCTTTTTTTAGTATGTTGAACACAGTGGATCTCCAATATGCTTTCACTGACTTTTGGTCCAATGGTTGTATGAGGTTGCCTAATTAGAACTCACACCTCTCTGCAATGGGTATGAATATGTGGTCAACATGGGATTAAATCAAAATCACACCCCAGATATTTCTCACTTTTTTAGGGGGGCTCAACAATGCTCCTCTCTTATTGCACAACAAGCCATTATATTCATGGTGCCAAAAATTTAGAAAATTCCCACAGCCCCTACCTTATAGCAAACAGCAAAAATGCCATATATATGCTTCAACCAACTCACAGATAATCTGGGTTTCAGGCTGACCCCCCCCCCCCCCCCCCCCCCCCCCAGTTACCACCAAACAGGCTTAAATGCCATAAAGTATTAGGTCTTTATCACAGGAAAATAAATCTGGTGAATAAGGAAAAATACTTAATACCGCATACACAGTTGGCCTGAGGGCATGTTATTAGGTCCAAGTCATGATTTGTATTGATGCGAAGATTACTACCATAGTTGGAAGAAGAATAGAAACTAGAGTCAGATCTTCCCTGTTTATTACTGTGCAGCCATTTAAGGTAGTAATATGCTCAGACGTTAACTACATCTAAATTTGTCATATCCAGTAAATCTGTATATTTTTTGTCCTGCAGGCTCACGCTATGGTTTGGCACACCTATAACTCACATTTCCGCCATCTTCAGAAAGGTTACCTATCAGTGACACTGGGATCCCACTGGGTCAAACCAGCAAACATCAACCCAGGAACGATAGAGAAATGCCAGGAGTCCATTGAAGCTGTTCTTGGGTGGTTTGCCAAACCTATCCACTACGATGGCGATTACCCAGAAAGCCTCAAGACAAAACACCACTCCATTTTACCAAACTTCACAGAAGAGGAGAGAGCTTTTATCAAAGGGACATCAGACTTCTTTGCACTTTCCTTCGGATCGAACGACTTCAATGTGTCAAACAATGCCAATTCACTTAGCATGAGGGGAATATTGAACTGGATTAAGGTGGAATACGGCAATCCCAGAATTCTCATCATGGAAAATGGCTGGTTTTCAGATGGCCCCGTCAGAACAGAAGACACAGTGATTGTATATATGATGAAGAAGTTTATCAACGATGTCCTTCAAGGTTTGTAAATATAAAGTTTAAGTACAAATATTGATAACCAAAACTGATGTTGAATTATGAACATTTAACATTATCCCAAAAAAACAAATCTTTAGTGATCTCACTAATATTTATGGGAAATCAAATTCAAATGCATAAATCAGCCACTTAATCAGAAACATCAGAAGTGAAGAGCTTGGGCATACATTTGGCAGTAAATACAAAAATAGGCGTGCATCATGATGAACATTGACATCCAGGGTCACTTGCCACAGATCTTACATCTTAAGGAGCATATTAATACCAATATTTTAATAAAGCAGGCAGGAACTTTGAAACATGTAATATCTAGGCATGAAAATCATAAGGCTAATAATTTATTAAAGTCGACTTTTGCAAGTGTTTTACTAATGTGTTGTTCTAGGGCAGGGTTCCCCAACCTCTGGGCCGCAGCCAGTGCTGAACAGGGCAGCAAGCCTAGCTCCAAATTAACGAGTCATGTCTAATTGGATGTTGACGTGCCGAATTGGACACTGGCACAAAAGAATTGGACGCCGGAGCGTCAGAATTGGACACCGACACCTACAAACCCACTCCCAACCTCCCCCGACCCCCCGGTCCTTGCAAAAAAATTTAGTGTTACACCAGTCCCTGGGCCAAAAAAGGTTGGGGACCCCTTCTCTAGGGAACATTTACCAATGCGCTATGAGAGTGGTTAATCAATATTCTTGTATGTACTATGTATGCACAATATTGCAATAAGTGTAGATTTTTTACAACTGGGAAATTGGTAAGGCGAGCTTAGGCAACCATATTTAAATACCAGTTTTATTTGGGTGATATCTGTTGGTTGCAAAGATGATTGATTTGATCAGTAATGGCATGGTAGGATCTCAATTTTGTAACCACCAATAACCCCCACTTCATCTGCCTCATCTGTCCTCACAACCTGGAGCTCTTTTCTTTTAGCCTTTTTTCCTCTTTATACTCCACTCCCATTTCATACCTTGACTGTGTCCCCATGATCTGATATCCAAGTATTGACATTTAAATTCTCCAGCAAGTGGCTGATCAACATATGCTCCATAAAGCTTCTCTGCAGGATTACACTTTAGGCCACTTCCCTTGAAAATTGTTACAAAAGGTCAAGTAGGTGGTATCCTCCAGGGCCCCAAGACTTTTTGCAGAAGGACATACTGTACAAATAGTATATCTGCCCTTATCTTACGAAAATCTTGCCATCTGAACATACCTTGATATTACTGCTCATTTAGAATAAACGTGCTTGGATAATATAATGATTCTTTTCGTCTGCAGCTATTAAACATGATTCTGTAAATGTGTTTGGATACACTGCCTGGTCCTTGGCAGATGCATTTGAATGGCACAATGGCTACAAACTCAGACGTGGATTATTCTATGTTGATTTCCATAACAAAGATAAACAGATGATTCCCAAGTCCTCGGCATTCTACTACAAGCAGGTTGTTCAACAGAATGGCTTCCCCCAGGTTGACTCTGCCTCAGAAGTGTTTGGTCAGTTCCCATGTGACTTTAACTGGGGGGTAACAGAATCTGTTCTAAAGGTAAGACAGACTACTAAGGGATTTTTATTTTTATACTGGCTGAAATGTCATCTACACTGCTAGATAGCCTTTAGGCTAAGGCCAGACGGGGAGATTCGGGGGCATTTTATCGCCTGGCGACTTCTCGCCGCGACTTGTAGCCCCCGAACCTCCCCGAATAGCCACTTCACTAAGCGCACCGGCGTTGCTTGAAAACGCCGGCGCGTATCCACAAGGAGCGGCGCGCTTTTTGAAATTGCTCCGAATTGCCTGGCGAGGCAATTTGGAGCAATTTCAAAAAGCGCGCCGCTCCGTGTGGATACGCGCCGGCGTTTTCAAGCAACGCCGGTGCGCTTAGTGAAGTGGCTATTCGGGGAGGTTCGGGGGCTACAAGTCGCGGCGAGAAGTCGCCAGGCGACAAAATGCCCCCGAATCTCCCCGTCTGGCCTAGCCCTTATAGTCAAATAAAAACTATTGGGCCTTTTTTGTTTATTGTTTGATGGGTCAGCACTGTATGATTAAAGGATGATAAATATTTGCAGAATAAACATAAGGAAGAGAATGAGAATGTATATGACTCTATAGGGGGTATGTAATTAAAAGTTGTACATTTGCAAATGTTTAGCACTGCTTGCAATGTAAAATCATTCCCTGGTGTATATTACATGGCACATTTTTGTTAAGCAAAAGTTAAGCATAAGCACCTGCTCTAGAGGTTCGTTAAATATATGGTGCCAAATAAAAAGCCTCCAGATATGAAAAGTTATTACATACACTGCACATGTTCACAAAAGCCATTTGGTCACAAACTGTGAGAGGAAGTCGTTGAAGTCTGTAATCAGTCAAAAAGAACGCAAACATGGGGGTCCGTTTACTAAAGTGCGGTAAAAAGTTGCGCACAAAATACAGACAAATTTAACGCAGAATATGTTTCCGCGAGTTTATTAACCTGCGGTAAATATAAATTTGCGAATTTTCTTGCGCAAGAATATGTATTCGCCAGTTATCGCATCCGCTGAAAATAACGCTACGTACATATTAACGCATGGTTTACTAAGCAGCGAAATGTGTGAAAGACAAAATTAACGCCAGAATATTTGCAACATTTTACTGCCATCTATATAGTGGTGTTAACTTATTTTTTGGCCAGAAAATTCTCAATGGGAGTTTAATTCTCATTTAAACTGTACATTTAAATGCTACAAAGAGATAACTGATATGATTTCTTGTTCATAGGATTCTATTGGCAGAAGGGTGTGGGAGTGGATGGATGAAGTATGGGTTTATATGATACATACATGTTTGATTGGTGTTACTCTGTAATGTTGTTGGATGGTTTAATCATCAGTCAATAAAGTTTATGAGTTTTGAAGATGCATTTCTGGCAATAAATGTCACAGTAAAAATTGCCATAATTAACGCCATTATTAACGCATAAAACAAGACTATTTTCTAGAATAAATATATGCAAATGTAAATTGTCGCCAGAAAATTCGCAACTCGCTAAAATTAGCGCTAACGTAAGCTGGTTTGCTAACGTAGTTACCGCAAGTGATCGCAATGACTTCTGAGCACATCGCTGTTTAGTAAACTTAGTCGCTGCGAATATTCTGGCGGAAAAATATTTTCAGCGATAACATGCGGAAACTTAAGTTCAAATTTACCGCACTTTAGTAAACGGACCCCATGGTCACTAATATTCACAAGCATCTTTCTGCAGTTTTTTTGCTAATGAAACATATTACATTTCCCATATATGCCTAAAATTTTATAAAATAGGGCTCATTTACTGAACAGATTTCAGATTCAGCCATCTGCAGGAGCGGCAATGAAAGCAAAAAAATAAAAAAAAGCTGTTCGCCATGATGCATCTGCAATTTTCAAAATGGATAATGATCATAGTCATTACAAACCCACCCCATGCCATATGATTGAATCTGTCCTACCAAATCTGAGCGTGCATGGCCACCTTAAAGGGAAATTCAACCCCTCCCACGCTAACCCCCAACCCCCCACCTCCCGTAGGCCCCACTCCCTCCCGTCCTACCTCTCCCCTGGGGCAAATGCCCCTAAGTAGCTACTTACCCCTCCAGCCAGGTTCCCGGGCGCCATCTTCCACAGCAATGTCTTCTTCCTTCTTCCGTCAGCACTCTGTGGCCCATGCGCAGTAGGATGCATTTGCTGGTTTGTACTACTGCGCATGCGGCAAATGTTCACGTACTTCAATCAGCGAACTTTGTGAACTTTCGGCGCATGCGCAGTAGTATAAACAGGCAAATGCATCCCACTGCGCATGTGTGCAGGGCACCGACGGAAGAAAGAAGAAGACATTGTGGACGAAGATGGCGCCCGGGAACCTATCTGGAGGGGACCTGAACGGACGGGGTAAGTAGTGACTTAGGGGCATTTGCCCCAGGGGAGAGGTAGGCCTGGGGGGAGGAATTCTCAGGAGGGGTTGAATTCTCCTTTAAAGGAGAATTCAACCTCTTTTATTAAATACCCCTACCCTAATTAGTCCCCCCTCCCTCCTCCCCCCCAGCCTACCTGGTACCCTGGGCAAATGCCCCTAACTTTTCACTTACCCCTCAATGCTGATTCTGTCCACAGCCACTATCTTCCTTTCTTTGGTCTTCTTTGGAATCAGAGCAGCGTTTTGGAGCATGTACATTGGTATATACATCTGGAAATGTTTTCGGAAATTTTGCTCGAGACCATACTATTACTCCAACTGCAAATGCGCCAAAACGCTGCTCACTACACAAAGGAAAGAAGATGACGCCTGTGAACAGAATCTGCATGGAGGGGTAAGTAGAAAGTTAGAGGAATTTTCCCGGAGTACCAGGTAGGCTGGAGGGGAGGAGGGTCTATTTAGGGTAGGGGGGTAAAGGTATTTAATTAAAGGGGTTGAATTCTCCTTTAAAGGAGAACTAAACCCCCCCAATAAAAAAGTCCCTACCTACTACCCTACTTCCCCTAACATAATTCATTACCCCTGAAAGTGTCCTGAATACATTGCTCACGTACTGGTGTAGAGTAAGTGCCATCTTCTGGATCTTCAGTCTTCATCTGTAATGGAACGCCCTACTGGCGCATGCACAATTGGAGCAGTCTGCCAAATGGAATAGGACCCGAAAAAGACAAAAGATACGGAAAATGGTGTCCATAAGCCCTGTTGCGCTTAGGTGAGCAATGTATTCTGGACACTATTGGAGTTATGAACTATGCGGGGCGGGAGCAGGGAGGGGGACTATTTATGGTAGTAGGTAGGTGCTTTTTTTATTGGGGGTTTAGTTCTCCTTTAAGAAAAATCAGTAGGAACTAGTTTCTATACCAATGGTACCCTCAAATATTTGTTTTTGTGTCTATGGACTTTGCATCTTCACTGGCAATTAGCCATTTGCTTTAACCTTATAACATAGACATTACCAGATGGTCAATAAAGATAAGAAGGGTCATTTACAAATGTAGTAAAGTGTAATCTTCCAGCACAAATTACTATATTTTTTTCTCAGCATTTTCTCCCAGAATTCCAGTGTTTGATGTAATTACATGTAATGTATGCTAATTACCTTGCAGATTTTTTTGAATTAGTATAAGTTGTAGCTAGAATTTGCAGAGTGAAAATGGGTCACTTGTGGTGATGTTAAGAACAGAATTAGTTTATGATTCGCTTGGTGCAAGTCGGGAGCACTTAGTGACACACTATGGAAATACTGGCACTTTGGCTGGCAGTAATTCCTGGGTCCCCTTACATGCCTGCACTTGCACATTATTCACCAGTGGAGCCTGTACAAATAGACATATGGGATCTGTTTTCCAGAAAGCTCAGAATTACGAGAAGGCCATCTCCCATTGACACCACTTTAATAAAATAAAATTAAAAAAAAAACAACTTGTATTTCCCTTTTCTCTATTATAATAAAACAGATCCTGAGCATTCTGGATAAAAGGTTCCATACCTATATACCAGGGCCGGAACTAGGGGTAGGCAGAGTAGGCACATGCCTAGGGTGCAAAGCTTGTGGGGGCACCTGGCACATACTGTTAACTGCGGTCTACCCTAGTCCGGTCTGGCGTCCTGTTCCTTGTGCGCATGCGCCTATGTGAGATAAGGGTGGCTTGCGTTATGACGCGACTGCATCTATGTAAGGGGAAGGTAAAGTGCGCTCATGGACATGGCTATCAGCGCACATGTGCGCGATCATGGACACACAATCGGGCTAGATGGAGGGGGGCGACGCGGCTGGCCAGGTTGCCTGGGGCGCCCGGCCAGTCTGGCCCAGCCCTGCTATATACTGTATGCATAAATGGGTATAAATATCGTTTACAAATCACTTGTATAATGCGTTCTCTCTAGCAGTGTTATTTGGTGCACAGAGCATCACCTAAAATACGGCATCTCCCAAAAGTGTACAGCAACACGCTATAATACAGTATAAGGGAAGCAGGTGAATATGAGAATAACCAGTGTGACCTATTCTGTCCCTGCTATTAATACATTACTATATAGGATTTCTCTTTAACAAAAATGGCACTTATCAAAGCAGGGTACTAACTAATCCAGTTTATTCTGAACTGAATTCTGTACTCCAAAATGTCCCCATTTCCCCCAGAAGAAAATGGTTTTGGTGGTTCTAGAGCAGGGGTCCCCAACCTTTTTGTACAGTGAGCCACATTCAAATTTAAAAAGAGTTGGGGAGCAACACAAGCATGCAGAAGTCCCACATAGGGTTGCCACCTGGCCGGTATTTTTGATGGCTGAACCCAATGTTGTTAATAGGAAAAAAAGATAAATATATAGTAACGCCGGTATTTTTTCAAGAAAAGGTGGCAACCCTAGTGCCACATAAGGACTGTGAATGGATATTTGGTAGCCACTATGTGGACTGGCAGCTACAGGAGGCTCCGTTTGGGAATGCATCTTGTTTTTATGCACCAAAACTTGCCTCCAAGCCATAATTTCCAATACAAGCACCTGCTTTGGGGCCACTGGGAGCAAAATCCAAGGGGCTGATGAGCAATATGTTGCCCATGAGCCACTGGTTGGGATTCACTGTTCTAGAGCAGGGATGTCCTACGCTTTGGTTTCCCTGGGCCACATTGGAAAAAGAAAAATTGTCTGGGGTCACACATGAAATACACATATATAATTTTGATTTGTAAAAGTAAAGAAAATACACAGAAAATAATTACAATACCAGTTGGATAACCAGATGGAGCTATACACTGGAATATGGGACACCTGGATATTAAATAGACTTATTATTATTATATTATTATTACTAACTGGGCAATGGGCAGAGTCCCCCCATCTCCTTTATAATTTGCAACATGGCATTTCCTTGGGAATGGAGTGTTTAAAGCTGGGCCGCAGTCATATCCATCCTGGGCTTCAAGTGGCCCTCGGCCCACAGGTTGGACCCCTATTCTAAAGGAAAGGAGGGATAGAGCAGAGTTGTAGGCAGGGTAAGGGTATACAGTGGACATACAGAAAATAAAAATAGACACATTTTTGAATTCTCAAATGATACAGAGTTATGGTTACAGGTCCAAATATATGTATGAGACATTAAAGTTATACATTTCTTTCTTAGGCTGAATCAAACCCATCATCACCCCAGTTCATTGACCGCCAGTTGTATGTGTGGAATATAACTGGAGATGGCATCCTGCATGCAGTAAAAGGAGTGAAGTTGAAGACCCGTCCTGCCCAGTGCACTGACTTTACCAGTATCAGGAAGCAAATAACAATGCTGAAAAGAATGAAAGTCACACACTACAAATTTGCACTCAACTGGTCTTTGATTCTACCCAAAGGAGATCTTTCTGTAATTAACCGGGAAGTTCTGAGGTATTATAGGTGCATAGTAGATGAGGCATACCTTCATGGAATCAAGACTATGGTCATGCTTTATTACCCAACTCATAATTCTTTAAACCTTCCAGGACCTTTACTGCAAAATGGAGGATGGATAAACAAAACCATAACTCAGGCATTCGCCGACTATGCTGAGCTTTGCTTTCGGGAAATGGGGGACTTGGTAAAGCAATGGATCACTGTTAATGAGCCGAGCAAGCTGGGGCCGTTATACAGAAGAAGTAATATGTCTTACCAGGCTGTGCACAATGTACTCATAGCTCACGCTATGGTTTGGCACGCATATGACAAAAAGTATAGATCCATTCAACATGGCTATGTTTCATTAGCTCTTCATGCAGACTGGGCCGAACCAGCTAACCCCTTCATCAAATCCCATGCTGAAGCTGCAGAAAGATTCCTAGATTTTAATACTGCCTGGCTGGCAGAACCGATTTTTGGCTCTGGAGACTATCCAGTCCACATGAGGCAGTACATAAACGCCAAGAGACAAAGGGGACTGTCCAGTTCTTTCTTGCCTCACTTCACACAAGAAGAGAAGCTCCTGGTGAAAGGGTCGGCTGATTTCTTTGCCCTTAATCATTTCACTACTTGGCTGGTGCGCCATCAGCCGCTCAGCGATTTCGACCAAGACATCAATCCTTTTACTGACGTGACATGTTTACATTCCCCAGGCAAACTGCCAGTCGTTCCCTCTGGGGTGACAAAGCTACTTAAATGGATAAAAAGAAAGTATGGAGACACCCCTATCTATATCACAGCAAATGGGATTGACGACCATTCATCCAAGAACGATGAGATACGAATATATTATCTGCAACAATACAGCAGGCATTTGTTACAAGGTAGTTTCTTTTAACTGCTCTTGTGCTTTATACATTAAGATAGCAAATCCGTATATTGGTGTTCATTAGTTCAAACCTACTCTTAAGGCCTTTGGTATATTAGCTGGCAAGAGGTGTAACATAGGGGAACAGATCTTGCAATTAGGGGTGAAGTGAGCAGTTGCTTGTACAAGTATAGGACCTGTTATTCACAATGCTGAGGAGTCTTTCCATAATTTGGATCTCCACACCTTAAAGAGATACTGTCTCTTCAAAACACATCAGTTAATAGTGCTGCTGCTCCAGTAGACTTCTGCACTGAAATCCATTTCTCAAAAGAGCAAACAGATTTTTTTATATTCAATTTTGAAATCTGACATGGGGCTAGACATTTTGTCAGTTTCCCAGCAGCCCTGGTCATGTAACGTTTGCCAGCACTTTAGGAGGGAACTGCTTTCTGGCAGGCTGTTGTTTTTCCTTCTCAATGTAAATGAATAGAACGCAGTGGGACATGGGTTTTACTATTGAGTGCTGTTCTTAGATCTACCAGGCAGCTGTTATCTTGTGTTAGGGAGCTGTTATCTGGTTAACTTCCCATTGTTCTGTTGTTAGGCTGCTGGGGGGGGGGTTAATCACCCCAACTTGCAGTACAGCAGTAAGGGTCAGTCCACACAAGGAGATAAGGGTCAGTCCACAGGGGGGGGGATTAGTCTCCTCGTAAGGCAACTTCTAGCGGTTTCAAAAAACAAGACGACGCATATGAATTGCCGCAGGCGATTCTAATTTTAATCAGCGCAAGATAGGGGGAAACGGTTTGGGGAGCTTAGTCACCCCAAAGAAGAGGCGATTTGTCATTGGGGTGACTAATCTCCCCGAATCTCCTCGTGTGGACTGACCCTAAGAGTGATTGAATCAGAGCACAAGTCAAATGACTTGGGGCAGCTGGGAAACTGACAATATTTCTAGCCCCATGTCAGATTTCAAAATGAAATATAAAAAAATATTTTGAGAAATGGATTTCAGTGCAGAATTCTGCTGGAGCAACACTATTAACCAATGAAAAAAAAGTTTTCCCATAACAGTATCCCTTTAAGGGGCTGATTTTTCAACATTCAATTTGGGTGTTACTTTAAATGTATTTATTAAGTTAAAAACATTTTTTATTAAAACTAGATTGTAAAACTTCAGCATCCAAAAGCTTGCAAGGTCATGTAAAAGTCAGTGGGAGTTGTAAATGCAAAATATAATCAATTTTTTCCATTTGTTTTTTCGTTTGAGCTTGTAAACTCAAGAATTTTTTTCTCAATTACTTTATTCATCTTTCATCATTCTTAAATTGTGTTTATTAGAAGTAGGAAAAAAAACCCAATTGCTGTGTCAGTCATAGGGAATCCTGCCTGGTTTTCCTAATGTGGAAAACCGTCAGGCAGTTTTAACCCGGGCAGCCCTTCAAACAGGACAGGTGGCAAACCTAGACTGCAGGGCGTGCTATCTCTATAGTTATGCGACTGTTATTTACCAAATCAGATCCCAATTTGGCCTTGGCATAATTACGCCATCCCTTTGTGTCATGGCCACCCCTTGTGGATACCTCCCAACTGTCCCGTTTTTAGAGGGACAGTCCCTCATTTGTACTGGAAAGTCCTGTTTTTCTCTACACTGAAAAACCAGAAAAAGAAACAAAGTTTCTGACTTATTTGGCTTTTATCAGAGAGCCCAGAACAGCCACAGCAGCAGATGAGATACTTTTGTAACAATTTCTAGATAAGCAAATAA
>CM044431.1:34379708-34406451 GCA_024363595.1 Xenopus borealis
CAGGACGTTCGGCACTTCCGCATTCTGCCGCAGGACTTCGGGAGCGATCGCTACTGCGCTCGTAAGGGGGGCCCGGCTCTTTGAAGATTGCAGCGCTGCCGGACCCCCTTCAGCCCCGGCCCGGGACACTTGTCCCCCCCTGATGGCGGGCCTGTGCCCATGCGCTGGCTACAAAATGAAATGTTGGAAACGGATGATGGAATGTGAGGTGAGCAGACATCTAGGAATTGCAGAATGGAAAGTGAAAGTAATTGTCTGCCTAATGCATAGAGGAGGGGCAGACAATATATGATTGACATTTGAGAGATTTAAATGAGTTTATAACCAGCTTGGTTGTTTATTAGATTTTACAGTGTGGGCGACAGGTCCCCTTTAAGATTAAAGACACTTTTAGGGCACAGGCACACAAGAAGATTTGGGGATTTTTAGTCGCTTGAAATTCTGTTTTTACAGGGCCACCATATATCCAATTACGTTCCTTTGGCCATATTGCCAGAAAATGTCTGCTGTGCTTGGGTAAAGTTTCTTCACTATAGCAGGGCACTGGTATTGTCATGATAGTACTTTAAAATTATTTTCTTGGGCCTTATTTTCTTGGACTAATCTCCCTGAAAAGCATTCCCGCCAGCTAGACTCAAAATCGCCAGCGGGATTTATTTTCCGAAGTTGCCTCACGAGCAGATTTCAGGCAACTATGGAAAACGAAGCTTTCTAACTGCCATCCGGCTGATGATTTAAATTCTAGGCTGTGGGAAGGAAATTAGTCGCGCAAAGAAGAGGCAGTTAGTTGCTGAGCGACTTAATCTCCACTTGTATCTCTGCGCTTAATGATTGTTTAACTTCCTGAGCTACTGAATGCATGTTTAGATTATGAGCATCAAAAAGCTCATTACACATAAAAATCATATGCACAAAGGCCCAAGAAAATTATTTTAAAATACTATCAGGATTATACTACTGCCCAGCTATATTGAAGAAACCCAAGCGCAGCAGACATTTTCTATCAATATGGTCAAAGGAACATAATTGGATATATGGTGGCCCTGTGAAAAAAATTCTAGGTAGGGTTGCCACCTGGCCAAAATGCTGGTTGATCCCAATGTAATTAATATGGAAAAGGAGATATATATATATATATATTATGTCCCATGTGCCCCCTTCAAATCACTGACTGACTAAAGGTGGCCATTGATGTACCAATTACAAAGTTTCCTGTGACCAGTGGTTCAATATAGACGTGTAAAGGTGGCCATACACAGAGAGATCCGCTCATTTGGTGATGTTGCCAAACGAGCGGCTCTCTTCTCAATATGCCCACATTGAAGTGGGCGAAATCAGGCCCTAGGGAAAAATCCCTTTTCTGGCAAACTCTAGCTCCTGAGCATTTTGCATAACAGGTCCCATACCCAAACCAATATGAAAACATACACTCTGTGCTTGTTGTTTTAGCTCTATCTTTTTGAACAAGAAGATACAAAGACCAAAATGCCATGTATATAATAAGCCTTAAAGATGGGTTCAGGCAGGCATTCTTTACATGGTATCTGTTGACCCCAGGTCACTGGAAAATCCCAAATATTTTCCTGTGATAGCTGGAGTCCATGCATCTCAATCTGAGCCCCATGCTCTGGGCTAATGTGTGTCTACTGCTGTTATTTACTCTTGTTATTCAGGGCAAGCTTTTATCAGCAGGCAAATACAACATGAAAGAGAAAGTCCTATCTTGTATCTTTGTGATTATTCAACACTTTGCACACAAAAGAAACTAAGTGATTTATTTGCCACTTAAGATGCTATCACCCTGCGTACATTGCTTCTAGCTGCCCATCCACATGCCTTCTATAATGACAAGAGAATGCAAGAAGCCAGTCACATGCACATTATTAACCATAGCTCTGCACAGGGGTAACCCTGATTAATGTCATTTACACATTTCTCACAAATATATTTAACGAATATTTAAAGTGCATGTATATACTAATTCTGGTGGGGGTATGTATATAGCACTAATATTATACACAATGCTGTACCTTTTTACAGTAGAGCAAATGTATAAACAGGAAGGACAAAATTGCATTAAGTATATATGCATAACAGAAATATATTAAGCTGCAAAAGTACCATGTGCTGAAACATAGGAGAAAGCATATCTCTGCCTAGTACAGGCACATCCTAATTTTTTTTACTAAACCCATTTTATGCAAATATATAAAATAGGGCTTAATTTACTCTGCTTAAATACGTGCATTTTGTTAGAGGGGCAGCTATTATTGCTCTGATCACAAACACATTCAACATTGCAATGATACAGTGCCCCCTGGTGGAAAAGTATTCATGAACATGTGATAATGCTTCTTTGGAGTCACCAAGCGATAACTATTTAGAGAAATTGTTTAAAATCCATAATTGATCAATTGTTATAAAGGTAAACAAAGGCACAGATAATTGTGACTGCGGTGGTGCAGTAGTTACAGTGCTGGGATCCTACATGATTAAAGCAGGGGCATTATCTACTCTGCCTAATTCTGTGTTGGTTTGCACAGGGCCGCCATTAGGGTTGCCACCTTTTCAGGAAAAAAATAGCGGCCTTCCTATATTCTTGTTGCTTTTTCCTATTAATAACATTGGCACCAAGCATCATTTTTACCGGCCAGGCCTGTAAAGTACAGGCCAGGTGGCAACGCTAGCCCTTAGAGAAAACAACATTTTCGGGGACCCTTGGGCCCCAGTCCCCACCTCAGATCCTGCCCAGACCACAGTTAAAACACCACACAGACATCAGAGCTAAAAAAAAGTAACCCACACAAGTTATTGATGGTCAGGGGCCCCCTTATAAAAAAAAAAAAAAAACTGGTACCAGGGACCTTATAAAAGTTTTTTTTTTTTTTTAAATTGGTGGCCAGGACGAAAAGTTTAATTTAAAAGTTACAAGTCAAAACAAATAATTGGTGACCAGGGTCCCCCGATAAGTTAAAAAAAAACTTGGCGCCAGCCCCCCCCATAGGTTTTTTTTTTTTTTAAAAACATTGCCCCCCTTACAAGTAAAAAATAAATTGGTGCCCCAGAGAATATTAAAAAAAAAAAAAAATTGGCCCCAGGGCTCCACTTAAAAAAAAAAAAAAATTGGGGCCCCAGAGAATTAAAAAAAATATATATTTTGCTGCTTTCGGGACTTCAGCTGTTCGCCACCTCGGCTGCTGAAGACGGAAAAGGAGGTGGCTTCGGCGCGAACAAGGGGGGCCCAGCTATTTCAAAAAGTGGAGCACAGCCCCCTTCAGGCCCGGGCCAGGAGTACCCACTGTGCCCTACTGATGGCGGCCCTGGGTTTTCTTCCAATATAATTCCACACTCTGAAAACATACAAGTAGGGTAACTGACTTATTAAAAATAAAACTAACCATAGTGTGTGTGAATGTATCAGGGAGCTTAGCTTGTAAGCTCAACTGGGACACATCAGCACTATAAAAATAAAGCATAATATTGGGTTGCAAAAAAGAAAATCCAACTGGGGCATTACAAAAGGCAGCAAAGGCAGTATATGGTAAATAGCAAAAAATATTGCTGCCCTATAGTACTAATTTATGCCACAGACCCATTAAACTGTGTCATAATTACTATAACTCACTTATAGAATTGTTTATATGATTATGGTTCCCAATGGGGAGGGGGGCTTGCTTTCTATACCTACCAGGGGATAAAATGTTATTGTGGAAAGCCTTGAAGGCCATGCAGCTAGAACGCCATACCCATGCTGAATCTGGACCAGCTGCTTGAAGAACAGATGACCTTATTAAATAAGATTTATTGTACACATATGAGAAGACCCAGTTTGTTGGTAGAGATCATTATGTAGAGGGACACGGAGCAAAGCAACAATGATGAACAATGGGAGAATGGGACCAGTTTTTAGGATAAAAGGACTGAAAAGAAAACTGCTCCATGGCTAGGTCTCTAGCCATGAATTACAGAAGAGGAACTAGATGAGGTCAGTCAGTGTAGAAATACAGTCCTACAGTGTGAGGCTGCCCCATAATCTCATGTATATTCAAAGGAACAGTTCAGTATTAAAAAAAACTGGTTAAATAGAGAGGCTGTGCAAAATAAAAACAGTATCTAATATAGTTAGTTCGGCAAAAATGTAATGTATAAAGGCTGGAGTGACTGGATGTCTAACATAATAGCCAGAACATTACTTCCTGTTTTTCAGATCTCTAAATCTGAGTTAGTCAGCGACTTGAAGGGGGGGCCACATGGGACATAACTGTTCAGTGAGTTTACAATTGATCCTCAGCATTCAGCTCAGATTCAAAAGAAACCTGCCTGGTAACCAATCAATGGAAACCAAGAGAGCTGCAAAGCAGGAAGTAGTGTTCTGGCTATTATGTGACATCCAGTCACTCCAGCCTTTATACATTTTTGTATAACTAACTATATTAGAAACATTTTTTATTATGCACAGTCTATTTACCCCATTTTTATTTTTACACTAAACAAATTTAAATAATATTTTCTAGTTCAGACTCTGAGTAGGATTACAGAGTGTAAAACAGAGCTGCCCACAAAACTTTTATTGTATAAAAACCATTACTCAGGGGATACTGTAGCAGCTTCAAATGATTATTTCATGGAAATAGTTTTATTTTTTTACTAAATAATAGTGCTGCTCCAGCAGAATTGCACTGAAATCTTAAAGTGGACCCGTCACCCAGACACAAAAATCTGTATATTCAAATTAAACATGAAATCCAATTTCAAATTCTTTTTAAAGCATTCATAGCTGTTTTAAGCTCATTTAAAAATCTAAGCTGTCAATCAAATATCTGCCACTCCTCTATGCCTTAGGCATAGAGGTGGGGCAGATATTTACTTTCACTTTCCATTCAGCACTTCCTACATGTCACTGCTCCCCATACATTCCCCCAGTTCTCTTAACCATTTAATTGTGTAGCCAGGACATGGGGATAGACATTGGGTCCCCAATTCTGGTGCACAAACAAGATTCTGAGATGATACAAGGCTTGTCTTAACAGTGTCCACAAAATGGCTCCTGCCTGCTTGCTAGAATTATGAATTCCCAGACTGAAGGAAACAAGATTAAAATAATTTATATAGCGTAATGTTCATTTTGCTTGACTAATGTGATAAAATAGAATTTTGACGTTTTTTTGGGGTGATGGGTCCACTTTAATGGGGCTAGACATGTCATTTTCCCACGTAACCGCAGTCATGTGATTTGCCCACAGCAGACCTTCAGAAGAACAATGGGAAGTGTATGGCTGGAAATAAATTAAAGTCCCACCTAGTGGTAGATATGAGAACAGCATTCAATAGCAAAAGTCCAAGTCCAGCTAACTCAAATATCAACTCCTTCAGTTACATCGAGTAGGAAAATAGCTTATCTGAAAGCAGTTCCATAGTGCAGCACTGGCTCTTTCTGAAAGAATATGACCGGGCAAAATGCCCTTGGATAGCTGCCTACACACCAGTATTATAATATAATTTAGCGTCATAATGGTTATAGTGGCTAAAGTAAATGTAAACAAATTATTAAGCATGATGGAGACCCCTCGTGACCAAAAGAGGGGTAACATTGAAGTCCAACAAATTCTGCAATAAATTTATAGTTTTTAACTGCATGAATGAGTAGAGAATTTGTTGGACTTTAGAAAGAAATAAGTTATTGGTACAAGAATAACATTTTATAAGACAGTATGACTTCTGTGCAATGTACACAGCGTAATTTAGTAATGAAAACTACCATAAAAATAACAATAGCAGTAGAAAAGCTTTGAATAGTTCTGCAGCAGGGAATATATATATATATATATATTTTCATACACACAAATCCATCAACAGACAAGCTGTAACTTGACATCCTCCACTCTAAGGAAGATTGTGTTTGCAAGGTTTAAAAATCATAACTGTCTTTGGAGGATTTGCACAAGGAAATTGGCAATTATAATTCAGTGTATTTTACAATGCTTCCTTTTCCTGTGCATATACAGTGTTCTCATTAGAACCAAAACATTTCAGGGGGTGTATTAATCACCCATCACTACATCTTAATGATATTTACTTTGCAAAAACCATGGGTTTCTCTACTAAAAAGCTAACTACATGGCTACATTACACCAAGAGAAGCACCTTTACTAAGATTGAAGGCACACATGCTTCAGAGGAGTATTGAGTGCATTGCATGAGTAGTATGAGCCAAGACATTGGTTAAAGGCAAACCTTATGTTATAGTCACGACACCACTAAAATAAAGAACATACAAGTATGGGTTTATTCTACAGTCATATGAGACACTGCTTGATGTTCATCCACAAGTTCCAAGGAAAGTCCTACACACAGGCATGAAAAGAAGGGACCCAAATAATTGTTAGTATCCAACTACAGGGTCTTTTATGTTCTCACTGATTAGGAAACCAATCAATTTAGCTGAAACACCAACCAGTGTCCACTAGACCCTCCTGACCAGCCTGTTAGGAGTACAGTCATTTGAGATACCTAAAAGGGAATCTGTCATGGGAAAACATTTTTTTTTTTTAATGCATCAGTTAATAGTGCTACTCCAGTAGACTTCTGCACTGAAATCCATTTCTCAAAAGAGCAAACAGATTTTTTTATATTCAGTTTTGAAATCTGACATGGGGCTAGATATTTTGTCAATTTCCCAGCTGCCCCAGTCATGTGACTTGTGCCAGCACTTCAGGAGGGAACTGCTTACTGGCAGGCTGTTGTTTTTCTCTCAATGTAACTGAATAGTACGCAGTGGGACATGGGTTTTTATTATTGAGTGCTGTTCTTAGATGTACCAGGCAGCTGTTATCTTGTGTTAGGGAGCTGTTATATGTTTACCTTCCCATTGTTCTTTTGTTAAGCTGCTAGTTGGGGGAAAGGGAGGGGGTGATTTCACTCCAACTTGCAGAACAGCAGTAAAGACTGATTGAAGTTTATCAGAACACAAGTCACATGACTTGGGGCAGCTGGGAAATTGACAATAGGTCTAGCCCCATGTCAGATTTCAAAATGAAATATAAAAAAAATCTGTGTGCTTTTTTGAAAAATGTATTTCAATGCAGAATTCTTCTGGAACAGCACTATTAACTGATGCATTTTGAAAAAATGTTTTTTCCCATGACAGGATCCCTTTAACTAGTAACGGATTGCCAAGTGCAATTTTCTATCATGACATTAACCACAACAGTAGAATTAATAACTATGAGCAGCGGGTGCTTTAAACAGCAGCAGAGAATGACATTGTCAAAGCTCATATAATTTAACAATAACTACTGAAAAGCTAAAAATATACACTATCTAGTACTCTATTTAATCTAGTGCATCTAGAGGATTGGCACTTAATTCAACATTTGTATTAGCAACAGACACCCCCCAAAGACCCTTAGCTTGTTGGTTCACTGGACTTTTATTGGAACATTTTGTTTGAAAGGACAACCAGTCATTTCTGTTGCTGTTTGTACCCTATCCATACTGGGCTGACTGAGCAGAGCTGGTCATCTAATGGCCCTCTAAAATTTATATGGCACATAACCAGATTATCTGGCTGCATAACTGGGTGACAGCACGCAGACTCATGGTAAACCTTGGGCAATGCCCTGTGTGTGCGCCATACTCTCTCTTTAAAAACCTCTTATTTTATCTAGCCGATTTTTGATTGCCTGCAATTTTCTTTATAATCTTATTTCCTAAACTGTGATTTGAGCCAATGACCAAGTGAATGTAGAGCACAAAATGCATAGGGCCAATGGAAATGTATACATTTTAAATTCTACAAATAAATATTTTCCTTTATGGTTTGGCCCTGTGGATTCCTGATTGCTCCATTTTGTTTGCCTTTTTTCAGATTGCTACTCCCTGAAGCCAAGGGTCTGATGGACCTGGACCACGTGTTGGTTGGTTATGGACAGTGAGTAGCATAGTATCACCTTACCATACTCTGCCTGTCCTAGGATCCCTGTACATGCCATACTCTGCCTGCCCTAAGCTCCATGTGTACCATACTCTGCCTTCCGTGTGTGCATGCGTCCTATGCTCCCTCCAGGGCCAGAACTAGGGGTAGGTGCAAAACTGCGAGTAGCGACAGACATGTACTTTCTCTGCAGCCTACCACTAGTCCATTCCCCTCTCTGCCAAGCACCCATGTCAATTTGCAATTGCTTGTGCAAGCGTCTAATACATGCTATTGTGCACCCAGTCAGCGATGTGACTAACCAGGTTGCCTAGGGCGCTTGGCTGGCCTGGCTCCTGGTGTGTGCTCCATACTCTGCCTGCCCTATGCTCCATGGGAGACAAGCCCGGTAGGGTTTGTTAGCATTGGAAATTGTTAAGGGCCCTTAAATTGATAGATACTAAAAAAATCTCTTCAAAATATTAATCTAGATTAAAAGTTATATAGTTCACGTCTATTATATTTTGCAGATAGTTCTGCTTTTGTAAGTAATTCAAATTGCTAAACTTGACTGTCCCATCTCAGTCAGTTTTTAATGCTAATGGACTCCTGCTACACAAATATGGCAGCCCCCTCACAGAGGAACATGGGGGTAAGAAAAAAAAATGTAAAAACATAAGGGAAATACTTATGGCAAAATTATTAATAGTATTAAGATAATTTTATGATGTAAATAAAAGAGTTTATGTTCTGGTGTCAGTATCTCTTAGGTCCACAAAGAATTAGGGTATTTTTGCTGCCTCCAATTCATAGAAATGGTTAAACTGCAAACAGAAATGGTCATTACCACCAACATTCATAGTTAACGAATGTAAACATGATATAGGTACTGTGGTTTAGCAATCTGCAAAAACACTCATTTTGTTGAAAACACAAGCCTAGGCAGTGTCTGACTGGCCCACCAGAATACCAGGAAAACTCCCGGTGGGCCAAGGTGTCAGTGGGCCCTCATGCTGCTAAACTTTTGGCCTATTTCATGTCCATTCCCTATTTATAGGAGAACAAAGGCTAAATAGATGGAATACTTGATTATAGTATGTAAAGAAAAAAAACTAAGAGAATAGAGTTTGATTGAGGAGATGAAGAATATTAGTACTGAGAGTGGCCCCTGGTCTAAGGTTTCATGGTGGGCCCCTGGTGTCCCAGTCCGACACGGAGACTAGAGGACAAGTAAGGATCATATTCCCAGCATTTCTTTCAATTAATTGTAGCAGCCAAAACACTCTAATGGTGGACATTTTATCCATTATGTGCCTGTTAGTCTTGACACATCACCTCCTATATATGGAGCCTGAAATCTCTCTATATAACATTTGCATGAGCAAATACAAGTTGTGTGCATGTGAAAGGCTATGGAAATATAAAATATGACAGAGGCAGTCAAACTCAATGCAGTAGTGTTACCAGCTTCTGAAAATGCATGCACTTACAAAGTTAATTAACCCTTGCATGTTTAATGCTTTATCTAATCACCAATGTAGTCATTAAGCAAAGCCATAAATCAATAAACACAAGTCAGGAAATTAGATAAACAAACTTTATTTTTGAAAGCAGCACAGGAACCAGACTTTTGCAGGTTCTAAAAGAAAAAAAAAGAAAAATAAATGAGTATACATTTGTATAAAGCCCATAAACAAAATGCAAGAACATTGTAGCGTAAAAGGTACCCACCTAAAAACCAAATTTTACCCTTCTATTAAAAATGACAGATGGAAGGCTTTGCGTGCACTTAGGGGTGCCAAATGTCTGGTACCCCCAAGTGATTGTAATTGTATTACCTAAAACCCTGGCCTGATGGTCCCATCAGCAGAAAACAACGGCCTGGGCTTATACCTCACAGTAATCCTCTTCTTGCTTCAAATTTCCTGGGGGAAACGCATGTGCAGTAGAACTAAATGGCAGACTTTTCAAGTTCGGCTTTTCGTTCTACTGTGCATGCGCAGCTGAGGAAGATGGAGGAGGATCACTAGGTGGTGCTCACTGGTATAACCCCGGGCCGGTGCAGTTTTATGCCGATAGGAGAACAAGCTTGGGGTTAATTTCTGGAAAAAAATACCAGCCTTCCTATATATTTATCTTTTTTCCCTATTAACATTTGGATTAACCATCACCGGGCAGGTGGCAAGCCTAGTCGGAACGTGTGCTTCTTTTGGAGTGGCGATTTGGAAATGTGGTAGTGTACTGCTGGGAGTTTTTCACCTATTGAACCAATGATAAATTATTTCCTAGATAAAACTAAGCCCCCACTCAGGAAAGACCCCCTGAGGACGTAAGCTGAAACACTAAAGCTGGCCATAGATGCAAAGATTTGAATCTCCATTTCGTACAATTTAAGGGCCATGTGTGGAGTGTCCTGACATTTGTCATGAGATGACCGAAAATCTATCTATTTTTATCTAGTTTTATGAAGTGGACATATTCAGGTACATAAACTAGTAAAATCCAATACAATCAGGTAGGAGACATAACACTCCCCCATGGAGTGTTCAAACACCAACCTTTTATTCTTCAAGCTGCTGGACTGTACCCTTTTCAGAGACATAGATGCCATCCAAGAATTTCCGGATATCCTTATTCTTTACTGTGGTGGCTTGCTGGATCAATGCAGCTTTAAAAGATAAAGTAGCATAAGACAAATCCAACCATAATGGCTAAATATGATTTACCAGTTAAACCCACAGATTCTAATCCATACATTAATGTCTAACGTTAACCAGTCAGATTTCAGTAAAATCACACTTTAATATTCCAAGCTTGAATAATTATCAAACAGGCAGAATATTAAGTTTGAAAGAAGCCTGGCTTGAGCAATGTCTTATTGTAGAACAAGGTTTATTTACAGAGGTGATGGAGGCTTTGAGTGAAGTCAAAGACATATTCCACTGCAGTTTTTCCTAATCCAACCTGCTGCACATCTGTCTGGCAATCAGTCCCATTATTGGGAACACCAAATAGATGTTTAAGGACTTACCAGAGTTTGATACAAGTTCAATGTCATTGCCTTCAAGAATCAGCTCATCTTTCTGGGCTTGGGATAAGGTGCATGCAACACCTAGAACAGAAAAGTACAAATCTAATTTATTGGTACAAGTGTGCCTTTACATCAGCTACATACTATTATATTTAAGATGGGGTATACATATCTGCTATAAATATACATTACAAAACATGATAAAATGCCAATACCTATACTAAAATGGTAGTCAAGTGATCAAAGCTGAATGCTACTTTAACGTGTCAATTGTAGACTACTGTAGCATGGGATGCCTTGGAACTTTTCACTGGCCGTCTCTTATAAAAACATCTCAAAACAGATTCATTTGGTTAACATTTTTGCTCGAAGATGCTACATAAAGGTGGAGTAATAAAATAAAAAAAAGGAGATTTAGTGATACTCACCGTTAAATCTCTTTCTCTTCAGTCGCTTGGGGGACACAGGGACAGTGGGGGTATAGCTTGCACCACTAGGAGGCAGGACACAATGCAATAAAAAAACTTGATCCCTCCTCCTCCTGCTATACCCCTCCCCTATAGGAAGGATTGCCAGTTCGTACCAAAGAGAACAACAGGAGGTTAATAATACAACCGTTAACAGATAACTATTTACAATGACAGAAGTTGAGTCAACCGAATCTAAGTATCAGATAAGCCTCTGACCAGGGAGGGAAGCCCTGTGTCCCCCAAGCGACTGAAGAGAAAGAGATTTAACGGTGAGTATCACTAAATCTCCTTTTCTCCAGGTCTGCTTGGGGGACACAGGGACAGTGGGGACTTACCAAAGCTGTCCCCTGGATTATAAGGGCGGGAAGTAGAGGCTTATGTGGAACTAACCACCGCAGCCTGAAGGACCTTCCGGCCATAGCGGGTGTCAGATGCCGCAAAGGTGTCAAACTGGTAGAATTTGACAAAAGTATGAATGGATGTCCACGTTGCAGCCTTGCACAATTGCTCTGCTGAGGCTTGATTGCGGAAAGCCCAGGAGGCACTCATTCCCCTAGTAGAGTGGGCCCTGATTGCACCTGGGGGAAACTTACCCTGCGATGAATAGGACTTCTGTATGGCCTGTCGAATCCATCGGGAGATCGTGGTTTTATTGGCCGATGTGCCCTTAAGAGGCCCTGAGGGAATGATAAACAATGAATCCGACTTGCGGATGTCCTCTACCCGGTGAAGGTAGAATTTTAGAGCTCGAACAGGGTCGAGAGTGTGCAGTGCCGCTTCCTTCGCATTGGCGGGAGTAGAACAGAAGGTGGGAATAATGATCTCTTGGTTGAGGTGGAAGCTAGAGACCACCTTGGGAAGGAAGGAAGGAGAGGTACGGAGTACTGCTCTGTCTCTGTAGAAGGTCAGCCAGGGGGACCTACAAGAGAGGGCAGAAATTTCAGACACCCTGCGCGCAGAGGCAATGGCCACTAGGAACACCACCTTCCATGTGAGCCACTGTAGTGGAATGGAATCCATGGGTTCGAAGGGTGTGCGCTGTAGGGCGTGTAGGACTAAGGTTAAGTCCCACTTTGGCATGGGTGCACGTATCGGGGGCTTTAAGTGGGCCACTCCTTGAAGAAAAGTTTTTACGTCTGCGAGCAGAGCTAGACGCTTTTGAAACAGTATGGAGAGGGCCGAAACCTGAGACTTAAGAGACCCTAGAGACATACCTATGTTCAGGCCTTCCTGTAGGAAGGCTAATAGTTTTGGAATGGAAAACTTGAATGGGTTTGTTCCTTGGCGATGACACCACGAATGGAAGGTGGCCCAGACCCTATGGTAGGTCTTAGCGGATACAGGTTTGCGGGCTGCGCGCATGGTAGAAATGACATCGTCAGAGAAACCTTTTTGTCTTAGTATTGTGGTCTCAGTAGCCACGCCGTCAAACTGAGAGTTCCTGGACACGGGTGGAGGATTGGTCCTTGAGAGAGAAGATCCGGGATGAGGGGCAGAGTCCACGGTTCCTCGACCGAGAGGTTTACTAGGTCTGAGAACCATGATCGACGAGGCCATTTTGGCGCTATGAGAATAAGCGTGGTGTTTTCTCTCTGAAGCTTCTTGATTGTTCGTGGAATGAGGGGAAGAGGTGGAAAGGCGTACGCGAGGCAGAACTCCCAGGGAGAAGTTAGAGCATCTGCTGCGATTGCCAGGGGATCTCTGGACCTTGCGAAAAACAACGGAACCTTTCGGTTGTGGCGTGATGCCATGAGGTCTACCTCTGGCGTCCCCCATCTGTGAGTTATCCTTTGGAATATGCTGTCCTTTAGGGACCATTCGCCCGGATCTAGGGATTGTCTGCTTAGATAATCCGCTTCCCAGTTTAGGAGTCCTGGAATGAAGATGGCTGACAGTTGAGACTGGTGGTTTTCCGCCCAAAGGAAAATGTGTGCCACCTCCCTTAGGGCATTCCTGCTTCTGGTGCCCCCTTGGTGGTTTATGTACGCCACTGCCGTGGCGTTGTCGGATTGGATTCTTATCGGTTGTCCCGCTATTTCGTTTTGCCAATGTTGAAGAGCGAGGCGAATTGCTCTTATTTCGAGGAGGTTGATGTGAAGGCGCTGTTCTGTCCGAGACCAGCGACCCTGAGCCGACTGACCCTCCATCATTGCTCCCCATCCTAGTAGGCTTGCGTCTGTGGTGATCAGTCGCCATTGAGGTTCCCCTAAGGTTCTGCCCTTCGTCAGGTGATTGGATTTTGTCCACCAGAGGAGAGAGACCCGAGTTCTGTGAGATAGACGGAATTCCTGACTCAAGGACTTGCGATTCCAAGCTGCAAGGATGTTCCACTGTAGTTCCCTGAGGTGATGTTGGGCAAATGGTACGGCCTCTATGGAGGAGACCATTACTCCTAACACCTTCATGTACAACCTCACTGTGTGGGAGGGTTTTGACAGAAGGAGACGCACTAGGCGTTGTAAATTGTGAATTTTTTCCCTGGGAAGGGAGATGGTCTGTGTTTGAGTGTTGAATATCATCCCGAGGAAACTCATGGATTGGCGTGGGGTCAGCGAGGACTTGTCCAGATTGATGATCCAACCTAGTTCCCGTAGTTTGGTCATGGTGAAGGACAGCGCTTGTTGGGCCTCTGTGCATGTGGGTGCCTTGATGAGAATGTCGTCCAAGTAGGGTGTGATGGAGATCCCCCTTGTGCGGATAGTTGCCACCGCTACCGACATAATCTTGGTGAAGACACGAGGAGCTGAGGTTAGACCGAAGGGAAGAGCTCTGAACTGGAAGTGGAAATTCTGGAAGGCAAAGCGCAGAAATCTCTGATGGGGAGGGAAAATTGGAATGTGAAGATAAGCATCCTTTATGTCCAAGGATGCTAGAAATTGGTTTGGAGACATGGCCGCTTTTACGGATCTGAGGGACTCCATCTTGAATCTCCTGGGACGGATAAACGTGTTTAGTTCCTTCAAGTCCAGAATTGGGCGAACTGACCCGTCCTTTTTGGGGACCACAAATAGGTTTGAATAATAGCCCCGAAAACGTTCCTCTGTTGGTACGGGAATAATGACGTTTGATTTGAGCAATTTTTCGATTGCGTCTTGGAGTGCCTGAGCCCTTTGTGTTCCTTGAGGGAGTCTGGACATGAAGAAACGGCGTGGGGGAAGAGATACAAACTCTAAGTGGTATCCTTGACGGACGACCTCGTGAACCCATGCGTCTTGTGTTAGATTCGTCCACGCATCGGCATATTTGAGAAGTATTCCACCCACCGCTGTATCCCCCAGAGGGGGGGCTACCGAGTCATGCAGACGTGGTCTTGCTTGTCGGTTTGGTGAAGGGCTTTCGGCTCTGCCAAGATGTTCGTGCTTTGTTGCTGAAACGTCCCCTATTGGCAGTGGAATGTCTAGGGGGAGATGATCTTGCCGCTCTGTGCTGTGAACCACGAAAATTCCGGGTTCGGCGAAAAAACGGTCGTGACTTGGATTGGGGTAGCAGGGTACTCTTACCCCCTGTGGCCTGACTGATGATTTTGTCTAGATCAGGTCCAAAAAGGAGGTTTCCCTTGAATGGGAGAGTGGTAAGAGACCTTTTGGATGATAGATCAGCGGTCCAAAGCTTCATCCAGAGGGATCTACGGGCCGCTACAGATAGGGCCGAAGTTCTGCTAATGACCTGAAGAGCGTCAAGGGAGGCCTCGCACAGATAATCGTTTGCTTCCTTAATCTGTGCGGCTAATTGTGCTAGGTCCTCGCGTGGAATCCCGGAATCGATTGCTCTGCATAGGGACTCCGACCAGGACTGAACAGCTCTGCTTACCCAAGCCGAGGCAAGGACTGGCCGAATCGACGTACCTGAGGCGGAAAAAAGAGAGCGTAGGATACCTTCCAGCTTCTTGTCCATGGAGTCCTTGAAGGAGGCCGCGTCGGGAACCGGCAAGGCGGTATTCCTGGATAACCTGGAAACCGGTGCGTCCACAGATGGCGGAGATGCCCATTTGTCTATAAGTTCCTGTGGAAAAGGATAGAGTCTTAGAAAACGGCGACTTGCCTGGAAACGTCTCTCTGGTTTATCCCACTCTTGCTGAATGATCTGCTCAAGTTGAGCATGCGAGGGGAAGGAGGGAGAGCGTTTGTTGTGGCGTCTAAACAGGGTAGTTGATGAATTAGTGCTAGTACCCGGTTCCTGTAGGTGTAGGGTCTCTAGGACTGAGGAAATAAGAGAGTCTATAGCCTCAGAAGATAGTTTGGGAGACTCCTCTTCCTCCTGATTGGAACTGTGGGACAGTTCGCCGTCGGAGAGAACTGGATCGTCTCCGGAATCGGGAACCGGAGGAGAAGTGGAAATGGAATCTAGCTCACCCTCATCGTCTGATGGGGAGGGGGCTCTGCGCTTGGAAGGTTTGGGACGGGGATTGTCCAGTTTGGCTAAAAGTTTATCTAGAGACAGCGCTAGCTTGGGAATACCGGAGGCTAGCTGGGTGGCCCATTCCGGGGGAGGGGGGGGAGCTTGAGTGGCACCCCTATCCTGATCTGGTTGGTCCCCTTGGTTGGTTTGGCTTACCTGCGGGCGGACGTCTGGGCTTTCCGGAATGACCTCCTGCGGCTTACACTTGGAACACAGTGGCTCTTTGTGACCAGCTGGAAGACGTTTGCGACATTTGGCACAGGCTAAATACTTAACTGATGCAGTAGTAGGTGCCCTGGGAAAAAGGTTATTACCTGACCCCTCAGACATGGTTCACGCAAGTTATTCTGAAAACAAGTTTGAGAATTATGACTATATAATATATATATATATATATATAATAACTGTCCGCTTAGGCACTGATTGGTAACCCACTATGGATAGAGGTATAGCAGCATAAAAACCCCATAGGCTGTATGAGTAACCTGCGACCACAGTGGTATAGGCTATTTAACCCAGAAAAAGCCTTTTCTCTATATGCCCTGTGTCCCCTGAGCATGGAGGAGGCTATCTCTTGTAGTATACCCCTCAGTTGCAGTGGAGGGGGACCTACTACCGCAGCTCCCGAGGTGCGTGCAGATCAGAGAGAGACAGAGAGAGAGAGGAAGCACGAGATAAGGGAGAGCGCGAAGGATTTTGGAGCTGTGACGCGTTCCGGTCACATGTGCGCAGGAAGAGGAGGTCTTAATGGCGCGCGCGCGCGCTAATGCGCTCTTCGCAAGGGAGGAGGAACCCGCCCCGACTCGTTGGCGTGCCTCCCCGCTGCTTCCACCTTGCACTAGTATGGGGGAAAAATCGGAGATAGTGCCTCGCTCCTCCGTAGGAGCAGGAGGGTGCGTCTGTCCCTTACCTCAAGGGGGAAATGCTGCAGGCACTCAGGAGATGTCAGAGTGAGCCCAGCCATGTGCGGTGCAGGAAGGCTACGTACAGAGCAGGTGCGGCTTACCTGCCGTTTAGACAGCACCCTCCTCTTGCTGGTTAGACTCTCAGCCCTCAGGCAGGGGGGGAGGCGAAACCAGCTGTAAAGGGCACTGCATCAAAGGCCCGCAGGCATCCCTGGAGGATGCAGACTGAAGGCAAAGCACTAATTGTGGATGCCCAGTCTCTCCATAATCCGTGTTCCTCTTGCGATGAATAATAAAATAACATAAAATAAAATAAAAATAAACTATTCTGGCTCCACGCAGGAGCCCGCGTCCTAACCTCCTGAGGACACAATTTGAACTGGCAATCCTTCCTATAGGGGAGGGGTATAGCAGGAGGAGGAGGGATCAAGTTTTTTTATTGCATTGTGTCCTGCCTCCTAGTGGTGCAAGCTATACCCCCACTGTCCCTGTGTCCCCCAAGCAGACCTGGAGAAAAGCACAGTTTTAAGAACAAAACATTGAGGGCGCCAATTAGTTAGGGCCCCTGTGTGTCTAATGATAACCTGGGACCCTGTTTGCCAACCAACCTTGTTTTATTTCCCCAGGTATCCTCTTCTCATTCCTACAGGTAAAACAGCTTATTCACATATTTGCAACTTCTATACAGTGCTATATACTGCATATTCTGGTAATACAGCTTATATCAATACTTTTATCTGTTAACCACAATAACGTCTGTCTGTTAGGCCTACTGTGATCTAGTGTCTGATAAATATCTGAAACAAAGGTATTTTTATAGCCCCAAACTTGGTTCTGGTGTCTAACTCAGCCCTTTGATAGCTGGTTATTTGATTAGTCGATTAGGCTCTGCTTTTTTTCCTATCAGCTACATATAAATTCAGGCCCAGTATTGGGGAACATTGGAACATTTCTCAAGTGCTAATTTGTCTAGTGCTTAGAAATGGCAGTTATACAAGGCAAAAGGAACTTTATTCTCTATCAACTTTGAATCAGCTGGGATAAGAACACAGATGTTTGTACCTGCCAGTTTGTTACTTCTTACTACAAAAATGGTTTAGCCTTCATAACATTTTGCACTTCCTCCCCCATCAAATCACAATTCTATACAAATCTCAGCCTCTCTAATTCCTTTCCTTCCCTCGCCACACATGAAGTATATAAGTATATGTACTCTGTTTAGCTATTCCAGGAAACTCCTCTGTCATATAAACGAACTTACAAATCCCACTCTCAGTTTCTATTTCTGGCAGCTGGGGACATTTCATAAAGATAAACAGCACTCCCATATGATGATAAAACCGCCTTTATTGCAGCATTATTAGTGGCACAGCAACGTTTCGGACCTCCTGGTCCTTTCTCAAGCTGACAAAGTTGGGGACATTTCCTCAAACCCTTGCCCTTACACTATCCCAGTTATACCACGGCCGAACCAAAAAACCCAGTTACTTTCCTGCGCTCTCTGGAATGACAGATCTGTTTGCAACAAACTTATTGCTATACAACAACCATTTCATTGCCAATTCCTTTAACCCATGCACTTACTGAAACTTGGCTTTCTCCCACCGACACCGCTTCCCTGTCCTATGGGGGCCTACACCTTACTCATCCTCCCAGGCCTAGAAACAAACCTGGGAGTAGGGTAGGTTTGCTTCTCTCTCCCCACTGTACTTTTAAAGTTATTCCACCTGTTGCTTCCTTATTCTCTTCATTTGATGTTCACTGTATTAGGTTCTTTTCTCCTGTTTCACTCTGCATTGCTGTCATATTTGACCATCTGGACAAACCGCACAAATTAGACAACTTTGCTGCCTGGCTTCCTTACTTTATTTCATCGAACACCCCATCCATCATATTACGTGACTAATACCTGTTGCCAACATTAACCAAAATCCTCTCTAGGCTTAGGCTTGTGCTCACTCCCCCTCTCACACCAATGGTAACGCTCTGGATCTCATTTACCAGACTATTCAACCACCAATTTTACTACCCCAGTTTCCCCTCTCTGATTACAATATGCTTACATTTCAACTGTCATCAACTACCTCCTCACCCCCTGCTTATCCCCCAAACACATAGCTACTGTGACCTGCAAGCTCTGGATGAGTTGCATCCCTCCTTCCTTTGACTCTTCACTAATATCACAGCCATCTCTTGTCCTAATGTGGCTACCTCTGTCTACTATAGCACACTCACCACTGCCCTTAAAGGGCACATGTTGGGGCAAAATTGTACCCCCAACCAAAGGTGCGGGCTGATAAGAGCTCGCATTCCGGTTGGGGGTTTCACAATTTTTAAAAAAATGCCCCTCGCCAGCGCTAGCAGTCTCGCTCCAGGAGCTCCCTCCCGGAGCGAGACCGCTAGCAAGGGGCATTTTTTAAAAAAAATTGTGAAACAATTTTGCCCCAACAGGTGCCCTTTAATGAGCTTGCTCCTGTAAAAACTAAATGTGCTAAACCCAAACCACTTCAACCTTGGCACACTGCTCTAAAGACACTCACGTGCACTTGTGCGTCACTGGTGCAAACCCTGTTCAGAATCAGACTTTTGGAGCTACAAATCTGCCCTGCGCTCCTATAACACCAACCTTTCCCAAGCCAAACAAACTTTACTTCACTCAATTCCCTTTCTAAAAACCGGCACAACTTCTCGACCTTTAAAACGCTTTCCTCTTCTCCACCCCCTCCGTGCACACAAGTCTCTGCTCAAGCTACTGCCAAGCACTTCAAAAACAAAATTAACACCATCAGAAGGGACATTACAGCACTCAACCCCCCCCCCCCCAGGCATCCACACTCCCCAGTTTATCTTGTGCTCCTTCACCCCTGTCACTGATTAATCTCAAAACTTTTGGCCTCTCACCTAACCACCTGCCCGCTTGATCCTATTCCTTCAAAACTTCTCAGCAATACCGATCCTCATCTATTTAATTTCTCATTCAACTGGACTTTTTCCGGCTCAACTAAAACATACTCTGTCAACCCCATTCTGAAAAAACCCTCTTGATCCCTCCAATATTGGCAACCTCCGACCCATCTCTCTGCTACCTTTCAACTCTAAACTACTTGAGCGCCTAGTCTACAACAGACTAACCTCATTCCTCTGACAATAACTAATCTGGTTTTTAAACCAGAACACTCCACTGAAACTGCCCTGACCCGGCTAATGACCTAATAATCACCCCTGTAGCATCAGCTTATATTACAGACAAACCTCATTTTCCGCTTGATAATTAGTGATGACCCCTAAGCTTAGCTTCTCAACAGCTGCTCAGAGCCCACTGAGCATGTGAGTGTCACAGACACTTTCCAAGATGGTGACCCACTGTAACAAGTTTGAAGCCCTGGATCATTGCTGCTATTGACAAGATGAAATAGGGCTGGTGCAATAACTTCAGTATATAAAATATAATTTTTAGCCATATTAATTTTTATTTCTCTTTAAAGGGGTAGTTCACCTTCAAACAACTAGTTTTCAGATAGATCACCAGAAAAAAACCTTTTCCCCAATTACTGTCCCCCTCCCCCCCAACTGTTCTAAACTGATACATTTAATGGATACATTTCTTATCTTTGTCCCTGCTGAGCAGAATCTCTGGGTTTCATTACAATTGATACAATAGTTGCTAATAATCCGTATATGCTGCTAGAAATGTATCAATTAAATGTTGCAAAATTGTATCCGTTTAGAGTCTGCGCCTGAATTACTGAGCTGTCAACACCACAGACACCAACATTCAGCTTTAAACTCAGATTTTGGAAAAACAGTAAAAAAAAGAAATAATGGAAAGTAATTGAAAAAAGTATTTATTTCTGGGGAGCAATTTGAAAACAACTGAACAGAAAAAAAAAAAAAAAAAGTGTTTGGAAGGTGAACAACCCCTTTAAAAGAGCACAGTTCTTCAGACATTTTAAGATTTAGATAAGCAGAAATGTGGGGACCATATTTCTAAGGTAATGAGACATCTGTAGAGTTTGGGTGTTTTTCCCTTGCTAAAGTGTGATGGAGATATGGCCATACATGTCGATCGGGCAGGGTAAAAATCCTGTTTGATCACAGACTGCATCTGCTTGTACATGCAGTTCTGTGATACAACCGCCAATATACCAGTCATTATGATCCGATTATTGGGCTACGATAGGATCATCCCGATATCTCCTCAAGGTGGGCATATCAAGGAGAGATCCGTTTGTTTGGAGAGGTCACCGGATCTCTATATATGGCCACATACACAGAATACAAAATAGGAGAACCTCAACTAAGTTTTAACTAGATATCATTAATAACCTAAAAATGTGATACAATTTCAAAAGATAGTAAAAAAAAAAAAAAAGAAAGTGCAATGTGTTTCATGAACGTTTTATCCAACTGCTAAGAGCTGAATGCAGTATTTAAACACCATAAAACCAGACTTGACACTTGCCTGATCTCATGCGAACCCTGCGGATATACTTTTCACCCAAGAAGTTCCTGATTTCCACAAGAGATCCATTCTCCTGAATGACAACGTTGATGGGAAAGTGAGCATACACAGATCTCATTTTGTAACGAAAGCCCTGTGGAGACATATGCAGAAATAGGATTATAAAAGGGATTAGAACACATGCAAAAATGTGCACGTTTTCGGAACTAACAAAACTGCTTCTTTACATGGACACCCAAGTTGCAGCTCCTCTCTACCATGTAAAGCTCACAAGTCAACTATTAATAAAGACAAATCAAGGCACTGGTTTGTAATGCCACATGTAGGCAAGCCTCCATTCAGAATTAAAACATCCACAGAGTATAAATCAAATAAATGCTTGCTGCACTTATTTTTGGGCTTGTGTCACACCGACATTTACCACCTTGTTAATGTGCACACAAACCAGATTTCAACCCAAAACAAATACTTGAGCACTACAGGGTAAATAAACTATTTACCTTTTTTTTTATTTTTTAACAGAACAATTCCTTTAAGGGCTGGGACAGACGGGGAGATTCTGTCTCCTGGCGATTAATCACTGGCGACAATCTCCCCGAACTGCCTTCTCCCTGTCCGCTGCCTGTTTAAATCAAAAAGCGCCAGCGCCAATACACATGCGGCGCAGCGATTTCCAGAATCGCCCGAAGTTTCCTCACGAAGCAATTTCAGGCGATTCCAGAAATCGCCGCGTGTGTATTGGCGCTTGCGCCCTAAGATGACTTATAGCCATAGCATTTGGACATACCATTTTAACCTCTGCATACATAAAGCCAACCAATACTAGGCTGATGGGAAAGTAACTTTACTTACCAGTGTGACTCCTTTCACCATGTTTTGCACATGACTACAAATGGTGCGCACTGTGGCCAGCTCTTTTCTGTTACCCCACCATTTGTCAACACGGAGCTAAGGAGGGAAAAAAGTTAATTAGAAATCAAACTACATATCCATCTAGGAAAGCCTAGCCCTAAGGCCAGCTTGGGAAGGCACGTATATGCTGCCCTACATGTTGCTCCAACTATAGCAGGAGGGTGGATACTAGGCTTATGTATCTATAACCTTGTAATAGGAGGCCCTGACGAAATGCTGGACTACAATGGGCACAGGGGACTTGAAAATCTAAAATATATATGAAATGTTTTCCTGCAGTCACATTACAGGACACAAAGCCTTTGCTTTATGCTCACCACAAGTCTGTGTTAGCAAGTCAATCACTATTAGGATATGTCAACTGGTGGATTATTTTGAAGCTGGTTTAACTAAAGTTCTAGTATAAACAAAAGCATGACAAATGCAAGTTTAAATTTAAAGGGATACGGTCATGGGAAAAATCAGTTAATAGTGCTGCTCCAGTAGAATTCTGCATTGAAATCCATTTCTCAAAAAGAGCAAACAGATTTTTATATTTCATTTTGAAATCTGACATGGGGCTAGACTGTCAATTCCCCAGCTGCCCCAAGTCACATGACTTGTGCTCTGATAAAATTCAGTCACTCTTTACTGCTGTACTGGAAGTTGGAGTGATATCACCCCCTGCCTCCACACTCCAGCAACCGTACAACAGAACAATGGGAAGGTACCCAGAGAACAGCTGCCAGGTAGATCTAAGAACAGCACTTAATAGTTAAAGCCAAGTCCCACTGTTGACTCATTCAGTTACACTGAAGCGGAAAAAAAGCAGTTCCCTCCTAAAGTGCTGGCACAAGTCACATGACGAGGGGCAGCTGGGAAATTGACATGCCCCATGTCAGATTTCAAAATTAAATATTAAAAAAAAAAAAAATCTGTTTGCTCTTTTGAGAAATTGATTTCAGTGGAGAAGCCTGTTGAAGTAGCACTATTAAATGATGTGTTTAGGAGCAAAAAAAAAAAAAAAAAACTTTCCCATGATAGTATCCCTTTAATAACAGGTTATTCCACATGGTAAACAGACTGTACTTACCCTCCTCTTCTTCTTGCCCAGAAGACACAGTTCAACATTTATGTGGTTGAAGTTTTTCCGCAGGACACCTCTGGGCCCCTTTACAGTAACTGTACGGCCCTTCAGAGAGATGTCAACTAGGAAGAAACAAGAAAGTCAGAAGTGTGCAGGCACAGAAAATGCAAATCCCCCCCCCCCCAAAAAAAATAAAAAGAGTAATTTGCAGAGCAACTTACCATTCTGAGGGATGTCAACAATCTGGTTGCTGAGAATGGTCTTCATTCTATAAATATAAAAAAAACCCCACCAGATTACACATAAAGGTTACTTGTGACAGATTTAAGTTAATGTCACCTGATAGCCTAAAACTTTATGGCCATTTTTATAGCCCCCTAGACTGCTCCATTGACAAACCTTCTGCCCACTATAGAAAAAAAAAACCCATCTAAAATGGAATGTTAACCTAAGTTGGCCCAGCATGCTCACTGTTACAGATTTATAGCATGCCAAAATACCAAAAGAGACTGCTTGAAGACACTGGGAATTGTATCTTGTCACAAAGTTTACCGTAACAAGCTGCACCTACCTTTTTTTTAATTTATAGTTTTAAAGAAGTCAACCTAAAATGTGCTAAACCCCATGCCCCACTCCCCCTGTAAACCCAAATGCCCCTAAGTTGCTACTTACCACTCAGCGCAGGCCCTGACTGTGGAGTTTGCAGGCGTCATCTTCGTCGCTTGGCGGCACATGTGCAGTAGGAGCATTTGCCGGTTCAGCTCTACTGCTTGTGTCCAATTGAAACTTTGTGACTTTTGGCGCATGCGCAGTAGAGCTGAACCCGCAAATGCTCCTACTGCACATTTGCAGCCAAACGCCGATGGATCCTGGAAAAGACTGTACTAGAGAAGATGGCGCCTGCAAACTCCATGATCAGGACCTGTGCTGAGTGGTAAGTAGCAATTTAGGGGCATTTTCCGGGGGGGGGGGGGTTACGGGTGGAGTGGGGCATGGGGTTTAGCGCATTATAAGATGACTTCTCTAAGGTGCACACCATTAAAGACCACCACAAGTCTGTCAATGCATGTCAGATACACATACACCCTTTACTTCTGCTGCTTTCTCCCTGCATGCTATTTAACCAATGCCTGATCACCAACAACAGATCTCTAAAAAAAATCTCACAATAGACAGTGGGTGTCTGGCTATAAGCCATACTTTGAAGAAACTCAAGATTGATGCCTCCTATCTGTATAACAGACAAGAAAGTTGTGCTCACCACTAAATTTTAAAAACATTAAGCAGGGGTGCAATGAGGCTGTGACCACAAAATACAGAAACAGAAGAGATCCATATTAAGAACAATGAAACATTTTGTGCCTTAAGCTACTAAAAATGCCTTACCCTTTAAACAAAACAAAGATTGTCCATATATTGCAATATATTTAAGACGCCAACGACATCAAAGTCATCCCATTTCTAGCCAGTCCTACTCAACTTTCATTTGATTCATTAAGAATTATATTGCTTCAATATACAATTGTTATAGTTTATACTGAAGCAGTAACCAGCTCCCTGTTGTAGCTCCCACCGTTCCCAACTATAGTCAGGTGATCCCACTGGTGTCTAATAAAAGGGAAAACAAGTTTGGGAGTTTTACTTTGAAAGCAGCAAGTAAGTTGCAGGTAAAACTTAACCCCTTGTATGTAGAATTATTTATGTATCAGATGCAATTTGAGAGTAGTACTGGCCATATATGGGATGACGGACGAAGTTGGCCAGCTTAAATATACTGCACTATATGGACAAATAATCCTTGTTTTGTTTAAAGGGAACAGTATTTTTAGGAGCTTAAAGGGCACCTATTGCCAAAAAAGGTTATCCCCAAAGTTGTGGGCTGATAGAGTCCGCATTCCAGTTGGGGAGAACAGTAGTTTGTTTTTTGATTAAAGGCCCCCCGCCAGCACTAGCCTACTCGCACCAGGAGGGAGCTCCCGATGCCAGCCGCCATGCCAGCTCAAGTGCACGCGCATAATGAAGTGGCCACAGCTTTTCATTACGCGGGCGACATCACAATTTCATTATGCGCTAGAGCGGACATGGTGGCTTGTACTGGGAGCTCCCTTTCCGGTTCAAGTAGGGTAGGGCTGGCAGGGGGCATTTAAAAAAAAAAAAAAAAAGTTAACCCCACCAAAGGCGCAGGCTGAGCCCACATTCTGGTTGGGGATAACTTTTTGGCAATAGGTGTCCTTTAAGGCACAAAATGTTTCAATGTCTTTAATATATTGCTAATGGGCTGAGTGTAGAGGAACTCTGGTTTTTGTCTGTGCCTCTTATCTGGGTGCAAGGGGCCCTAAAATGACCTAAATAGAAACCCTCCCACCCCTCAGAATCACACTGTGAACCCTCTGCTTCCAGGCAAACTATTCACTGACAAACCAATAGAAGCCATGGAAATCTTTGTTCCACAGAAACAGGCGAAAAAAGTGCCCATTAGGGCACACAACCTGGGTTACTGTTAATTTACACCACACACACCACTACACTGAATTCTTAGGGAACGTCTGGACTAGGATTGAAACAGGCCCTGGCATGTCTCGTAGCTAAACACAAATTAAGTCTGGCAATTGTCAGAATTTCCACATTAGCAGCCAGGCCCTGGAACACGTAGCATAGGAGGTGCCATACACATCTGCAGGCCAGTCTAGCGGCGGAGCAACAAACAGCATTTATGCCCCTATCCCTTACAGCAAACTAGCCACATATACAGCGAGGTAATGAGGAAAAACACAGCACATTCAGAAACCGGCCATGGGTGACAGAAATTGACTCTCCCACCCAGGATGAAAGCAGATTGAAAAAGCTCTGCCGATAAAGCCGCCATATCCTCACCTCGCAGCTGACAGAGGAAAGGGAAAGCGTCTGTCGTCATCACGTTTTTATACCACCGGCGAGCGCCGCCTAGAAAGGGACGTAGATAACGTAGACCTGATCAATAGATTTTTTTTCCTACTTATCGTTCGTTGCGGACAGATTTCTTATGCTTAAACGATTACTGTTAGTAGTCGGGGTAGCGTAACTGTTGTAAAAGAAAGCAGCAATCTGAAAGACTACTGTGCAAAATGAAAACTGCTGGACAAACTTTATAAAATATAGGAAGCTTTGCTGAGCGGCTTGTACAGTCTTGTTTTCAAACTACGCATGCGCACTTGGTTCTTTTTGGTCCTGTTCTACTGTGGGCGAAGAGTCGCAGTTGTTGTTACCAGACCAGACTAGCTGCTTGACGAGCCGGGGGTGGGGGAAGTAAACATTCTGCCCTTCGGAGTAGCTTCTCGCTGTGAGAAGTCAGGGCAGCCAACATGACACTATGCGGACTTCGCAGAGCGGCAGAACTTCTACGGACTTGCGGGGTGAGAATGTGTTATAGGGCTGAAGATGATAATGCCTGGAATGAAAGGGGGACTGTAAGCTGTCCTCTTCATCATCACATCACACTGTTATAGTTAGCGGTACAGTTCAGCAACGTGTGGAGTCGAGAACATCATTTTACTGAGCAGAATCACAGTATAGAACATTTACTGAGCAGAATCACAGTATAGATAATT
>CM044431.1:34406551-34447087 GCA_024363595.1 Xenopus borealis
ACAGTATAGAGCATTTACTGAGCAGAATCACAGTATAGAGCATTTACTGAGCAGAATCACGGTATAGAGAAGTAGAACAGATGTCATTAGTCATTCTATCTCCTTTGCCACAAAAAATGTCCTTTGTGCTGCTCAGGCAAATTTCCTCTCTGTATTATTCTATTAGGGAAGTGGCACAGGGGGAGACTTGTCAACATCGGTAGAACTAAGTTTTATAAAGTCATAAAGTGGCCTTACAAGGAAACTTTGGACGACTTTGGAAAATGAAGCACTGCATACACTTTCCCATCAGTGATTTATTTTTTTGCAGATAAAGTCTGGGTGACAAATCTCTTTTTGTGCCACTACCTGTAATGACATTGTATCATTAATGGGTAGTGGCGCACAGGGAGATTTGTCACCCACTTTTAAATCTGTGCTACTGTGAGCACCAAATCACCCCAAACTGGTTTCCCTTCTGTAAACAAGCAAATCGCTGTTTTCTTGCAAGAAACCCAAGTTCCACATATGTTAAATGCTGGGGACAATTCTCCCCTTGCGCCACTCCCCTAGTAGAGTAAGGCAGAGATGACTTTTGCCTGAGCATCACAAAGGCCATTTTTGGGGCAAGGTTAAATGACTAATGACATAGCATGTCAAGTGAGGTCTGCTGGTTGTTCTAGTACAAATATATATATCAGCCTGATAGAGCTTCTGGAAGCGGGGTAAAAATAACACATTTATTAAAGGAGACCTATTGTGTAAAAAAATAACAACGTACCACTGCATTAAACTCATTTAGATGTTTTAGCACCATGTAAAAGCAACATCAAATATTACTTATAATTGCCTACAAAATTAGTTTTTTTTTTCATTTATCCTATATGTCTCCTTTAATGGAATGCAACATGATATTTGATGAAGCGGAGTATCCCCAAAACATCATTCATGTAATAAACACGCAGAAGCTTTATATGCATGTAGACACTCTTGTGCTGTTTTATATTTTTGATATTGCTGGGAGGGTTTTGACTGTCCATGTTGATCCCAGGTCTTACCATAAAGGAAGAGGTGAGTGTGTGCTGGTGGTTCACTCCATATTGTGTTTTAGTTCAGTTGCAGGTGTTGCAGGCCAGACATCCCTGATTTATATAACCCACTCCTAGGTTAGCGCTTAAGTCCTTTCTGCATTGTTGGGACCACCCATTCCCCTTACCCTGACCCACATCATTAAAGTGGCAGTTTATGCCGGTATACACCTTTGTTCAATTAGGCAAAACAAATTGGACTTGAAAAAGGATCTGCCAAACCCAAGACTGGATGGTGGAGCATGACGTACCACTAAAACGCAGCAGATGCTGAACTGCTAAGTTGTACCATGCTTAAACAAGAATTACCATGATCTATTATTATCCAATAATTTGTAATATTATTTTGCTAACTTTGGGGCATATAACACTTGTCTTGGTAAATTTTACCATAAAACTGCTAACAAAATTGAGATGCCACAAGTCCATCATGACTCATTAGTAATTCAATCATTTGGAAGATTAACATTAGAAGCAACCAAACATTTTAAAATCATTATTTTAATTCATGTGATGAAAACAATGAAAAATAAACATATATTACTCCCTTAACAACAGGGACATGAAGATATGAAAATGCTGTCTTAAGAAGTCTGTGTTATTTTTTGCTTTGTAGTTCGTCAAATGCCACACTCTGTACAGGGCATTACGCAGTCTGCCAGATGAGAAGAAGGAGTTCATTAAGAATGGACCTGATCTGCAGGATTTTCTGTCTGGAGAGCTAGCGGACAAGAGTTCCTGGGCTGCATACAAAGGCAACTTAAAGAGACAGAAAGGAGAGAGGTAATAAGTAGAGTAATATTCAGTGGTGGGCAAACCGGTGCATTTCAGGAGTATTATGTATGGTCCCTGGAAGTGGTAAGGGCATTATGGCAGCATACAGAGTGCATTCTAAAGGTTGGTGGCCTTCTTTGTTACTCTAGAGGGCCCTCACAGCAAGATGCTATACATGGGGCATGGCAAAGGGTGTGTGATGGAGCTATTTGGGCCTCCATCACTTTTAGTCCAGAAGGACACAAGCCCTCTCGCCTTGAAGAATATTTGAGGGTACATGCAAATTGTTCCAAGGCTCCTCAGTCATGTGATACAAGAACATACTGCTAATGAAACAAATATGTCTTTTTTGTTTTTTTCAGTAAACTGGAGTTGATACACTCTTAAGTGTTTGAACATTTAACCAAATTGAGTTTTCCTTTATGGCGATTGTTTGTCTTATTATAGATTAAGACTTCCACCTTGGGTGAAGACTGAAATTCCAATGGGTAAAAATTACAACAAGTTGAAAAACACATTGCGAAACCTTAATCTTCACACTGTAAGTATGCTAAATGGTGGTTACAGATTGGTTGGTGGATAAGCGGGTAAAGCCAAGATCAAACATATCATTAATCTTTGAAGAGTAGACACTTTTTAGTCGGATTGCTGAAAGGGTCAAAATACACAGTGAGGCAAGAGACCTTAACTAAAGATTAACTAAAGAATTAGGTAGAAATGTTGTACATTATGTTTTTTGCTTCTGTACCAACCCAAGGCAACCACAGTCCTTAAGCAGTAAAGATCTGTGTCTCCCCAGTAGATGCCCCAGTAGCTCCCCATCTTCTTTTCTGCTGATTCACTGATTCACATGCTCTGTGCTGCTGTCACTTACTGAGCTTAGGGACCCACTCACAATATACAGTACACATAGAATAGAAATATAGTCACAATATAAGGCTGATTAGTCATTAATACAAATAATTACTACATGGCAGCACAGAAACCAATGCAACAAGCTTAAGAATCTAATAATCAGCCCTGTTGCATGAACTTTATTATTTCTGCTGGATAATTAGTGACGACCCCTAAGCTTAGCTTCTCAACAGCCACTCAGAGGCCACTGAGCATGTGAGTGTCAGACACTTTCAAGATGGTGACCCCCTGTGACAAGTTTGAAGTCCTGGATCATTGCTGCTATTGATAAGCTGGCACTTTAGGCTGATGCAATAAGTTCAGTATGTAACATTTGTAGCCATATTAATTTTTAGGGTTTAGTTTTTTTCCTTTAAAGGAAAATTGCAGAGCAAGAAGCAGAGTTTTTTGGGGGGTTTGGGTTTGATTTGAAGTTGAACTTCAGAGAAAACATTAGCATGTGGTACAATATTTAGCCTCCATTATGCTATTTTGAACTACTTACACTATAACATCAGCATTCAGAAAGGAAACAAAATTCCTCAGTGCAATTCTAAATTTAACTGTATTCCTCAATATAGCTCTACCAACATCCCATTACTCAGCCACCAGCGCTCCAAGTGTAAATGAACCCCGTTCAAACCACAAAGCAGGCGGCAAGCCTATGATTAAGGAAGTTCCTCCCGAAATGCGTCAAGTGATGTTGGCCTGTTGCAATAAAACATCTTTACTTTTATCTGGAGTGCTGTCTGCTTTGTGGTTTGAGCGGGGTCTACATTTGTAGGGCTGTCTACCTGGACTACAGTCATAGCACATTCCAGTTATAATCTATTAGTAGTAAAAATGTGAATAAAATACAATCTAATGCCCTTGCACCACATATCTCCTGACCTTCTGTCTTTGAACAGCTGAAGTCCCCAGCAGTGCACCAATAGGCCTATTATTGATCAGCCAAGAGAATTCTTGGTAATCCGTGCCAGGAATCCATGAAAAAAGAAAGTCAGGAACCCGCTATATCTGTATAACTTGTATTTTTCAAGATGTCTACTGCACAGCCGTGGCAACATGAGTAGAGACACTTGTTAACCTAAGTTCATCGTCGAACACTACATTCATGTATATTCAGGTAATTGGCTTATTTCAAAGAACAAATGTCTGTTCCAATTTTTTTTAAAAATCACCATACTGCAGCTGAGGTCACAAATCAGTGAGTGTGAATGAGTTTTGTTTTAAAAGCCCTGCCCTCTGAATATCACTGCAGTATAGATTCCCACCACCCAGAGCTGCTTATTTGATTACAGTCTTTTTACCTGATTTGCTTCTTATAGTCAACTTTATGCATTTGTTAACATCAAGGTATGTGAAGAAGCTCGGTGTCCTAATATTGGGGAGTGCTGGGGGGGAGGAGAATATGGCACAGCCACAGCAACCATAATGGTGAGTGAGAAATTTCAATATATTGATATGAAACGTTCATTTAGCTTGTTATTCCTTTACAAATTACACCTGGTTATCAGGGGTATCTTTATGGGCACTTTTATTCAGATGCATGTTGAGACTCTAATCATATGACCAAAACAGTATTTTTCGTATTTGTGTATAAATATTGTATTTTAAAAGTGTTGTTTCACTTTTATGTTAACTTTTAGTATGTTGTAGAATGGCTTATTTTAAGCAACTTTTCAATTGGCCTTCATTTTTTTATATAGTTTTTTAATTATTTTCCTTCTTCTTCTGACTCTTTCCAGCTTTCGGACAGGGGTCACTGACCCCATCTAAAAAAACAAATGCTCTGAAAAGTTACACATTTATTGTTATTGCTACTTTTTATTGCTCTATTGAGGCACTCTCCTAATCATATTACAGTCTCCCATTCAAATCAGTACATGGTTGCTAGGGTAATTTGGACCCTAGCAAACAGAGTGCATCTTTCGGAGTATATCCTTCTTAAGAAACTGTTACCTGTGATTTTACTCCTCAGTTAATGGGTGACACGTGTACCCGAGGTTGTCGTTTCTGTTCGGTGAAAACTGCTAGGAACCCTCCTCCCCTGGACCCAGATGAGCCATATAACACAGCAAAAGCAATAGCAGAGTGGGGCCTGGATTATGTGGTGCTGACATCAGTAGACCGAGATGGTTGGTATGCGTTGTGTAAATTGCACCACAAGAACAACTCTATTGCTTATGTAGCTTACAAAGATTTTGAAGATGATAAAGCTTACTAGAAAATATAGTGATTATCTTATGGGCACTAGCTGCTGATATTTCTGTAGTCAGTCTACTTTATCTGCTAGTCTTCATTTTTTTAAAAATCCCATATGCATTGTACTGAAATGAAACTTCAGATGATATTTAAACACTGAGTTCCAGTTGTCTAGTTAAAGCTTTTTATGTGGAGTTAAAGGGCAAGGAAAGGCAAAGAAACTCCCATTTTTACTTTCTTTAATGAACTTGCTTATGAACATACTTATGAACAGCAGGGGGAGCCCCTTCCATACTTACCAGCCATGCAGAACTCAAGCAGCTTTGTTTTTTGATCATTTTTGACGATCCCTAAGAGGCCCAGACCACACTGAGCATGTGCATGTAGTCTAGTCTTGCAAAGATGTATAACAAAGTTACAAGATGACAGCCCCCTGTGGCCAACTTTGAAAGCATAAATCATTTGTTTGATTAGGCTTGTGGTGCAGTAAGTTCATGTTTATGTTTAGTATACAAAATACAGCATTTCCAGCCTTATTCTATTTTACACTTTCCTTGTCCTTTAAAATAGAAATACCATTATAGTTAAGTAGTAAAGATGAAGACAATTATTTAAAAATATTTGTAATTCTATAGATATTTCCGATGGAGGCGCTGAACACATTGCAAAAACAGTGTCGATGTTGAAAGAGAGGTAGGTGTAATTTATATATATATATATATATATATATATATATATATATATAATTCCAAACAGAGCAAAATTCAGCACTCACGAAAAAGTAATTAAGTACACCTGGGTGCAGCTCCAAAATTATTCATACGAAACAACCACAAAGAGATCTGCACTCTCAGGACTTATAAAATAAAAAATTTATTAGCAAAAAATGACTGACGTTTCAGCCTCCTCCAAGGCTTTTCTCAAAGTGATTAGTGGTTTAAACAAACTGCCTTAAGTACAAGATAGGGCGGGAACTTACATTGGCAGTAGCTGACATCATACCCAAATAATTAAGAGTTAATGGCTAGACGTAAAATTGTTCATTGCTAGCTTAAAGGTATAACATACACAGCCTGCATCAAAACACCATAACCAAAACGTCCATTTAAAACAAATACAATGTGGTTAAAAACCTGATGTTAAAAACATAAATTTGTAACTAGCTTTAAACCATTTAAAAGTTAGAAATCAATCACGCACTAAAAACATGTGCAATATGGTTACAAGATTATTTACATGGTAGTTACAATTACTAGGTTTGAGTATTGGTGTTGGACCTATCAGGAGACTAATATATTTGTTAATTAGTAGCTTCATAGTAAACTAAATCTCCTAAACTAAAGACCATTTCAGCATTTATAAAAACAAAACATAAAAATAAATCACTTCACTTCACTTTGAAGTGTTCCCTCACTATACTGGGCCCCTTGTGGACTATCAGACAAAACATAGGTTGGGTCACCGCTGTACTCACAGTCTTTGCAAGAATTTCTCAGCCTCCTGGCTATTCCTCAGTGTCCCACACGGAGAACAATATCTGCAAGTGCTGTGAATTAAAAAATATATAACAGTATTCCTAGCCCTCACTGCAGCTATTAAAGGAAAACTATACCTCCTGAACAATGTAGGTCTCTATAAAAAGATATTGCATAAAACAACTCATATGTAAAACCCTGCTTCATGTAAATAAACCATTTTCATAATAATGTACTTTTTTAGTAGCATGTGCCATTGGGTAATCATAAAAAGAAAATTGCCATATTAAAAAATAAGGACAGCCTCCTGGGATCGTATGATTCAAAGATGCACACAAACATACCAAACAAACTATAAAGTTAGGTCACATGAGCCAACTAACAGACAGAGTTGTGTCTTTTGCTTCCACATTTCTTCCTGTTACAGTTAGGGGCAGATTTACTAAGGGTCGAATTGTCAAGGGCTTTTAGCTCTCGAATTTGACTGGCGAATATTTGGAAAATAAATATTCCCTAAAATCGAATAAAATATTTGCCAGTTGCCGGCTATTTGCTAGAATCATACGATCGAACAATTCTACAAAAAGTCACAGAAAAAACAGTTGAATAGTAGCCAAAATTGTACGAATCGAACGTTCGATCGTACAATTGAAATTCGGCAAAAGACTTACAAAAAAAGCCTATGGGGGATTCCCATAGGCTTCTATTGCAATTCAGTAGGTTCAATCTGGCGAAGTAGGCAGTCGAATAAAAATTTAAAGGAGGAGTTCTTCGACTGGTGAATAGTCGAATGATCTAATATATATATATATATATATATTCGATCTATCTGATGTGACCGAATCTGAATGTGACGCACAATCGATTAGAGACTATTCAAGCGAATATTCTAATCCTTCATACGAATTTAGTAAATCTGCCCTTAGAGTTAAAATATTTCTGGTCAGGTGATCTCTGAGGCAGCACACAGACAATAGTGAAATACCTGTTGCTCAAGTATTCATTTTGGGGGTATAGTTTTTCTTTAAAGGAGACCTATAGGATAAATAAAAATAAAAAAAAGACTAATTTTGTAGGTAATAATGTATATTATATGATGCTGGTTTTATTTTTGCCAAAAATTAATATTGTCTTCAAAATGAGCCCTTTTATTTGAGCTCCCCATAGATGTTCTCTGGTTTCAAATGAAGGGTGGGCTGTCCTAACGGTCACTGCCAGAAACACAGTAGGAGGGGGGCAGCCAATCCCAGCCCTGCAGTCACGCAAGCAAAGACCGGCTTCAGTCCCCTATCAGGTAATTCTAGCTGCAGATTGGTTCCAATCCTACAGTGCAGTATGCTGAGTACAGCTGCCTCCCCTGCACAGCCTGGGAAAAGAGGCAGCAGGAAGTTGAACAGATGTACGGGGCTATTAGGGTTTTGGAGGGGAAACTGGAGAAGGTTTTCTTCTGTTTCACAAGAATGGAACCTGTTAAAGGAGTACACGAGACTGGTTGATTCAAGAAGTTCAAAAATGACATCAAATAAAGTCTACAACCTGATGGTATTCAAAGCAGGATTCTAAAACTGGCCACACACTATAAGATCCGCCCGTTTGGCACACACAGGTAGGGTAGAACAGGCAGAGCAGGGTAGGAGACCTATCAGGACCACTCTAAGATGAACAGTACATACTGTACTATGTGCTTCTCCTACAGTCTGTATGAAGTGTGATCAATGCAGGATTTTACAGGTGTGAACAATACAGGGTTTTAAAGGTGTAGGCATGGGATTACTAGTGTTAACAATGCAGGACTTTTACAGCCTGAACCTGATAATCTCTGTTCTGATACCTTATGAAGTTTATACAAAGGTAAGCAATCAAAGAAAGCATACTTCAATGTAGGGCCACACAAGGGGAGCCACGGGCTGCCACTTGGACAGCGCCTTTGTTTCGTACGATAGCTCCTTCCTGTAGCTCCAGTCACATGCACAGTGTCTTATTGCATGGAGCGGATATTCTCACAGAAATGCAAACTTTGTATATTTACACCAGTATTCATGTGGTGTCAATGGAGCTAAAGGAACACAAAATACAATAAGAGGAAAGTAGACCCTTGACATAAAGGGGCCTGTATCATTGTGCTTTTATATGGTCACATAACTCCTTGGTTACTTATAGCTTTATAATACACAAAAGCCGTAAATATCTTGTAAATTATATCCTTATAAACGGTGAGTTCTGATGTCATCCGTTATAAATGGTGAGTTCTGATGTCATTTCTGTCACATGACTCACTGAAACTGGTGTATTATAATAAATAAAGTACCCCCAGTTGCAAAATATGAGGATATAAGAAGTTACCTCGGAGTTCCATGACCTGTATAAAAACACGCGGCCTTTAGCATCATGCTTTTATATGATAATGAAACTCCTCTGTAATTTATAATATGCTTATATTGTACAAGAGGGGGTACTTTATTCACTACATAATACACAAAAGCCATGATTATCTTAAATTTATATGGATAGATTATATCCTTATAGACATATAACATTATATCCTTATAAACGGTTAGTGCTGATGTCATCAGTTATAAACAGTGAGTAGCGATGTTGTTTTTGCCACAAAACTCACTAAAACTTGTGTATTATAATAAATAAAGTACCCCATGTTGCAAAATATGAGGATATTAGAAGTCACTTCAGCGTTCCATGACCTGTATCAATACAGGACTCCTTGGTGACAAATTTTTTTTTTTTTTACCCAATTTACAAAAGGGGGTACTTTATTCACTATATAAACTACAGTATGGTATGTTATCCACTATATAGTGCGGGCTATTCACATGAATATATACAATGCTTATGGAGTGTTTTATGTATTTCTTTATTACACAGAAACCAAACGATTCTCATTGAATGCCTCACACCAGATTTCAGAGGGAACCTGAAGGCAGTGGAGACTGTAGCTGAGTCTGGCTTGGATGTTTATGCCCACAATGTGGAGACTGTGCCCGCACTGCAAAGGTAAGTCTTGATGTGCAGGTTTATTTCCCTCCATAGGTTTCTCCTGCAGGCAAGTGCAGATAGTGGTGGGGCAAAGAGGCCTCGTATTGGATCAGTAGGTGAGATGGACTCGTTAGGAGGCTGCAATGAATTAAATGGCAAGTTGATTATAGGTGTCTAATAAGTAAGGTTTAGGACTGTGGTTTATTTTCCCTTATAAATGTAATTGCTGTCAGAGACCGTAAATGGATGCTCTTCATAATAACAAACCACCTGAATAATGCAAGTTTATATAAATGGCAGTATAACTGCATTCAAGAAATATTTAGGGTCCATTCTTGCTGTGCCACCAGATGGCAGCCTATGTACGTTTTACAAATACTTATGTACAAGTAAATTTCAAGCTCATTGCTTGGAGAAAAATACACCTAATATTAGTTTTTTTTATTTATTAGGCATGTACGTGATCCTAGAGCAAATTTTGACCAGTCACTGAATGTTCTGAAACACGCCAAAAATGTACGGCCTGATCTAATATCCAAAACATCCATAATGCTCGGCTTAGGGGAAACAGACGAGCAAGTCTACTCCACAATGAAAGGTAAGTAACTGCATGGAATCTGGTTATTCAGGTGTTGGGGAGGATATTGCTCCAGTCAGTGTTGATCTTGCTTTAAGGGTAAGTAACTAAAGAGCAGTGTAGAGAACGAATGGCTCAGTTTAGTCACAGCAATGTGCCTTGACTTCTGTCGCTTAAAGGAACAGTAACACCAAAAAATGAGTGTTGTGAAGTAATGAAAATATCTTATTCTGTTGCCCTGCTTCAGAAACACTACTATAGTTCATATAAACAATGGTGAAACATTGTAAAAAGGCTATATGGCACAGGTTAAATAGTGGATAACCGATAACACCATTGTTATTCAGAGCTTATCTGCTGTGTAACTTAAGCCTTTTCTCCTTTGAATGGCTGCCCCCATTGCCACACAGCAACTAATTTACATAAACAATAGTAGTGTTTGTGAGGCAAACACAGCATTTTTACCAGTGCAGGGCAACACTGTATTATATTTTTATTACTTTAAAACACTTTAATTTTTTGATGTTGCTGTTTATTTAAGGACATACAAAGTGACATTAATGCTTGTCGCTTTTATTTGTTTTTTTTGCCATTCCAAACGCAAAATAGCAGTGTGAATCCAAATTTCTACGTATGTGTGTTACGGATCATGAATAATAAGTTGAGAATTTCCATACAAAGCTGAGCTGCTTCTTTATTTTCCAGCACTGCGAGAAGCAGGTGTGGATTGTTTGACCCTTGGTCAGTACATGCAGCCAACAAAACGTCATCTCAAGGTACCCATCCCTTTTTTTTTATCTTGTCTAGAACATTTACTGCTTGCTGAACTATTGGCAAGTCTAAAATGATTGTCTAGTGTTATTCTGCTGTATGATATTGTTGTCTGTGCTTCAGAATTCCTTAGTTAAGCAACCATATATTCTGTATAGGTATGGGGTGGGATGCCTAGTGTGCTAGACACACATCTCTTGAAAAAAAAAAAAAAAAAAAGTGCATTCATTTTAATTACATTTTACTTGACGGTACCCCAAAGTGATTGTATTGACTTACCTGAAACCCCAGGCTGGTGCTCCTATGAGCAGAAAACTGCACCGGCCCGGGTTATACCAGTGAGGACAATGGAGAGATCTACTTCTGAACCAATGTGGGTGTGGTCGGGCAGCATGCCGCCCCCTAAAATCCTGCTGCCCTAGGCCCGGGCCTAGGTGGCCTCTCCACAAATCCGGGCCTGCCTGCACATGTGATTTCAATAAGGAAAGGAACATCACTGTGCAATGAATTGTGGGTTCTGTAGTTCCTTCATGATGTCTGTAAACTGAGGAGAAGTTGTTACAATTTGTAATATCAGTGTTTAGTCCCTCCTTCCTGCCAGGAAGAACTGTTACACAGCTGGATTTCAGCATAGGAAATGCCATTTATTCATACTTTTTGAAGGAACAGATAACTGTGACCGGTATATTAGGGGTTTCTGTGTTATGCGGGCCTCTTTATCAAATTATGGTTTGGAAGCCAGAGTTCCCCTTTAACGAAACTCTGGGATTCTGCTCAGCAGGGACAGATGAGAAATGTATCAACTTTGTATCAATTCAGCACAGTTTACAGGGTCGTCGACCCTTAAAGTGCTGGATCCTGACATGTTTTTTGTATGGATATACTGACTATGAGTATTTTTAACTTGGAACATTAAAACTATTTTTTATACACTCGCTCTGGTGCTCCGATTGCTGCTTTTTCAATATTGAACTGAAAAAAGTGTTGGAAGGTGAACAACCCCTTTAAAGCCTGTTCCATCTGTAGAACACAAATTACAGAAAAAAAAGATTGCCTTTAATATGTCTGATAATCACTTAATATTTTGCAGGTTGAGGAGTACATCACGCCGGAGAAGTTTAAGCACTGGGAAAAAGCAGGCAATGAATTAGGATTCCTTTACACAGCTAGTGGCCCTCTAGTTCGTTCTTCTTACAAAGCAGGTATAGCACTTCCTGCTTTATTGCAAGTCCATGTATAAGGGGGATAACTAAGCAACCTTTCACTAGCTCTTCATGTTTTTTTAAAGGGGAACTATAGCGAAAAAGAACATTTAATATAAGCTTCATCATACTGAAATAAGAAGTTTTCTAAGTAACTATTAAAAATAATTACGTTTATCTTCACTATTCCTCTCTCAGTATCTGTTTATCATCATTCTGTCTTCATTCAGGAGTTGGTATCAGATGAATGATCCAATATATCTTATAGGAAGGCTTCCTTTCCTAGCAGATGTATTAGCTCTCACGCAAATAACTGATTCCAGTACAAACAAAATCTAACAAAATAACTGCCTTTTGCACAAATCCTGCATGTAGAGAGACATGATGTCTGGTGATTTTAGCTATAATACATCATCTAGACAAAAGGAGCCCCCCTTCAAGATATATTGGATCATTCATTGGGCACCCAACTCCTGAATGAAGAGAAACAGGTGCTGAGAGAGGAATTGTGAATATAAACTTGGTTTTTGAGAAACCGTACAGAATGTTTAATTAATTGTATTTAGAAAACGTATTTGTGTGCTGAGGCGGATATTAAATTCTAATTTTTGAGAGAGTTTGATTTTATTTATTTTTTATTATTCACTTAAAAGCTTTTGTTTTGCATCTTCCCAACTCCAGACTGAAAATTCTGTTTAGCTTGAGGGTATTGACCCTGGTAACCAAACAACATAATGACTTGTGGATGTTTAAATTATTTTTTATTTTTGGGGGCCCTTTCCTATTCATCTTCCATTCTTATTTCCATAACGTAGTTAATCCCTAGGAGTTTAAAGGATAACTAAAGGTATAATCACTGGGGGATGCCAGAATATTAGACACCCCCCACTGATTATAATCACTTACCTCAGTGATTTTCAACCTTGTGCCTCCAGCTGTTAAGGAACTACAAGTCCCACAATGCAATGAAGGAGTCTGACAGCCACAGTCAGGCAAATGCATTGTGGGACTTGTAGTTTCTTAACAGCTGGAGGCACAAGGTTGAAAATCACTGACTTACCTAATTGTAACAATTGGCTGGTGCTCCTGTTCACTAAAAACTGCACCAGCCCAGGGTATTTCAGTAGAAAAATATAATACAGAGAATCTGATCACTTCTACAAAAATAACCCAGTATGGACAAGTTTTGAGCAAATAGGAGCGCTGCCAGGTGTTATTAATAATAATAATAATAATCAGTGGGCGGCACCAAACATTTTGGTGTTGGGGATTATGATTTAAATCAAAGTTATCTATGTGCATTTAATTATCCTGCTTTTAATCAATATTTATTTTGCGAATAGGTGAATTCTTTTTGAAGAACTTGATTGAGAGAAGAAAAATTAAAGCTATTTGAAAAGATCCTCAGTTTGTTGATTATATGTTCATCTAAGGAAGGAACAATGTCATGAAAAGGCCACAGTTCATGCGATCACAGCACATGTATAGAGCTGCATCTCAGTGTTAGAAACTAACACACTAACCCAGAGTATTTCAACAGGCATGAGCATGGCAAAAATTGTTTGTCAACACCATTATACAGCCAGCTGCAAATTCCAACTGCTGAACAAGACTATGGATTATTGCTGCTATGGATTATTGTGATGCTCTATGAATTATGGAAATACATAAACATTTCCTACTTTGTAAACTGAACATTTTTTGTTGTTGACCATTTGTGTGTGTGTATAAGGACCTGCACAACTTATCGTGAATCAAATGTATTTTATTTTAATGCATATCCAACGTTTCGTCCTTGAATGTTCTGTAGAGATCCTTCCTTCTGCATTCTATTTTCATCTGTTTCTGGAAATGAAATATACAGATACCACTTCATGCACGGCAAGCCGACTAACCTGAAGGTACTAGAATACATCAGAGTCTTGGGTTAACATTGTACAGAGCACGTGTGAACCTAGTTATTAATTTATGGTCAGAGAAAATGGCTGTGCAAAATCAAGCATCTCACAGATCTTTGTATCTATGCAGCTTTACAAGCTTGATTCACAGGTTAAATTTGCCAATTGTCCACTAGATAATGTGACAACTACAAAAAACCAATGGAAGCCTATGCTAGGATCTGTCTTTAACCAATCAAGCGGCAGTATTGAGCTGTAAGGGCTAAATTACATAGGAAATGTCAGATTTTGTGGGTTAGATAAACAGCGCTATTTAACTCTCTCTCTTTTAGCTATTCGTTTACAGTGGTATATTGGTACATTTTATATTTTGAGAATATAAGTGAACCTGTTGTCTATAAAAGAGGGGAGCGCACTCACTTCTTCGAAATTCTAATCTTTTTAGATTTTATCGGACCCACAAAAAGTGGTCATACAACAGCATGAGATTTTGTACAAAATCTCCTCTCCATAGCTGGAATATTAAGTCAGAGCAGACAGTCCGATGGTGTGTTTTGTTCATGCATCTGACAAGTCAATGTATTTCAGTGAAAAGTAACTTCAGACTCAGGGGCAGGTTTATCATTGGTCGAATTTCGAATTAAAAAAAATTCGACCATATGAATAAAAGGGAACTAAAATCCTTCAAAATTTGACCGCAATTCGATCGATCAAAGAAAATTAGATTGATCGTTCAAACCGATCGATTCCAAAGATTTAAATCGATCAAATTTTTTTTTATCCGATCTAAACTAATGATTCCCAATTCGGTAGCTTGGTTCTGGCAAAGTAGGTGGTCGAATAAAAATTTAAAGGGGAAGTAATTCGACCATCGAATAAAATTTTATTTTTTAATAGAATTCGCCTCATTTGCATATTCGAAGATTCGAATTTAATTAAAATTCGATCGAACTTGAAATTATTCATGTGAATTTAGTAACTGTTCCCCCTAGTGTATCTTGTCAGTTGCACACACAGCATTGACATTCAACCAACATGTTGTGTCAGATGATATAATTGACATATCAGTTTTTCTATCAGTCCCACTTCCAACTTGTTGCATGTGTTCTATCGGACACCATCCTACAAAAATCTCATCCTACAACACCTTCTTGAATCATTAATCTACTATGCAAATTGGAAGCAGGGACTAATTGACAAATTAGATAGTTCTTATTAAATCAGTAAAGCTAAGTAGTTTTTTTTTTTTTTTTTTTTAACTGAGCAGTAACCATAATCAAGGGCTGATAACCCCTCTATCCCTTTAATCCTTCTATAATGTTTTCTTTCCTAAGTTCTCCACTGAACTTAACATTTCTTACCACCATCTGCATTTGTTTGTTAAAATTCTGAATATGAGCGTTTAAATGATGCAAGGTACTATTTTCTGTATCCTTCAGGCTTTGCCCTCTTCCTCTAATAAACTTGCCTGAATGAAGTAACTCAAGACACTCCTCTAATGCTTCCTTTGGAGTTTGAGCAGCGACTGCCATAGACAGAGCAATTCCCATACTCTGCATAATGAACGCTTGTTGTGCAGCAAGACTTACAAATACTATACATTTTGGGTTTCTGCTCAATAGTCGCATGTGCGGAGTAATGGACATCCCAAATCTCTTTATTCACATACTAGCGAGATACTTTTAATCTTTTACAGACTTTGCTTCCCATAATGAATTGAAATTGAAGGAGGTTTGAAAATCTGTAGGTAAAACAGCCCTGCTTATAAATGAAATGTGTATTTAGGAAATGACAATAGGCTTCTATTGATTGTTTCAGGCATGGAATGCAGAGAAAACCAGAAGAACTGGAATACAGAATGCTTTTCTCACTCTCTCTGCAAAGAATACATTCCAAATGATTCATTATTCTCTAGCTCATATATCCCCAACCAGTAGCTCATAAGCAACATGTTGCTCTCCAACCCCTTGGATGTTGCTCCCAGTGGCCTCAAAGCAGGTGCTGATTTTTGAATTTCAGGCTTGGAGGCAAGTTTTGGTTGCATAAAAACCAGGTGTCCTGCCAAACATTCTCTCCTGTAGGCTGCCAGTCCATATAGGGGTTACCAAAAAGCCAATCAGAGCTCTTATTTGACATCCACATGGACTTTTTCATGCTTGTGTTGCTCTCCAACTCTTTTTTACATTTAAATGTGGCTCACGAGCAAAAAAGGTTGGGGACCCCTGATCTAGCTGAACAAGGCACTTATGTCAATGTCTGTTATAGGCATAGGCAAGATTACTCCGTATACAGAATTCCGTTGGATAGATCCTTTATCTGCAAACATAAAGCATCTCATAGAACAATAAATTACAAACAAGTGTGACATTTGAAATTCTTTATTTTACATATTGCATTTCAAGGCAGAATTGAGTTAGTTCTAATACATGTTTTTTACATTCTAAGAGCAGACAATTGTATTCATATTTCAGTGCGTCTGAGTCAAAGTAGTTGGACTCTTGATTCTCAAAGTGTGGAACATAAAAAAAATGTACCTAATCCCAACGTGGGTTGTCCATGATGAAAAAAAAAAAAAGTTCAAGGGGTGCTTCACCTTTACGTTAGCTTTTAGTATGGTATAGAATGGCTAATTCTAAGTAACTATTCAATTGGCCTTCATTTTTTATAGTTTAGGAATTATTTATCTTCTTCTACAGACTTGTTCCAGGTTTCAAAGAGAAGCCACATTGTAAGGCTACATGTGTATTGTTATTGCTACTCTTTATTGTCCCTCTTCTATTCATAGTCCAGTTACTTCTTCAAATCAATGACTGGTTGCTATGGCAATTTGGACACAAGCAACCAGATTGCTGAAAACGGAGAAGAAAAAGCAAAATAACAAAAAACCACAAATAATAAAAAATGAAAACCAATTGCAAATGGTCTCAATAGATCACTCTCTCCATCATATTAAAAGTTAATTTAACAGTGAACAACATAAGCACAAGAGTCAAGGGTTTTCCTAGAAGTTAAGGTGACTATACACAGAGATCCGCTCGTTTGACCACCTTGAGGTGGGTGGTATCGTTATGATCCTATCGTGGTCCCTAGGGCCCAATGATCGGATTATAACGAGCGGCCGTGATCAAACAGGATTTTTTAGTCCCTTCCGATTGATATCTGGCCGACTTTTGCCCAGATATCGATCAGGGAAGCCCGTCTGAGGGCTCCATACATGAGCCAATAAGCTGCCTACTATCTGTCGGCAGCTTTTATTGGCCCGTGTATGGCCAAGTAGGAATGCCACATTATTTCTAACCACTTCTAAAATTGGCAGTATTACCGGCTGTACCAGGTTTCTGCTCTGACATAAGGAATATCAAGGGTGAAAATTGGAGACCAAAATTTGATTGGTTGCTGCATTATACCCAGCAACCAAAGCTACTTTATATGTAGGGCATTAATACTTGATTATATGTTTGAATCTTCATAATCTCCTCCTGTATTCCACAGTAACTATGCAACTTTAAAGGGAAGAATAGCCTCACTTTCAGCAGTAATATCTGAGGGCGAGTCAAATCAGAAACTGCTGCCCTCTACATAGTGTCTGGGATGGAGCGAAACGTAGTGCTACTAGAGGATTTATGAGTGCAAGAAAATATTCACCCATTTGGCATCTGTAATTCTATATGCACTGCTGATCAGGTTGCAATAAAAGATTAAAGAGGCACCGCCCTTGGTGAAACGACATATACCCAGATATTAATGGCACCTTCTTCAGCATATTATTACACAGGTCGGAGCACACGGGGCAATAATATATGTGTTCTATAGGGCAAGTTTTCTGCAAATAGCACTTATGATGTAACAAGTCAGGGTGGGGACTTCTGCCACAGATAACTAAGCTTGTGGAAGAAATCTTAAAGATTATAAAAAAAATTTTTTAAAAAGGAGTAGAGTAGAAAAAAAAATAGACTTTACCTAGAATATTCCTATAAACAAGCTCGTATAAAAGTAATGTTTATAAACAATGAATATACTTCTGGTTTGAGAGCATTATACGACCATGCGCCCATTATTGCTCTGTGGTTTTACTGCCTTATTCTACTTTAATCGTTTATTTTTTTTTGATGAATTAGAATAAACGGTTTAATTGAAGGTTTGTGTGGACTTTATAAAAACTTTCCCAAGAATGTTTAAATGTAGCTTGAAAAAAAGATTTATTTACAAATAAATTAGCTTGTGAATTCGAAGCCATTTGATTGTGTTGCAAAATGTTCTCTAGCCAATAAAACAGCAAGGGATTTAGGCAGCAGTTGCTGAAACCCCAAAGGTTTCAAATTTAACCAATCATGTGTTTTGTGCTGGGTCCCCTCCCCAGGGTTTGGGAGGGGGGGGGTCAAACCATTTTACGGTTATGGTGGGCAGGAATTCCAGGAGTTCTCCCATTTCATCCATCCCCGATTCTTCAGTAACAGTTATACTCTTTGTTTCTTATGAGGCAGATCCTGCAAACTAAATTTGGGAATATCTGCTGTAGGCGTAAATGGGATTCTCTTGGATGCAACCTTTTTCCCAATGGTTTCCACCTATAAAACCACAAAAAACACAACAGTTATAGCATACAATTCCATTTGTACAGGATACAGTCATTTTTACTGGCCTAAATGTAAACTAATTTAACTGGACGATTTGTAGAAGAAAACTCATAAAAGATTCACTCATCAGCAAGGCACACAGATATTATGTGTTAAAGGGGACCGGTCACCCAGACACAAAAAGCTGTATAATTAAAGTCCTTTTCAATTTAAACATGAAATACAATTTCTATTTTTTATTAAAGCATCCATAGCGGTTTTAAAATCATTTAAAAATCTCTGCTGTCAATCAAATATTGTCTGCCCCTCCTCTATGCTAGAGTCCTGCAACAGGTTGGGAACCCGCAAAAACTTGCGGTACCCAGTGGGTTGCGGGTAGAAGTTTCGGGTGCAGGTATAGACGCTGGTTGGCGGTTCTGCGGGTCGGGCCTTGGGTCTTCTCAATTGTGATTTTTACTCATTTTGTCTGATCACGCCTACTTATGATGAAGTCACTTCCAGTTACAATGACGGCACTTCCTGATTCTTGATTGGCAGGATGACCAGCGGGTCCAGACGGGTAAGAATGCGGATTGTAGATCCAGGTTGAATTGCAGGTTGCGGGTATGGGTTGCAACAAAATGGACCCACGGAGGCAATTACTTTCACTTTCCATTCAGCACTGTTCTGTTCACCGTTTAATGGTGTAACCAGTGCAAGGCAACAGGTCACCGATACTTATACCCCTATTTATCCAGTTCAGTATCCTCACCCAAATGCTTAAATGGTGTAACCAGTGCATGGGGGTGTCTCCATTCTGGTGCACAAACAAGATTTTGAGATGATACAAGGCTTGTCTTAATAACAGAGTCCAAAAATGGCTCCTGTCTGCTTGCTATAATTATGAATTCCCAGACTGAAGGAAACAAGATTCATAGAATTTCTATAGTGTAATTAATGTTCATTTTGCTTGACTAATGTGATAAAATAGGATTTTGAATAATTTTTTGGGGTGACTGATCCCCTTTAAGGGGCAATACTTTTTTTTTGCTTTCATTAAGCCATGCGGAACAGTGAAACTTCCAACAAGTCTAAAGGAGAAAACTAAAGGGCAAATGTCATCAAAACATGCTCCCAAGGTGTAATGATTGCTTAATTCATCCACAGACATTTTTTATTTGAGTTGTAATATATAAAATGGTTTAATTGTGTGATTTCTCCAACATATCAATATCCTGCTCAAAACAAATCTACCATTCATTGTTGGTACTATTAACTGCTGGAATCAGCCAGTTAAGATGCCCATGTGTACATATGTGTCATCCATGTACCCTCCAAAAAAATGGTCAGCTTATTGCCTCAGATATAGGAGCCTCCTGATGGCCTGACATTTGAATAAAAATCAGCCAGGTTAGAAAAGAAGCCGTCACACAAAGACTTCAAATGCAACTTGACGTAGTCTTCTACCAAGACGTATACATAGGCCTGTGTTAGGATAAGATTGTTAGTCTGGCCAAGGGCCAAATGATTGCATCAGCAAGCAGGTGGCAGTCACTCAAAGATAAGTTTGTTTGGCCACCTTGCAATTAAGAAGAAGCGTTATTTTATGGCCAGCTTTTATACCATTATCATGAAATAGTACATGTAGCTTATTAAACATGGACTACAATTTCATGCCCCTCTGTTCTGATTCAAACCTGCTATATAATGAACTCCTCCTTATATGTAAGCCACAGGCAACAGCATATTCTACTAAAAAAGTATATTATGAAAATCGTTTATTTACACAAAGCAGGGTTTTACATATGAGCTGTTTTATGCAATATCTTTTTATAGAGACCTACTTTGTTTGGGGGTATAGTTTTCCTTTAAAGTGGAACTATTGCTTCATCATACTGAAAACATAATGAACGGTTTCTGAAATATTCAAGTTACTCTTCACTATCGCTGCACTCAACCCATTATCAATATATGAAGGACATTGAAACATTTTGTGCCTTAAAGGCAATGGAAGACTAAAATAGAATAAGGCTAAAAATGCTGTATTTTGTATACTAAACATAAACATGAACTTACTGCACCACAAGCCTAATCAAACAAATTATTTATGCTTTCAAAGTTGGCCACAGGGGGCTGTCATCTTGTAACTTTGTTATACATCTTTGCAAGACTAGACTACATACACATGCTCAGTGTGGTCTGGGCTTCTTAGGGATCGTCATAAATGTTCTGCACGGCTGGTAAGGCAGGGGCTCCCCCTGCTGTTCATAAGTATGATTGTTTCCCTGCCAGAAGTTAGGGACCGTCTGACACTTCCTAGCCACAGCAGTAGATGAAGGGAGAATTTCACTGCATACAGTCAGGTTTCTTATAAAAACAGTACACATTTTTTAATTAAAGTAAATGTGATTTTATTTCTTTGCCTTTTAAGCTACTAAAAATGCCTTACTCTTTAAACAACAGGGATTGTTTGTCCATACATTGCAATATATTTAAGCTGGCCAACTACGTCAAAGTCATCCCATATCTGGCCAGTCCTACTCTCAAAATTGCATCTGATTCATTAAGAATTCTATTGTTTCATTATACATTTTACAAAGGAACTAAGTTTTACCTGTAAATTACTTGCTGCTTTCAAAGTAAAACCCCCACATTTGGTTGCCCTTTTATTAGACACCAGTGGGATCACCTGACTATAGCTGGAAGGGGTGGGAGCTACAACAAGGAGCTGGTCACTGCTCCAGTATAACTATAACAAACAAGGGAAAGTTGTGCTCACCACTAATTTTTAAAGCCATTAGGCAGGGGTGCAATGAGGCTGTGACCACAAAATACATATAGACAAATACAAGAGATCCTCTGCACTCAACCCATTATCAATATATTAAGGACATTGAATTGTGCCTTAATCTACAACTGTTTTGTTTAAAGGGTAAGGCATTATTAGTAGCTTAAGGCACAAAATGTTTCAATGTCCTTAATATATTGATTATGGATTGAGTGCAGAGGATCTCTTGTATTGTATTCATTATATTTATAAGGTTTATTATTTCAGTATGCTGAAGCTTATATTAAGGGGGTTATTTATCAAAGGTTGTGTTTGTGATCCCAAAACTAGAAATTTGTTGGTACCGTAGTCTACAGAAAATGGTTCATCCACCAAAGAAAGCCAATGATTCATGTACACTGGGAGACATGTAATCATGCAGAAGGAAGCAGTGGCATAAACCAGATGATGATATGTTAAGTGGTTGCGGATACAAATTTCATCCAGCGATTACATTTCACATTTCCAAGATTCACGCCCTTTAATGATCAGAATGACTAACACAAATAAGAAATATTTTAGTAGTTACAAGCAGTCAAGATTCCACCCAAAATTTCCGGGAAAGGGCTGTGACCTGTTCCCTAGATCATCACAATGATGAAGAACACATGGCTTAAGCTTAAGCAGTTTCCCTTGGTGAAGGGAACATTGCATCATGTCTACACAGGCAAACTCGTGTGGCTGCTGGATATTTATCATCAACGCACAGAAAGGACATCCCTGTCCATGTGAAACAAATTGCACAAATCCTGCAATCTCAGACAAACTGGTCACTGGAATATACTAATCAGGATTATTACTGGTCTTCCTTTTTATAATCAGCACAATTAGTCTGCTTGAGTTGGTGTTACAGGGTACATAGAATTGTACTATCCCTCAGCGCAGGGCCGACCTAGGGTGTAAAGTAATTCATTGGCCGCCTGGGGGCAAAGTAATTCATTGTTTGGCAGTTGGCACAGGCACAGACTTCCACCTATAGAATCATTTTAGCCAAACAACCTCTTGTACCAAATCTGGTTGGTCAAAAAAAGAACACTGGGCTAACTGGTGACCTGATTCAGTGCATGTATAAGGGCTACCTAAAAAAGCAAAACAAAATGTGCAAATATCTATGTGCACAAACTGTGCGTGGTCAGCGTTACCGCTGCTTTTAACATACAAAAGCTACAGTATATAACTGGAAAGCTCACTTACCTGGAAGCCAATATTTTGAAGCTCTCCATGAAGTTCATCGAGAACACGTCTCCCATCAAAAATAAAGGCTGGCTTCAACATCCTCCTGTGGATTCGATTAAAGTCCAGCTCCTACAAGATAGGCAATGCTCAGTGATTCAAACTTAGCAACTAAGGACAAGTTGTGCATCTATAGCTGTGAACTACATCCCCTCCATCATAAATTTGGAATCATAAAGCAATTGGGCACAAAATAATCTACTGTTCTACCATATTTTTTTCTACAATATTTATTGAAACAATCTAAATACAAGTCTTTGGTGAATTGTACATTTTTTAGCCTCAGAAGGAGATTGTCCTTGAAAACCTTGCTTTAAGAGTAGGTTAAAAAAATACAGGAGGAAGCAGCACAATGTCTGTGTGTATTCATTTTTTCCAATACAAGGGCTGCAGGATGACCACGCCTATTGTATAGATTTGCCTTGTTTATTCTCCCAGTGTACAACATTGATACACCGTGCATATGTACTCATTGTACGCACATCCACGTTTAGAGAAAAAAAAAAAAAAAAAGGAACTGAAAGATAGAAGGTAGGTAGGGATTTGGGTCAATGGGTGTGCACATTCAAGCACATAAGGAAATATATGCCTTTGTTAATATGTTTAAAAAAGGCCTTGGCAGATGTCAAATGATATGTTTAAAGAGCAAATACCAATTCACAAGAATATATTTGCAATGCAACAACTAGCCCCATAAGTATTGCTGCATAGCATTGTATACAACCTCTTTTGTACAACACATAAGGTAGCAGTTCCAAATTGTGGGGCTGACCCATCACTTTGGTCATGGAGTTAGAGAATGTCAATTTATTCTCATGCAAGGCCCAGCTTCAAGTTCAGGAAGGGTAGGATTTAGGGATGAACACATTTTCTGTCCTAGCTGGATAACTGCATACTATTACAGTATAAAGCATATCTGACTTGATATTGAGCAAGTGTGGTAAGTATATGGTCAGTTAGTTACCAGCTCTGTAGTGCTATACATATTCTCTTATCAGCTTTGTATCTATACAGTAACATAGTAAGTTAGGTTGAAAAATGATACATGTCCATCAAGTTCATCCTTTTAACTTTTTTAACCTGCCTTATTGCTCGTTGATCCAGAGGAAGGTAAAGAAATTCCTTCTTGACTCCAAAATGGCAATCGGACTAGTCCCTGGATCAACTTGTATAATGAGCTATCTTCCATAGCCCTGTATCCCCTCACTTGCTAAAAAGCCATCCAACCCCTTCTTAAAGCTATGGAAACATGGAAATACATTATGTAAGCTGCGGGATCCACAACAGACTTTTTAAGGCAGTTTATTTACACACAGGGGTGACCATTTCAGGATACAAAACAAATCCTCATGGACTACAAGTAAGAAAACAGGTGTACTGGGGTCACCCCTGTACTCACAGTCCTTGTAGGGATTGCTCAGCCTCCTGGCTTTTCTCTTAGACAGACCCTCGGTCACTTGGGCTCTCTCTGCAACGTGCAGTGGCAAATGGCACCCCAGCCCCTCTGGGAGTTCCTCACACAGGCAGGTGTCCTTCCTGCTCTATGCCCTGCACTGAGAGACCTTCCTAACAGTCTAATTTAAACTAAATACCTTTCCACAGGACAGCCTTCTTGTGGAAGGTGAGCTCTAATCCACGAGCTGGACTTCTGGATTGGAGTACCCGACTTGCCTGTTCTTTCCAGAATACCCCAGCCTCCAGGACCTGGCTACCAAAGCCTTTAAACAGAGAACTTATTCTCAGTTTATGAACACCCTTCCCAGAGCCTACCTCTCCTACTATGGAGAACTTCATGGAAAAACAACACCCCTTTTCCCACATTGTTTTGGTCACTCTACCACAATAAGTATATGGGACAGAACCAGGCAAAGCTTTGGAAAATGTGCTAGAAGTTAGAAACCCCAAGCTTACCTTGAACATATCCCATTCAGTGCAAATTACAATAGCATGAGCATTCTCACAGGCTTCATATAAATCTGTTGAAATGTGGACCAGCTGGGACACTGTAGGGAAGAGAAAATAAGTTAACCTTCTGAGGGCCAGAGAATGCATGAAACTGGTATACCCCCTAAGCAGGTCATTTTTCCTTATAATCAGTTTGCCTTTATCTTTTGGTTATGATTTACATGAACATGCTGTTCCAATGTGAAAAAAACTGAAAAGCAGTGGTGAAAAAGCAGAAAAGCAAGTAGTGAAAAAAATGTAAGTCACTCTTTTTTTCAAATGTAGTTAAGCAAATAATGGGTGGGTGGGGTAACGAGACAAAAAAAAAATATCTGTTTTTAAGATAGATTTATCAGTTCCCCAAATTATTTCTCCATTTTCTTCAGCCGGAATCTAATCCTTTATTTTATAGAGAGCAGAATTGGATTACGTGGTTGTAATTAAAGCCCTGGGACTTACTCCAGTGTCGGCCCTGTAACAGTTAAAGGTAAAGGTGCCATAAAGAGATGCAGGTTATATTTGCACAGTACTCTGGTGACAGGGTTAATCCTTGCATTTTCTGTGGGGATATTTCTCAAATGTGTATAGATTAGTGGAAATGCTGGTTTCAAAGTAGTTCTTCCTGAGTAACCAGAAAACTAGAACCTTTGGTGTGACGGGTCCCTCGCATCCCTCAAAATGTTGTAATATTTGATACTTGTCACATGTGAACTAAATAAATATATGCCATTTATCTTCAAAGTTCATATATACCATATGCAAACAGAAGTCTTTCGGAGACCCAAAATTAGAACACAATAGCCTTACACATGCCTAGAATGAATCATACAAAGCATGTTTAACAAGGTGCAGCTGCCTTACAGCCATAGCAAGATCAAAGCATTCGTTGTATTAAAGATGAAATACCCCCTGCCCCAAGCTGGAGGGGGTAAAACTAGGTCAAGCATAGTATGTTGTGCGTGTGTGTTTTTTTGTTTCAGGGGGTGCACGACACTGTCTTAAGGTGCTTATACATTTTTTTTTTTTTTTTTTTACAGAAAAAAAGGATAGATTCTCAAACTGCATCACAAGGATAACGCACATCTAATCAGGAGATAGATTGCAATTATAATGGCAAAATTGTCTCAAGACTGTACCCACAAAATACTTCAGAACTTACAGAAACCATGGATTATACCAATAATTTTAAAAAATGCATTGTAAACTAAATTTCACAAAAGAAGTGGAAGTATCGCTGGAAAATCCTTCTCATTGTTTGCCAACAGGGGAGGAACTACAGAGGAAGCAGACGGCTGCAGAGGGGCTCCAGGAGGTATAGGGGACCCCCATGAGGCCCAAATAAAGACCACTTTCTACATATATTGTTAAAACAGAACAATTTCTGGATATGTTGGGTTCCCTATAATTAATTTGCTGTGGGGCCCTGTAACATCTAGTTATACAACCGCTTGCCAAATGTTGGCCTGCTAGCCAGATTTTAACTCTAGTGATACACCAAAAGTAGCTAGAACATTAAGACCATATGTGTACAGTTTTGTTTTCCAGCAGAATAGTGAATGTGACACAAATAGTGTTAAATCAACTGAAGAGAAAATTTGACACACACACACACACACACAAACACACACCCCCCCCACCCAATATATTACCTCGGTCATCAGGTGCAACTCCAGGTTGGGACAGGTCCATTATGATTTGTTCCCTTGGAACTTTTGGATCGTAAATGTGCAGCTTTGCACCTTCATCCATGAGGTATTTGCTAATGTAGATACTGGAAGACTCTCTGACAGAAACATAACCCAAAAATTTGCAAATAAACTGCACATAACAATAAACAAATTCAGGTGTTCATTACTATAATTGTTTTTGCAACTGGCAAGGTTATGGCAGCATCATAAATCAAAAATTATAACAAAGTTCAGGTCTTGACATTTAAATTGTGGCAAATATAGCAGTCAAGTATACAAGTTTTAATGAACTTTGTGCTGTTTAAAAGCAAGTGTGTGTTTTGCTTCTTGCTGTTGAAACAGTGGCCAATCTGAATTACTGGTGATAAGTCAGAACCAGAGTTTGGCCAGCAACTGTTCAAACTAGCAACTGTTTTTGTGCAACCTATCAAACTTGGATTTGATTTCCTGGATGAATCCTGTGTAACCAGATGGGTTGTCGGGCAATACACATCCTAGATCACCCTAGCTACCCAACCCATACAAACTCAGCCGATCACAAGACTAAGCTACATGAGATTCTCCAATGCTGAGGTGGCTCTTACCTCAGTAGGTCTGTAATCAGTCAGATAACTTGGAATTTCCATAACAACTGTCAAAATATTTGTGATAGTAATATACGTGTCATTTACCTAGTGTCGCCAGTGTCTTTCTTAAATGCAAACCCAAGAAGAGCGATCTTCTTGTCTGCTACAGTATTAAACAGGCAATCGATAATCCTTGTAGTAAACCTTCTTCTTTGATAATCATTCATATCAATAACCTATCACAGGGAGAGAATACAGCTTATAAGTAGTGGCACAGATATATTACTAGCACATCCTTAACACTAAAGTAGTTGTTTCAGTCATTGATTTTGTACCTGTTGCCAGTATCTTGCCACTTCATGCAGATTCAAAACTTCACACAAATACACCAGGTTCAAGACATCCTTCTGGAAACAGCTACCACCAAATCCTAAAGAAACGCAAGCATGACATTGGTACCACATTAACAACACATACTTGGAAAAAGAGAAATTACAAGGGGTTGTTCACCTTCTAACACTTTTTTTCAATTCAGTTGGTTTCAGATAGATCACCAGAAATAAGTTTTTCCAATTACTTTTTATTTTCTATGTGTGACCATTTTTCCCAATATTGAAGTGTAAAATGTAATTTTTCAGTGTAAATCACCTCTGGGAGGGGGGGGTGTTGCCAACCCTGTAAACTACTCTAAATTGATACATTTAGTTGATACATTCCTTATCTTTGTCCCTGTTGAGCAGAATCTCTGGGTTTCATTACAGGCAGCTGTTAGAATTGATACATTTCTCAGCAGCACTTCTGGAGTATTAGCAACTATTGTATCAACTAAATGTTGCAAAATGGTAAGTGTTTAGAGTCTGCTTAGCATAGCCCCTTGCTCTCCTGCTGATCTGTCTACTACTACTTTGCTGATTTGGCTGACTACTGTTACTTTGTATCAGCAGCCAGCTGTCCTTAAGTCTGCATCCTCCAAACCCCATAATTCCATGCACATGTGATTTCCATAAGGAAAGGAGCATCCCAGTGCAATGGATTGTGGGTTCTGTAGTTCCGGCATGCCGTCTGTAAGCTGTGGAGAAGTAGTTACAATTGGTATCATCAGTGTTTAGTCCCAACTTCCCTGCCAGGATTTCAAATGATGCAGAAACAGAAGAACTGTTACACAGCTGGATTTCAGCATATAAAAATTCAGCATTTATTCATACTTTTTGATGAAATGGAAAACGGTGATGGGTATATATATCTTTTGCGTGAACAATCTAAAACAATTAAACTGAAAAAAGGTGTGTGGAAGGTGTACAAACCCTTTAAGGAGTCTATCATTCTACAAATTGCAACATGACAGATTGAAAACAAACATATGACAATCAGGCCTGTTGCAAATAATACCCTTATGTATAAATATAGATGTACTGAATGTGAATAACACTGCATTACCAACACTAGCTTTAAGGAACTTGTTTCCAATTCTCTGGTCCATTCCAATAGCTCTAGCAACTTCTTCCACATCTGCTCCCGTAGCCTCACAAAGGGCACTAATGGAGTTGATACTGCTGATTCTCTGGGCAAGGAAAGCATTGGCTGCCTAAAACCAGGAGTAAGAAGAGGGACATATTTGGAAAAAAAAAACCCCATCAGGATAAAACACAGTCAGATTGTGCGGCGCATTAGACAGGAGAAACTAAATAGTAGCCACAGGAAGAGATTAGAAGTACTCATACCAATTTTGATAATTCTGATGACCAAGTATTGGTTGTAATAATTTTTTCTGAGGGAACCCAATGCTGATAAACTTCACATAAAGCACGCACAGCTTTTTGACCCTCAGGCGTCTCATCTCCACCAATTAACACCCTGTCTGGGTTTTTCAGATCCTTGATAGCAGTTCCCTCTGCAAGGAATTCTGGGTTAGACAGCACCTGTGAGAATATGAAAGGGTGCATGTTTTACACAAACTTAGTAAATGGAACCAGTGGTTTGCTCCCCAAAATAATTCAGATGGACAACACTGTGGCCCCAGCAATTGCAAAATAAACAGCAACAAACGGAAAATTAGAAAGGACACGTTTATAGAAAACGTTTTTTGCAGCATTTACTGAATACTCTGAATATTTATTGTACACAGGTTAACATTTCAAAATCCGCCCCTTAAAAAGGTACAAAATAGAACTTTACATACTGCAATATACATATATAAAAGTCAGTGATTACCTGTAAATTTAAATCAGGCTTTGTGTTGGCATCAAATATCCGCCGGATACTCTCTGCAGCTCTTACGGGCACGGTGCTCTTCTCGGTTACAATTTTGTAACCGTTTGAATTTTGGACAATCCTTCTGGCACAGGCTTCAATATATTTAAGATCCGCTGCCCGGCCTTTTCCCATGCCGTAAGTTTTTGTTGGAGTGTTGACCTGAAATGAATCAAAGAACACACTGTATGCTTAGATCTTGGGGCAGTAACTTTATAAAGGAAACAATTCAAACAAGAAAAAAAATCAGAATAAGACTCACAGAGATAAACACAAGGTCGGCTTCCTGTATTGCTCCATCTATATCCGTGGAGTAAAACAGATTCTTGCCTCTGCAGGACTCCACTACTTCTTTCAAACCAGGCTGTAAAAATGAATAAAAATTCTGATATTTAGATTGCAGTCTGCTGTGATCTGTCACTTTGATTCCAAGTAACAATCAAACCAGTTTAACAGCCACAAACAACATGGGAATCCTGTGGCTTTGGCCCAGAGGCATAATCCTACTATATCACCACTAAACATCCTCAATATGATCACTGTGACTTGCTATTCCAGTTAAACGGCTACCATCAGATAATACAAAATACAGTTTATCACTTTCTAGCCGGCCTTCCTTGATGTAAACTTGACACTAGCATGAAAACCTACAGTAAAATGAGTCATGAGTAACAAATGAAATGTAACTATCTCTAACCTTTTTCCTTTGCAGCTTTTGTGGTGGTAGGGGGGTGGTGGAACAGATATCACCAATTAGAATACAGAGTAAATTATTGTTCTTTAAAGTTCATGGTCACATGTAACAGTACTTGCTCTTACACATGGGCATTTTACCTGCGCTCCCCTGCATTCCGTTTTGTTCGTTCAGCCGCAGGGGAGCGCAGGAGTAGACGCACTTGATGCTTTTCAATGAGGCTGTACTTACACAGACACATGTAGGCGCAGAAAGCAGGTTGAGATGCAACAAACTGCATTTTACCTGCGTTCATCTTAAATGGATCTGTGTGAGTACAGCCCCCTTCAAAAGAATGGAGTGCATCTACTCCTGCGCTCCCCCTGCGGCAGAACGGAACAAAACGGAACGCAGATAAAACGCCCATGTGCAAGAGCCCTTAGACAAGTACTTGTGGAAAGGTAATAAGCGGTAGTATGGATATTGGATAGGTGTAGCATAATCTTTCATTAGACAATGTTTGTTTTGTACTTGTTCCCTTAATTTAACAATCTTCTACCTGTTTTCATCACTATACTATAAGCCACTGAAATCTGAATGCTTGTCTTCTGTGTGGCACAGAGTGTTTTAACTCTAACCTTCTCCAAATACCAATACAGATATTAAACCCAAAGTAAAAAAGGTATGAGGCAATCACAGTGGCTACGACACAAAATAACCAAAATGGCATGTATGTCTGCTCCTAAGGAATGAGTATACATATTAAGTTACAAAAAATAATCACCATGCGGTCTCATCACAAAGAACCTCAGTCCAAGGTTTGCCAGGAATTGGTGGAAAAAGAATAGGTGGAAAAAGACGTGCTAGTAGTAAAAGCAGTAGGAAGAGTAATTAACTTAAGGCTACACATGTTCTTATAAACTAGGTAATAATTACTCTTGCTAGTGCATTTACTACTAGTTGGTCTTTCACCTATTTTGAGTTTTCAAGCTATGAAACACAGGCAAAATACAGGTATCAGAAGTTTGCTTTGGGTGTATGGACAGAATTAGTGATGGCTAATGAACAAATCCGCAAATAATTTTTAAAGGTAGGTGTTTTGATTGCTGTTAGAAGTATAGGATAAGTATAAACTTGAAGTGATTGCCATCTTTGACATTTTTAAGATGAGGAAGACTGATCAGAGGAAAAAAAAAAATCTCTGAAACCCAAGGAAAATAGAACTTTGACAGCACGTTCTGAAAGGCAACATGTTCCTGCCAAAGTGCTAGCGCAAAGCAAGCCCATCACTCCAGGGGGTGGAAGTAGAGCCCCTATATAGATTTTTAGCATGACAGGCCACGAGATAAAAGTAATGGTCATTACCTCATAAATTGGGAGTGTGTCAGAATTCCATGCATTGATCCTTGCTTCGTTCACATCCACCACTGTCACTTTGATATCAGGGCACATATGGGCAATCACACTGCATGTTGGACCCCCAACATAGCCTGCACCAATGCAGCAAATCTTCTTAATCTGAAACATGGTTTATCTGCAGGAAATTCAAAATGTATGAGAATGATGTAAACAGAGAAGACATTACAAAAATACATATCTCAGAGGTCATCACGGAGGAAACTACAATTCTAGAACAATTTTGGAATAGGACTTAGCCGAGAAACAGAATCATTTACACATGTGCTTTCAGGGTATAATTTAAAAATATATTTACGTGCACTAAACTCCAGTCACGAGTGATTCTTCCCAATAACAACCATTATTTTTTATTTGTTTTCCAAAAAGGGACATTCTTAAAGTACCAGGAGCAAATCTGCTTAAAACATTTTTTTAGGTGTCCACACAGTGTGTGTCAGTTGCAGTGAAAATCTTGAAGCAGAAGGAAAATGAAAGGAGGAATAACCGTAGTGGAAAAGAGAAACAGTGATGCTTGAGTGCGCTGGATATTTAAAGTGCCATTGTAGCGTCAATCATAAAAAAAAAAATCTGTTTCCCAACATAGCTCTTTACCCACTTACAAACCAAAGTCCTGTATTCATGATTATCCAGCATACAGTTGTGTTCATAAGTAGGCTAGTTTCAGCCTGGAACACTGTCTGAGGTGGAGTTCCAAATGCTGCCCCCCCTGCCTGGCACGCTTACCTTAAAATCACCGTTGTGGGGGCCACATCACTAGCCCAGAGAGCTAAATGGCGCTCTCTGTGCTAGAAAAGCCAAATTTCCAGTTTAAAAACTGGAAATTCAGCTTTAAAGTTACCAGGATCAGCTTTTTGACGCCCCAGTAACTTCTGGGGAAATGCCACTTGAGGCAAGGTGCTCACCAAGCCACATTGCAGAAACACCCCTGCTCATAAGTTTACATACCCTGGCACAATTTATGATTTCTTAAGCATTTTTCAGAGAATATAAATAACACAAACACTTTCACTCATGGTTAGTAGTTGACTGAAGCCATTGTAAAACAACTGTGTTTACTCTTTTTAAATCATAATCACTACACAAACTACCCAAATGACCCTGATCAAAAAAGTTTACATACCCTGGTGATTTGGCCTGATAACATGCACACAACTTGACACAAAAGGGTTAGGGCCCTTACACATGGGCGTTTTTTGACCTGCGATCCCCTGCGTTGCATTTGGCTGCGTTCAGCCGCAGGGGAGCGCAGGTCTAGACGCACCTCATTCTTTTCAATGAGGTTGTACCCATGAGACTCGTGTAAGCGCCAAACGCAGGTTCAGAGCTGCTTTAAAAGGTGAAAAATTACACTTTACACTTCAATATTAGAAAAACGGTTACAAATAGAAAATAGAAAGTAATTGGAAAAAGTTGTTATTTCTGGTGATCTGAAACTAACTAGTTGTTTAAAGCGGCTTATAGATTGATTGCATTACTTCTGCTCTGCCTAAAGTTCCCCATAGACGCAACGATCTTTCCCCGCAGAACGACCGATCGTAGGGAAGTCCGACCAATCTGTCAAATTATCGTGCAGTTAGTGGGATACAAACGATCGTTCATCTTACGATTTTTCATCCGACACTGGTCTGATGATTGATCGGCCAGGTTAGAAAATCTTTATCGGTCCCCATGCAATCTACCTATGTTTGCAGGGCAAGCAGGCTGCGATCCTTCAGTTTTGCTGGCAATATCGCCTGAAATGGTCTTTTTAGTTGATGGACACATCGGACATTTAAACCATCGTTTTGAGGCAATCGTGGGCTCACAATAACCATTGGATCTTTCAAAAATCTTTACCTCTATGGCCAGCTTTAGTCTAGAGAACACAGTCTCCAGCAGCTTTGCTAAAACAGCCCCTTTATAATGATACAATGGCAAGCAAGGTGCTCTTTTAAAAACATACGGCAGTCACCAACTTCCTAGCTCAGCATGCCCCCTCCACCACCTGTATTATTAGCCCAAATTATATTAGCCCTTTAAAGGTTTCAACATACTACATAGCATTATATACACTCACTGCTTGCCTCTGTATCCCTCCATCTGGTGTACGCTCACACAGTGCCTGACTGGGATGCCAGGGGCCCACCAGAATACCTTAGGCCGAGGGCCACTTTCCAAACTATTATACCTAATCTCCTCACTCAACCTCTTTTTTCTCCTAGTCTCTTTTCTTTACATACTATACTCCAGTGATCCTCCATCAGTGGCTTGTGAGCAACATGTTGCTCCCCAAGCACTTGGATGCTGCTCCCAGTGGCCTCAAAGCGGTGCTTATTTTTCAATTCCTGGTTGGGATGCAAGTTCTAGTGCATAAAAACCAGTTCTACTGCCAGACAGAGCCTCCTGTAGGCTGCGAGTGCACATAGGGGCTACCAAATGGCCACTATCAGCCCTATTAGGCACCACCAGGAACAGGTTTCATGCTTGTGTTGCTCCCCAACTCTGTTTATATTTGAATGTGGCTCAAAAGGTAAATAAGGTTGGGGATCCCTGCAATACTCTAGTCTTCCATTATTAAGCCTTTTTTTTCCCCCATAAAGAAATAGCCATACTATAACATATTGAAGTTACACTAAAGGTGAACCACTCGTTTAAAGCACTCATGATAGAGTTAGGACTGTAAGCTCATTTGGGACAAATCGGAACAAACTCACATGACATGCAAGATACAACCTTCCAGCATTTTGGAAATAAAAAGAAAGAGAGGGACAAAAAAGTTGCCTTGCTTAGCGCAATTACTTTTTGAACACACCCATTTTTTTGTGGCCACATCCCCTAATTACTGTTACAAAATTTGGCAGGTTATAAAAGTTTGAACATCTGTTTTTTTTTCCAGTTATTAAAGTTTTGCTATTGAAGGTGAATTGCCGAGTCTAACTTTTCCCAAGGGACTAGTTATCTTATATTGGTACAATTACTTATTTGCTTATCTTGAAATTGTTACAAATGTATCTTTTCTGCTGCTGTGGCTGTTCTGGGCTCTCTTCCAAAAGCCAATTAAGTTTGCTTCTTTTTCTGGCTGTGCAGTGCAGAGAAAACAGGACTTTCCACTACAAATGAGGGACTGCGGGTTAAGCTATCAAAAGAGGGACTGTCCCTCTAAAAATGGGACAGTTGGGAGGTAAGCAACTGGTTCCGTGATTACAAGCGGTATGCCAAGCAACTTTTATTCCTTTAACAAAAGGCAAGGATGAACCATGGACAAATATGTATTAATTCTGGAGACATTAAACATTGTAAGCTTTTTTTTTTTTTTTAGCATGGGAGGAATTAAATATGCCACAAAACAGACAGACTAGGAACATTGAGTTATCAGCAGGAAACAATTCATATACAGGATTGGTTAAATGAAAGTGGTAACGTATGCAAGAGAATTTGGGTAGGTAAGAGTGTGACGCAAGCTAAAATGACTCACGTCCTATGCCTAATGAGTTCCAGACTGGACACAAAGAGCTCATATACACACACACTTCTCTCTTGGGAGCTGCATTGCGCTTACATCAACACCAGGCAGCTGGGCCTCTTCAAGGAAGCATTTATTAATTTGCCAGATTTTGCAGAGTGGTTAAAAAAATCTGAACAAATCAGTCTCTCTTGAATACAATTTTGAAGTTTGAGTAGTTTTGCCATGGCAGAAATGAAGGGAACATGAAGCTGAACAAGATCTAAACTAATAAAAATGGTAAAGTAAACTGTGCCAAGCAACTAAACACACGTTTTAATTAATGTGGAAGTAATAACAGTGTTTAAAGCTGCCGTAAAACAAACATCAGAAACGCAAGAAAAACGGCTTCCTGGTGGCGGTTGTAGTGGGGGGATTGTAAATGGTGCAATTACATCTGTAGTCAATTTGTTACAGCAGATGTGTATGGATCTCCAAAAACTCAAACTAGGGTAAAGGTGGCCATACATGGGCAGATAAAGCTGCGGCTATCAGTCCTTTACACTCATTTGGCAGCTTATCTGCCTGTGTATGGGGGCTTCCTACGGGTCTTCCGTATATATGACCACAATATCGATCTGGAAGATTTCATTTTTTCCAGCGACCGACCCATTGGAGCCCATTGCTCCTTGTTGACCCCCATATAGCCCTGCTGTTGGTGCGCATATCGGGGAAAGATCCGCTCATTTGGCGATATAGTGTATAGCCGGCTTAAAGGGAAACTGTCATTGGAAAATGTGTTTTTTTTTTGTAACAAATGTATGGCTAAATATTACCCTGGATGAGATTAGGTAACTCAAGAAAGGTGTGCTATGGTCAATTTATCACATATACTAAGGACAATGGCTAATGTGATTCTGGGCATTTTGTCCACTAACCAATGAATAGTTCAATCAATGGGCAGCGATTCTAAGGGGCCCATTTACCAATAATCGGATTACTATTTTTTTCCCAAAAATCTCTAAAAAAAAATTGTGGCTTTCCTAATTTTCTTAAAAGCACTAAAAAGTGTAAAAAAAAACAAAAACCCTAAAACCGCAAATACAAAATTTCTTTTTACTTATCAATGGAACGCAGTGAGACATGGGTTTTTACTATTGAGTGCTGTTCTTAGATCTACCAGACAGCGGTTATCTTGTGTTAGGGAGCGGTTATCTGGTTACCTTCCCATTGTTCTTTTGTTAGGCTGCTGGGGGAAAAAGGGAGGGGGTGATATCACTTCAACTTGCAGTACAGCAGTAAAGAGTGATTGAAGTTTATCAGAGCTCAAGTTACATGACTTGGGGCAGCGGGGAAATTGACAATATGTCTAGCCCCATGTCAGATTTCAAAATGCTCTTTTGAGAAATGGATTTCAGTGCAGAATTCTTCTGGAACAGCACTATTAACTGATGCATTTTGAAAAAAAATTTTTTTTTCCCAAGACAGGATCCCTTTAAGACCTGGCCTTAAGTCTGTTTTCGAACTTTTCAAAAAAAGAAACTGGAAAGTTTGTGACTTTTGGGTGCATGCACAGTTGGAGGAATCTGCCGGTACGGAGCTACTGCCCATGCACCTGAAAGTCACAAACTTTCCAATTTCCTTTTTCGGGCATTTCGTGACTTTTGGCGCATGCGCAGTAGCTCCGCACTGGAAAATTTCTCGTACTACGAATGTGCCAGAAAACTCCTCCTCTCCTTTGATATAAATAGGATAAGTAGAAAAGGACACTGGACACTGTAAAAGGAAAAAAAAAAAAGCTGTACAAAAAAAAAAAAAAAAAAAAAAAAAAAAAAAATGACACGGATAGAATAACAATAAAAAACACTAAAAAGAAGTATCAGTGCACCAAGTGACGTAATGAAATACATTCAAAACTTGGTGTAATACAAACCCAAGGAAGGGAGGATTTAGATATGATCAGAAATTAGTTACTAGAATAACTGGCCAAAGTCCCAATGGCGAGATATCTAGGCAATTTATACTATACATGTGATACAGTAATAATGGTTTTGTAGCAAAATATGATAAACACATTGTTACAAGAGTTGTGCGATTGTGGCCACACATGGACCCATAAAAGCTGCCGACTCTGCCCTACTGGACCAAGTCGGCAGCTTATTGGCCTGTGCATGGTGCCAACTGAAAGGCATGCCCAACCAAAATCTAGCCTAAAATTGGCTAGCTATTGATGGGGAAAGTTTGGTTGGATTGAGGGCCACATCTTTACATTGAGGTCCTGGTACCGGTGGCTTAGATTAGCAACAACTATTATATAATCATTGGACCAAGAATCAGCAGACCTTACCAATCAAGCAGATATTTCCATATATGCACAACTAAAGTGTATCTCGGGCCAAAAACAGTTATCACATTATGGTTTAATAGCTACTGAATCTGAAAAAAAGTTGAATTCTTTTTTAAGTAAAACCAATAAAATAGGTTATATTTGGAGCACAGGTATGCAAAAAATTGAACTGTTATTATGTACAAGAATATACAAGTAAAAACCACACAAGTGTTTATTTTATCCAGCAACCCCTAACAACAGTAAGATCTGATGAGATTTCCTGGTGCCGCCATCCTCTGCTTGTGCTGCTAAGTTACAGAGAAACAAGGCATCTAATGACTGCCAACAAGGAAGGTGCCCAAAAAAAAATGAAGAATACCAACTACTAAGACATGCTTTCATGTGAGCCCATTGAGTGAACTGACTGTATGTGCTTAAATGGTTATATGACAGAGATGAGCCTGGCAACATTCAACATCAGAAGAGAAGCTTCAACCTGAGAAGCGTGAATCCAAAAAGCCTGTTTTAAATGGTTAGGTTTGCAGTGATTTATTATATGCCACAGCCATAGAGATTTCACATGAAGAGGAACTAAAGATATACTCTTTCCTAAATCTAGTAATGTTAGATCTACTCAAAATCCTCTTTGCTTACCCTTAGCATTGCTTAAAATAAAAATAAGAGACCGCTCAAGATCACCTACACTGCTCCCTACCGCCAGGTGCTCAGTCTCCAGTGTCCGCACAGCATAAACTCAAAAAAAAAAAAAAAAAATTTAAAAATAGATGGCACTTCTGGACTAGTTTATTTAGGCAGATAGCGATCTGCCTAAATAAACTAGTCCATTAAGTGCTGTCTATTTTTCGTTTTTTTGAGTTGCTCAAATAAATAACCACTTCATAGGTCTTGGCATTGCTTAAATAAATACCCCTCTTTTAGGGCTGCCACATGTCTGGTATTTTAAACTGTTAGATTTGCAGTGATTTATTATATGCCACAGCCATAGAGATTACATGAAGGGGAACTAAAGATATACACTTTCCTAAAGCTAAGAATATTATATCTACTTGAAATCCTTTAAGCCTCCCTTTAGCATTGCTTAAATAAATGCCCCTTTCATAGATCTTGGCATTGCTTAAATAAATGCCCCTTTCATAGATCTTGGCATTGCTTAAATAAATGCCCCCCCCCCCTTCATATGTTTTACACAGACAGAGGAATAATAAAGTTCAATACATTTCACTTCTCTATCCCAAGACAACAGTTTTTGAGGGTTAGAAAGCTGAAACCCCCCCTGATGTATAATCAGGATCTCCACCCAGATTGTATTAGAACAAAAGAGAATGCAACATCCAAGCAACCTTTCAATATATATCAATTAAAAACATTACATTGGATTAAATGACAAAAGTAATTGGGATTCAAAGCAGTATGTGATGTATGGTATCCCAGTCTGTTCTCTGGTTCTGATCTTGCAGTAATGTAGCAGAAGAAGCCATTTTTGTATAATAATGGTTTAAGTGAAGTATACAGGGAGGGGGTAAAGAAAGAAAGAAGTCAGGGTTGACTCCAGCTACATCGTTTCAGAGTTCAGAAGCAGGGCTGCAGAGAATCTAAACAGGACTATGCTGCATTCAATAACAATTATCATCACGAATAACTTTAAAACCACCGCAACAATTTAAGTAAAAGTATACCGGAGAGTTGTTTTTCTTTAACGATCCACGAAAAAGCTTATGATACAAGATATTCGGAGCTTAATCAAGCTATGATGTACGCACCCCTATTACAGAATATGAGACGTCCCAGTCCTGATGACTGGATTGTTCATTCGCAAGCAAACTGTGGGCGGCTGTACCAAGTAAGGGCAGGGGGGGGGGCGCAAGCAGGTAGCACAATGCCAGGAGCGCAGCTACATTAACAATAGTACTGGGGCAGGGTTGCTAACTGGCACTCACCTGGCAGAGCCGTAGTAGCTGGAACACAAGTAGCACCGCCTCCAGCAAGTAGGGAACCCATATACCCGTTAGTAGGAGGCGGGGAGAAAAGTGGGTGTGGTTACGTGACGCAGTTACGTGGGGTTCGAGAATGGGAACAGGGTGACGTGCTGGGGATGTGGCAATACGGGAGGGCGAAGCTCTCTGTGGAGAGGGATCATCTGTGGGACAGGCCAACAGGCGTCTGTAATGATGAATGAGCGCACACCAGCCTTGTTAGGGTTGCCACCTTTTCTTGAAAAAAATACCGGCCTTCCTATATATTTATCTGTTTTTCCTATTAAAAACATTGGGATCAAAAATACCGACCAACCCTACTCTTATTTATGACCTCTTGCTCCGGATGAAGACGGTTCATGGGGCTCTCCTCTTCCCTTATTTTTTTACTCTCTCTTTAGAAGCAAGTGGTGTTATGTATTGTTACACACGCTGCCTGTCTGTAAAAGTGGAAAATAATTTCATGTAGAGCCGATGTGCGCCACCTAGGGGTCATATATATATTTCTGCGTGTGGCAGAATGTAGTAGCTCAGAGCCTCATTTTTATGGAAAATATAAACTTCAGCTGGCCATAGATGTATAGTTTATAGCCTATAGGCCCCCATACACTGGCCGATAAAAGCTGCCAACAGGCCGTGTCCCTCCAACGGGCCTCCCAGATCGATATCTGGCTGAAAGTTGTTAGATGTCAATCGGACAAGGGTTAAAATCAGGTATCCGTCTGCCAGTATTGCCTGCATTGTGATCCAATCGGATCAGCCCGATATCGCCGACCTCAGTGTGGTCATATAAGGGAAAGATTGTCATCGCCAAACGAGCGTATTTCCCTGTGTATGGCCACTTTATGTCAGACGACCGATCATGCCTATGCATGTTGTCCGACGGCCGTGCCAATCTACCAACCTGCAACTAGGGTTGCCACCTTTTCTTGAAAAAAATAACAGCCTTGTCATGCCAGGGCAAATATTGCTCTGGCATTCTAAGAGTTAATATAGGAAACATTTGGGTGCAAATTAACTAAAGAGCGAAGTGTCTAACGCTAGCGCTAATTCGCCAGCGTGATGTCAATTCGCAACTTCACCGATTCACTTACAGTGTCCCTGGCGAAAATTCGCTAGCGAAGTAGATAGACTTGCGCAACTTTGCACCCTTACGCCAGGTGAAGTTGCGCACTGACGAAGGGATGTAACTACGCTAATTCACTAAGATGAAAATTTTTGTGAACGTTACCTCTTGCACTAGACGTTAGACCTGGCGAAGTTCTATACAATAGATAGGAGTTTGAAAAAAAAAAAACTTGACATTTTTTCTAAGTCCCAACAAACACTGGCGTCTTTTACCTTTTGTAGGGTGATAGTCTGAAAAATCCCCCCCCCTACATTTCCAAACATATGGCAACTCAACTATACAGGGGGCACATGTTTAGGGCAATAGGACAACTTTATTTTATTTATTACAGTTTTTCTGAGCTTGTGTAGTGGCTGTAACATACACCTCTATTATACGTTTAACTTCGCGCCATATGCAAATTAGGCATCGCTAACGTAAATGCGCATTGTTAGGCATCGCTACCGTTTGCGAAGTTCAATACAATAGATAGGAGTTTGAAAAAAAAAAAAACCTGGTGTCTTTTACCTTTTGTAGGGTGATAGTCTGAAAAATCCCCCCCTTCATTTCCTAACACATGGCAACTCAACTATACAGGGGGTACAGGGGGCACATTGTAGAAGATTGGAATAATCAGCTTCAAGCAGTCTTTGATTAACTGCAAATATTCATTT
>CM044431.1:34452613-34509673 GCA_024363595.1 Xenopus borealis
GGCGAAGTTGCGCACTGACGAAGGATCGTAATTACGCAAATTCACCAAGATCAACATTTTCTTGATCGTTACCACATACGCTAGACTTTACTTCACCTGGTCAGACCTGGCGAAGTTCGATACAATAGCTAGGAGCTTGAAAAAAAAAAACTGGAAAATTTTACTAAGTCCCAAAAAAACACTGGCCTTACAAGATCCATCCCCCCTACATTTCCTAACATATGGCAACTGAAATATACAGGGGGCACATGTAGGGCAATAGGACAACTTTATTTTATTTATTAAAGGTTTCTTGGGCTTGTGTAGTGTAATGTAGTGGCTGTAACACTTCTATCATACACTTAAGTCCACGCCGTATGCAAATAATGAATTTGCGTAGTGCTGACTTAAATTTGCCTGGCGAAGTGCGGCAAACGTTAGCGAAGCCAACGCTAGCGAATTTTCGCATCTTAGTGAATTAACCCCTAAGATTCAGCCAGCTCTAAAAAGTGGTAGGATTCAATTAATTCCTAAATTGAAACCTACATTTTGGTGAATCCTTACTTATAGTTCTTAGTCTTGGGCAGCCAAAAGGTGTTCTTGGGTTGTAGGTGAGAATAAAAGCTGTTTTATCTAGTTTGTCAAGAGCCAAACTTTAAATAAAAAATCATAGCTTGTTATCTATGGTATAAAGAGTGCAAGGGAATACACCATCCTTCTAGCTCTTGCAATGGTATATAAACATGATTTTCCAATATAAACACTTTTTATGCTGATGGTCAGTTTACAAAAAATAAATCATAGGTTATCTTCTATGGTATGAAGAGTGCAAGGGAATACACCATCCTTCTAGCTCCTGCAAGTGCTTCTGAGGAAGTGGCGTGAGCCAGGAAACGCGTAAAGCATGATACCCTGACATGCGATTTTTGTATGGAAACTTTGTTTATGAAACTTTTTAAATTGGATTATTAAAACAGTTTTTGCACCCACTCCGGTGCTCCGCTCTTTGGTGCTTTTCAATGGTATGAAGAGTGCAAGGGAATACACCATCCTTCTAGCTCCTGCAATGGCATATAAACACGATTTTGCAATATAAATACTTTTTATGCTGATGGCCAGTTTACACTGAAACAATGGCTGCTTAGCAAAGGCTTACACTGGCCATACATGCCCAGCTTTGCTGGTTTAAATCATACTGGCCAACTATCTGGGTAGGTATGGCCAGTCACAGTTCCCTTCCTGGGCTGGATTTATATAGCAGGCGCCCCTAGGCCCACTGCTGTTTTCCGGCCCTGCCCTCTCTACTTTTTTTGTGCAAATTTTCATTATTGGGACCGGAGCAATGGGGATTGGTGCACAGGAAATTTAAAAAACAATTGTATCTCCTGCGCATCCCCAGTGTTTTTGAACCAATGTGGATGCGGTTGGACAGCATGCCGCTAGGGTTGCCACCTTTTCTTTAAAAAAATACCGGCCTTCCTATATATTTATCTTTTTTTCCTATTAATTACATTGGGATCAGCCATCAAAAATACCGGCCAGGCCGGTAAAATACCGGCCAGGTGGCAACCTTACATCCCGCCCCCCTAAAATCTAGGTGGCCTTTCCACAAATCCGGGCCTGTGCCCATCACAACAATAATCCCGCAGTGTGAAGGAAAATGTCATTTGATGTGCAGCAGAAATAGGAGCCATTCTCTATGCCTCCTTTTCACTTCCTGCAGTTCTGACCTTTCAGGGGTGTGGTCTAAACAGAATAGTTCCTCTAAGTATTTCAGCATGCCAAAACATACATAAAAAGTGTATAATGGTGCTTATAAGTTTTCCACATCTGTTGAAATAAATTTACATTATAATAAGTGCAGCTATGATTCAGGTCTATAAATAACTGTTTTCTAGCTATGTAAAACGCTGATTGACACTTATCATGAAAAGTGCACTTTTAACGTTCGCTGCTTCATTTTGACAGTTTGCATTGCTGTCTGCCTGCCTGATGCAGTAAATAAGATGCTACGTAGAACTTAAATTGGAGCGAACGTTGTTTGATGGAAAAGAGGTAGGTGTATTGTAGGTGTTAAGTACGCAAGTGCTGCGTGTTTTGTTGCCTGTACATCAAACTGGTAATTATTTGGCAATGCTTTTTATTATCGACTCTGTCATCAGGCTCCTGTTAAAAAAGAAACAGATAATGCACTTTATAGAAAGATTTTATTATACATTTTAGACAGCAGGGACGATGGGGTTAAAGTGGACCTGTCACCCAGACACAAAAATCTGTATAATAAAAGTCCTTTTCAAATCAAACATGAAATCCAATTTCAAATTTTTATTAAGGCGTTCATAGCTGTTTTAAGCTCATTTAAAAATCTCAGCTGTCAATCAAATATTGTCTGACACTCCTCTATGCCTTAGGCATAGAGGCGGGGCAGATAATTACTTTCACTTTCCATTCAGCACTTCCTAGATGCCACTGCTCACCACACATTCCCCAGTTCTCTTAACCATTTAATTGTGTAGCCAGGACATGGGGATAGACATCTGGTCCCCATTCTGGTGCACAAACAAGATTCTGAGATGATGCAAGGCTTGTCTTAATAACAGTGTCCACAAAATGGCTCCTGCCTGCTTGCTAGAATTATGAATTCCCAGACTGAAGAAAACAAGATTAAAATAATGTATATAGTGTAATTAATGTTCATTTTGCTTGACTAATGTGATAAAATAGTGATTTTGAATATTTTTTTGGGGTGACAGGTCCACTTTAAGTAGCCAAACTATAAAATTTGGATGCAAACCGATTTGACTCTTTTACTATCTCCTGTTCCATAGCCACAACCAACTTTATTCATTTCCTCGCTGTGCATTTCTATAGTTACTGTGCTGGGGCTATCCATGGGCCACCAATCATGTCAACTAGAAAATGAAGGCAACTTGACACAAAAATATTGTAACCGTTTATTAAGTGGATAAAAAGTGCATAGTACAACCCTTTGACCTTAAATGATTTTCAGTTTGTATGGCACAATCAACAAATTTAGTCTAGCACAATTAAAAACAGCTGTGACAGTCAAAGTAAAAGTGCACAAGTTATTTGACAAAGTATGTAAGCTGGAAGCACAACGAGTAAACCGTCTACAATGTCATAGCAACTATTTCCATAGTCCTCATAAGAAGAATTTATGGCCATCAGTGGAACATTTACGTTTCATCCTACACAGGCTCAACCACTGCATGTTCCCCAGCCAAGCCCTGCTCAAAACCAAGCCCTTTATGAACCAATCATTGGCCACTTTGACTCTCACCTTTGTTAAAGATTATCTTTAAAGGGATACTGTCATGGGAAAACAATTTTTTTTTTCAAAATGCATCAGTCAATAGTGCTGCTCCAAGAGAGCAAACAGATTTTTTTTTTATATTCAATTTTGAAATATGACATGAGGCTAGACATATTGTCCATTTCCCAGCTGCCCCCAGTCATGTGACTTGTGCCTGCACTTTAGAATGGAACAATGGATTTCAGTGCAGAAGTCTGCTGGAGCAGCACTATTAATTTAACTGATGCATTTTTATAAAAAACATGTTTTTCCATGACAGTATCCCTTTAAAATCTGCCCGATAATAACAGCCAGTAAAAACAAATTCTATGAAGCTCCTTGAAAGGTTTACTCCAAATAACACGCTGTGTATGAAATATTCCATATGCTAGAGGAATTGCTCATTAAACTCATATACATAAATGTAATATGTAAACAAGCATAGTACATGCTGTCCAATCTGCATGTTAGGAGTACCCAAAAGGAGTACCCAAAAGGTAGATTGGGATCTCCCAGTAGACCTTTAGATGGCGATCAGTAGATCTCAAGACACTGTCAACAAACATTTGTCTAAATCACCCTCCTGTTTCATGTAGATGTTTTTTTATGTTAGAAGAAATACATATTTTCCATGGAACAGAATGCTAACAATACTTTTATTTATTTATCTAAGGGGCAGATTTACTAAATTCATGAATTCAATGAATATTCTATCAAATTTTCAAAAAGATTTGAATTTCGAATATGCAAATTAGGCAAATTCTACCATATAATATTCGAATGCGAATGATTTGAATATTCAAATTTAATTTTATTCGAATATTCGATGGTCCAATACTTCCCCATTAAATTTAAATTCGTCCCCCTAGTTCGCCAGATTAAACCTACCGAAATGGGGATCATTCCCTAAGATCGAATAGGAAAAATTAGATCGATTGTTAAAAAATAGTTCGAAAATTTGAATCAAATTCGATCGAATTTCCCTATCTGATTATTCGAATTGCGCTAAAAAAAAATTCGAATTCAAATATTTTTAATTCCCCATTATTCCCTGGTCGAATTTTTTTTGCCATTCGAAATTTGACCCTTAGTAAATCTGCCCCTAAAAGTAGAAGTAAAAGTTAGAAGGTAGCACACTTTTGATAAAAGTTACCTACTCATTAACTGTGTTAAAACCTGCACCACAGAGGACTTCATATTGTTTAACTTCATCCCTCTTTTAGGCTAAACATCTCATTGGGTACTAGGGTTGGCACCTAGCCAGTATTTTACCAGCCTGGCCGGTAAAATGATGGTTGATCCCAATGTTATTAAAGGGTTACTGTCATGGAAAAACTTGTTTTCTTTTTTCAAAATGCATTAGTGCATCAGTTAATAGTGCTGCTCCAGTAGAATTGCACTGAAATCAATTTCTCAAAAGAGCAAACAGATTTTTTTATATTCAGTTTTGAAATCTGACATGGGGCTAGACATTTTGTCAATTTCCCAGCTGCCCCATGTCATGTGATTTGTGCCAGCACTTTAGGAGGGAACTGCTTTCTGGCAGGCTGTTGTTTTTTGCTTCCCAATGTAACTGAATTGAACACAGTGGGACATGGATTTTTACTATTGGGTGTTGTTCTTAGATCTACCAGGCAGCTGTTATCTTGTATTAGGGAGCTGTTATCTGGTTTTCTTCCCATTGTTCTGTTGTTAGGCTACTGGGGGTGTGATATAACTCCAACTTGCAGTACAGCAGTAAAGAGTGATTGAAGTTTATCAGAGCACAAGTCACATGACTTGGGGCAGCTGGGAAATTGACAATATGTCTAGCCCCATGTCAGATTTCAAAATGAAATATAAAAAAATCTGTTTGCTCTTTTGAGAAATGGATTTCAATGCAGAATTCTGCTGGAGTAGCACTATCAACTGAGCATTTTGCAAAAAATGTTTTTTCCCATGAAAGTATCCCTACACAGATCCTTGCTCATCCCCAGCAGATGAATGCTTTTTGTGAGGACTAGATACACTCACCAGGGTAAGGTTTGGGATACATGGATATAACCAAGGAAAGTAGTAAGGGCCTTTACTGGTTGAAATGACAATGACTACAAAATCTCAAAACATTTCCTTCTTTAGTTGCCTTTACAAGCCTTAATCATGCACACACATATAGATCAGAGATGTTAAAGAATATGATTTTTGTATAAACAGTACCTGCCAAAAAAAAAAAGGAAAATGTTCATTATTGGGGTCATGTAATTAAAGGCACTAAGTTTGCCCAGGGGCAGTAACCCATAGCAACCAATCAGCAGGTAGCATTTACTAGTCACCTGTTTAAATGCAAGCATCTTATTGGATAAGGTTTTCTGTCAGCACCCATACCCTTCTTAATTCTCCCAATTTGGTGCACGTCCACAGCTTCCACCACCAATCTGTTTGAAATCAATCTTTATGTTTTTCAGACAGAACCAATCCAGGATTAATTTGATAAAATGCCTTAATTGAGACATGGGCTCTGACCCAGTACACTCAGAGCCCATGTCTCAATAAAGGCATTTTATCAAATTAATCCTGGATTGGTGCTGTCTGAAAAACATAAAGAAAGCATCTTATTGGATGCCATGGGTTACTGCTCCTAGGCAAACTTAGTGCCTTATATTACATATGGGGGAAAGTGTTTAGTGGATTCAACTTCAAATTCACTTTTATTTTTAATCACGAGAGCATTTTACTCTTTGAATGAAACTGTAAACAAAAGCATCACGTGAGCCTGTGAGGTTGCAGAGAACATAGTTTGATGACTTTGCTAATGTAACGAGTCATCTTCACAGCCAACATGCTCTTCTGAGCAACTCAGAACACCGGTGCCTATTTGTACCAGTGCAGGAATAGCAGCCAGAGACCTTTTTTTTGTGATTTTGCTTGCAGTAGCTGGACCAGCTAGCTGCTGATTTGTTGTTAGGGGTTACTGTACTGGTGACATTTACCACCTTAGTTATGAAATCAGCAGCAACATAGCAATACAGGTATGGGATCTGTTATTCGGAAACCTGTTATCCAGAAAGCTCCGAATTACACAAAGGCTATCTCCCATAGACTCCATTATAGTTAAATAATCCAGATTTAAAAAAACTGATTTCCTTTTTCTCTGTAGTAATAAAACAACACCTTGTACTTGATCCAAACTAAGATATAATGAAGAAAGAGAAAAGGCAGGCACTGGCATAGACCAATCTTCAAGGCAGACTTTGTCAAAACATCAGTGGTATTTATTCCAGTACATAGGGATACAGCCTTACGCGTTTCATATCTGCAAGATACTTACTCATAGGCTGATAAGATATAATGAATCCTTATTGGTAGCAAGACCAGCCTATTGGGCTTATTTAATGATTTTCTAGTCGACTTAATGGATGAAGAACCAAATTATGGATGGACCCGTTATTTAGAAACCCCCAGGTCTCGAGCATTATGGATAAGAGGTCCCATACCTGTACTACAAAAACAAAACACTGTTCAACTATAAACAGGTCCAGTCTGCAAGCATCATGGGCAGTGGCTTTTTATCATTTCCTTTATTTTTTAGAAAGACTTCCAGTGTTGTCTTCTATTACTGCTTATTAAATATGCAGTGTGTGTGTGAGAATAGTATCAAATCTTTAGTTGCAGATTTGTACAAAACACAATTGAACCCATTTCATGTTTATTTAAACAGTAGTATCAAACATAAAGCCAATAACTGTTTCACAATCCTCTTCTTTCATGAGGTTCTGTCCTTGAACGCTGTAGCAGTTCATGCTAAACACCCACACATGAGTCATAACATCCATATGCTTTCAGTAATTTACATTTTATCCTGAAAAATAACAAAAGCCCCAAATCCTTCACCAAGGAGTTGGTCAGAGTTGCAAGAATCTTAACGGACAGATAATCGGAGAAGAAGGTATTCCTAAACCTAAGGCCAAGGTTGAAAAATCTTTAGATGCTGCAAAAGTGTGTGAATACTAAGATGAGGGGGCTAGTATAAAACATGGTAATGGTCTTGGATATCAGTCGATTGGGCTGGACAGAAAATTTTGATCCGGTGCCTTTGAAGGAATCTGAGCTGAATCATCAAATACAGGTTTGTACCTGTGTGTATATATATATATATATATCTCACAATTCAGCTCCAAGGGGTGTATTGTGCCTTTTTCCAAGAAAGATCATAATTGTTACATCTATGGACAGCTTATCTCGACAATATCACGTGTTTTAAAGGAATTGTTCAGTATAAAAGTAAAAACTGGGTAAATAGACAGGCTGTGCAAAATAAAAAATGTTTTCAATATAGTTAGTTAGGGAAAAATGTAATGTATAAAGGCTGGAGTGACTGTAAGTCTAACCTAACAGAACAGAACCCTTCTTCTTGCTTTTCAGCTCTCTTGGTTTATGCTGACTGGTTACCAGACAGTATCCAATCAGTGAATAGAGGGAGGGCCACATGGGTCATAACTGTTGCTTTTGAATCTGAGCTGAATGCTGAGGATCAATTGCAAACTCACTGAATAGATATGTCCCATGTGGACTCCCTTCAAGTCGCAGATTTAGAGAGCTGAAAAGCAGGAAGTTGGATTCTGGCTATTATGTTAGACATCCAGTCACTCCAGCCTTTATAGTTTGCATTTTTCCCTGACTAACTATATTAGAAACATTTTTTATTTTGCACAGCCTATCTATTTACCCAGTTTTTATTTTTACCCAGAACTGTTCCTTTAAGTGCAAGAAGATGATATTCCTGCAAATGTTCTATACACAACAACTGCAACAGTACTCCTAGTAGTCATAAAGTAATGTTGATGTGTATTTGCTATCAATGGAGGACATCTCAGCTGGAATAAGTATTATGCCAGTTCCTAATGATAAAAAATGAATACAAATATGCAAATTATTTGTGCACAAAATTAGCTATGCCTTCATACTTTACAATTCAGGGGAAATGTAAATGCCTTTCTTATCAATGTGCGATAGAAAGAGGTGTAGATTAAGCAGATCAGGTATAAAACATAAGAACAATAGTGATTTAGTTCACTTTAATAGAAGATTTGTTCTCAGGAAAGAACCGGCCGAGCAAACAAGAAACATTCTGTTTGTTATCCATTTATTCAGATCAAAACATGCCACCAGCAGGCAAACAGCCATTAAAGGACCAGTAACATCAAAAAATAAAATTGTTTAAAAATAATTAAAATATAAGGCAGCGTTGCTCTGCAATGGTACAACTGCTGTGTTTGCTTCAGAAGCACTACTATTGTTTATATAAATAAGCTGTTGTGTCGCAATGGGGGCAGCCATTCAAAGGAGAAAAGGCTCAAGTTACCCAGCAGATAAGCTCTGTAGAACATAATGTTATCTGTTATAAATTACTTATCCTGTGCCATGTAGCAATTTTTCAATTTCCGCCATTGCTATTTAGAAGCTTGTTTATATGAACTATAGTAGTGTTTCTGAAACAGATCAGTTTAACAGCGCAGGGCAACACTACGTGATATTTTCTTGACTTTGAAACACTTACATTTTTTGGTGTTACTGTGCCTTTAAAATTGTCGGGAGAGATGAATTCCACAATAACCTTTGAACTAAACATGTAAGCCAAAGGAGAACCGAAGTTAAGTATTGTCCAAGTTTCAGCCCGCTGCCATAAAGCTGTTGTAATAGAGGGAGATCTAAAATCTATGTAGATGATAATAGCTGAAGTCCATGCCAGTTCTCTCTGAAAGGTTTGGTGGTCCATCAGAGTTTTAGTGATCCACAGGCTAGGAGAATCACATTATTGTCATTTTACAGCTCAACCTCAGACTCATGCAGAGTACCTCTGGCATAGCGCTGCATTTCTGTACAATATTTATACCTAGTTTTCAGGAAGGACTAAAGGAGTTTCTTCTAGGAGGTAGTTAACCTGCTGCGTAGGCTCCCAAGTCAGCAAGAACAGTTTAAAGTGCTCGGTTTCAGAACTGCTATATAAAAGAAAAATCATCATTGTCAAATTCTAACACTCAGGGTTACTCAAAGTTGGACCTAGCCTGGAAGATCCATTTGCTTGCCTGGGCCATCTTACAAGTAGTAGCCCAAGTCCATCTCATTTGTTTGTACTGTCAGGCAGAAGGAACTGCATCAGAGAATGAGACAATGGAATAAATGATGGTGGTTAAAACCACAAAGTGCTACACAATACAAAATATAAAGTGTTATTTTCGGCAGGTAACAGTTTTGCTTCTTTATGGGCATTTACTCATGGCACACAATTTTATGACATCATAGAGCAGTGCCATCCACCCCGTAACCACTAAATCACCTCTCCGACATCCCCTAACTTCAAGAGGAAATATTCACTATTTATATGGGGCAGATTTGGACTGAAAATTTTATTAGCATTTAGAGTTTATTTATGTTCAAAACTGTCAGATTCGACTAGGGAGTTATTCAAAATCGATTCAAGTTTTTTTTTTTTTTTTTAAATCAAATTTGATTTTCGAGATTTATCCTACTCTGGCCATTTAAGAACTCAAATTTGACTATTCACCACTTAAAACCTTGCCAAATTGCTGTATAAGTTAATGGGAGACATCCAGGGATCAATTCGATTAGCGTTTTCGGGTCAATTCTATTCATCAGACTTTTAAAAATTCAAATTTTTTTTGGATAAATTTCTATTGGTCAAATTTCGAGTTCATGGGAAGTTTCAAGTTCGACCTTTGATAAATGTGCCTCTAAAAGTCTGTAGTCAGTCCTTAGAAAAAGGCTTGATAAAGGACCCAGTTGGGTCCGAAACGTTGCCTGTTTGATATGTCTATATTTGAGCTAATAAATCACTATTTTTGAGCAAATTAACAACTTCCAGTGTGCTGCAGTAACAATGTTACTTACAATCAGTCCTTTGGACTGGTTATTTTTCATATAAAGCTTTATTTATCTGCATATTTGTATTTATAATATTATATTCTATGAATGGAGATATATATATATATATATATATATAGGAATCAAGCATAAAAAAAAAACTGTTCTCCAGTAAAAGAAAAAGGTCAGTGGTAGGTACCTTTTAATCCAAGCTATTCTAATATATGTTCAGCGTTTAGTAAGATTAAGCTAATATTCCTGTTTAAGGTGTTGCAGCAGATCCTGCTATTGGTGATATCATCCACCCTGTGTAAAAAAAAAAGCCTACAGTGTGTCCTGACAATTTGGCACTGATGGTATGAACAGTAATTGCTGGTATCATAGGAATATGTCATTCCATTTCATGAACAGAAGAAAAAAACAAAGCACAAGGTTATATATCAAATAGGGGGAAGAGGAATAAAAAATGTTGAACAGAGTATTTAAATCAGCTACGGTCACCCAAATAATAGATCTCATAAAATAATACATTGTAACTTTAACATATACTGTTCTCTAGGTCATATTTACAAGATCAGTATGAAACAGAGAACTGGGACAGAAATCTCAGGCATTTTCACTATTAATTACATCAGAAATAGAGAGAGAAGAAAAAAATTCCTTGGGTTCAGAGTAGTCTGGTCAGTTTGGCTTCATTTGGTCGTGCAAATTCCTAGCTGTTCTGAAGACGTGAGCTGGGCTAGTCTACTGGTGGAGCAGGAGGTTCCGGACCCCGATTCTGCAAATAAAATAACACTGCACATTAATTTTGTTCTTTCATATTTTTTGAATTATTTGCCTTCTTTTACTTATCCATCTTAAAAAAAAAAAAAAAAAAAGTTCTGTAAGGCTACAACTTTATTGTAAGTGGTTATTTTCTTATTGCTTATCTTTCAATTCAGGCCTCTCCTATTCGTAATCCAGTTTCTTATTCACATCAATGCATGGCTGCTAGGGTAATTTGCTCAATAACTCAAAAACCATAAGTAATAAAAAATGAAACTCAAATGCAAGTTTCCACAGAATATCGCCCCCCTACTGTATAATTTAAAGGTGGATAAACCCTTTATGGAAAAAAAAAACTGCAACGGTGCTACACTACAAGACAATAGGGATGCATCAAATCCCCTATTTTGGATTCGGCAGAACCCCTGAATCCTTCATGAAAGATTTGGCTGAATATCAAACCGAATCCGACTTCTAATTTGCATACGTAAATTAGGGGTGGGGAGGTGAAAGCATTTTTACTTCCTTGTTTTGTGACAAAAAGTCATGTGATTTCCCTCCCTTCCCCTAATTTGCATATGCTAATTCGGTTCGGCCAGGCAGAAGGATTCAGGAATCCTGCTGAAAAAAAGCTGAATCCTGAATTCAGTGCATCCCTACTAGACAAGCAATATAGTTGCATATAATGCTAATTCTAACAACCAAACGCAGAGAGACGTTCTAGGGATGCCAACTAAGCAGAAAGAGACTTTTCTCTCCAATCTTCACAGTTGGATCTACACACCCCTCTGCTGTATCACTTATTTCAAAAATCAGAAGTGAAGAAAAAAGTAAAAAAAAGGAGGAAACAGAAAGTAGAAGAAGCAAATACACAATAAAAGATAGAAAGCCCAATATAAAGGATGGACTGAAGGGAGATTTTCACTTACATTGTGAGGGCTGGTTGGTTTGGCAGATGTTCTGCTGCCTCTTAGACTTCTTGGTCTGAACAGATACAGAGTTAAACCAATAACAAGCCAAGCCATAGCAATCATAGCAATGTTGATGCCACCATCACCAGAGGAATTTGGTCCAGGCACTGTAAAATAAAGGAACATGATCAAGTAAGCTGGAAACCTATCCGTTTAAAGGGTGAACTAACACTTAAAGGGATACAGTTATAAGAAAACATGTTTTATTTCAGTTTATAGTGCTACTGAAGCAGAATTATTCACTGAAATCCATTCCTCAAAAGAGCAATATTTTTATATTAAATTTAGAAATCTGACATGGGGCTAGACATATGGTCAGTATCCCAGGTGCCCCTGGTCATGTGACCTATGCCAGCACTTCAGGATGGAACTGCTTTTGGCAGGCTATTTCTCCTACTTAATGTAACTGAATGTGTCTCAGTGGGACCTGGCTTTTACATAGTTACATAGTTAAATTGGGTTGAAAAAAGACATAGTCCATCAAGTTCAACCTCTCCAAATTAAAACCCAACATACACACACATACCCCTTAGCTCTTTCACACAAACCATATATGCCCATAACTATACTAACTGTAGCGTTTAGTATCAAAATAGCCTTTGATATTATGTCTGTCCAAAAACAATTATCCAAGCCCCTTTTGAAAGCATCAACAGAATCAGCCATCACAACATCACCCAGCAAATGCATTCCAGAACCTCACTGTCCTGACTGTGAAGAACCACCTACGCTGCTTCAAATGAAAGTCCTTTTCTTCTAGTCTGAAGGGGTGGCCTCTGGTGCGGTGATCCTCTTTATGGGTAAAAAGGTCCCCTGATATTTGTCTATAATGTCCTCTAATGTATTTGTAAAGTGTAATCATGTCCCCTCGCAAGCGCCTTTTTTCCCCCAGAGAAAACAACCCCAACATGGACAGTCACAATTTAAGTCTTCCATCCCTCTAACCAGTTTAGTTGCACGTCTCTGCACTCTCTCCAGCTCATTTACATCTCTCCTAAGGACTGGAGTCCAAAACTGCACTGCATACTCCCGATGAGGCCTTACTAGGGATCAATAAAGTATAATTATGTTTTCATCCCTTGAGTTTATGCCATTTTTTATGCAGGACAGAACTTTATTTGCTTTAGTAGCTACAGAATGACACTTGTTATCTATAAAAACCCCTTACTTAAGGAAACTCCCAACACACTGCCATTTAGTGTATAACTTGCATTTATGTTATTTTTGCCAAGGTGCATAACCTTGCATTTATCAACACTGAACCTCATTTTCCAGTTTGCTGCCCAATTTCCCAACTTATTATTATTATTATTAACATGTATTTCTATAGCGCCAACGTATTTTGTAGCGATGTAAATTGAATGTGATTATACAACGAAATCACATGAATTACATACATAGAACATAAGGAGTTACATAAATCACAATAAATATGGAGTTACATACATCACAATAACTTACAATCTAAGGGGAAGGGAATGATACATAAGGTGTGGGAGTGGGCAAGATCAGAGTAAAGTGGGTGAGAGATGTAGCACTGTAAGCAGTATTGCATTGGGTAGTTAACAGTGAGGGTAGGCTTCTCTAAAAAAGTGTGTTTTAAGAGATTTCTTGAAAGCTGAAAGATTGGGAGAAAGTCAGACAGACCGTGGGAGAGAATTCCAGAGGAGGGGTGCAGCCCTTGTAAAGTCTTGAATGCGAGCATGTGAGGAGGTAATGAGAGAAGAGTTGAGTAGCAGGTCAGTAGAGGCGAGTAGTAAGCGGTTGGGTGAGTATATGGAGATTAGTTCAGAAATGTAGGGAGGGGCAGAGTTATGAAGTGCTTTGAATGTCAGGGACAGTAATTTTAATTTAATTCTGAAGGGGAGTGGAAGCCAGTGCAGACATTGGCAGAATGGTATGGCAGAGGAGGAGCAGTTGCAGAGCTGTATAAGCCTAGCAGCAGTGTTCATTATGGACTGGAGAGATGAACAATTAAAAGAGAGTTACAATAGTCTAGACGCGATATGACAAGAGAGTGAATAAGAAATTTGGCAGCATCTTGGGTGATAAATGATCGTATTTTGGATATGTTCCTTAGGTGGAAGTGACATGACTTAACAAGTGACTGGATGTGAGGAGCAAATGTCAGGGCAGAATCTAGGATGACCCTAAGGCACCGAGCTTGCGGAGACGGGGTGATAGTGGAATTGTTAACTACGATGGATACTTCTGGGATGTTACTGGTGTTAGTTGGAGGAAAAAGAACCATTTCCGTTTTGGAGAGGTTTAATTTAAGGCAGCGTTGTGACATCCAAGTAGAGATAGCAGACAGGCAGGAGGAGACACGAGTTAGGAGTTCTTGGTTGAGATCAGGAGAGGAGAGATAGATCGGAGTGTCGTCAGCGTAGAGGTGGTAGTGGAAACCATACAAGCTGATTAATTTGCCAAGGGAGGAAGTATATACAGAAAATAATAAGGGTTCCAGGACAGAGCCTCAAAGAGCCCCGACAGAGAGAGGTAGGGGGGGGGGGAAGATGCTACTCCATTGTAGGAGACACTGAAGGAACGATCGGTGAGGTAAGAAGATAACCAGGACAGGGCTGTGTCACGAAGGCCAAGCGAATGGAGGGACTGGAGGAGGAGAGGGTGATCTACAGTGTCAAATGCAGTTGAGAGATCAAGCAGTATTAGTAGTGAGAAATATTTGACAACTTAGACAAATCACTCTGCAAAGTGGCAGCATCCTGCAAGGAACCTATACTTCTGCACAATTTAGTATCGTCTGAAAAAATAGAAACCATACTTTCAATGCCCACATCCAGGTCATTAATAAACAAGTTGAAAAGCAAGGGACCCAGTACAGAGCCCTGCGGAACCCCACTAACAACAATGGACCAATTAGGAAATGTTCCTTTTACCACCACTCTTTGTAGTCTATCTTTTAGCCAGTTCTCTATCCAGTTACAAATACTATGTTCCAGGCCAACATTCCTTAATTTAACCAGTAACCTTCTGTGTGGCATTGTATCAAATGCTTTAGCAAAGTCTAAGTAAATCACATCCACTGCCATCCCAGAATCGAGGTCCCTGCTTACCTTCTCATAAAATGAAATTAAGTTAGTCTGGCAAGATCTATTACGCATAAAACCATGCTGGCACAAACTGATAGTATTGTTATTTGCTATGAAATCCAGTATCCTATCCTTTATTAATCCTTCGAAAAGCTTTCCTACCAGCAACGTCAGACTAACTGGCCTATAGTTTTGAGGCTGAGAACGGGATCCCTTTTTGAATAGCGGCACCACATTAGCAATTTGCCAGTCTCTCGGCACCATGCCAGACCTCAATGAATCCTGAAAAATTAAGTAGAGAGGTTTGGCAATCACAGAGCTAAGCTCGATAATTACCCTGGGATAAATCCCATCTGGCCTTGGACCTTTGTTTATCTTAAAGTGATACTGACACTAAAAATTTATTTTAACATATGAATGTACATTAAATGTTACCTAGGTCACGTTGATCATTTTTTGCTGAGGTTTGTTTTTGTATATTATTGTTGTTGAAGTTCCTAAGCCTGACTCTCTGACACTGACTTTGCCAACCTGACTGTCCCATCTCAGCCTGTTAGTTACAGTTTCTAATGCTAACGGACTCCTGCTGCACAAATATGGCAGCCCCCTCATACAGGAACATGGGGGATCAGACAGGTAATGTAAAAGCATCATGCAAATAAGTTATGTTAGAAGTAGCTTTCAAAGCCAATATTATAATAGATGTAAAAAAAAAAAAAAGTTTAATTTCAGGTGTCAGTATCTCTAACATGTTCTAGTCTCTTTTGAATTTCATCATGTGTGAACCATGCATCATTAGATGTATTAATAGAATTGGGACTATTAATAAGGAAACCTTTATTAGCTGGTTACTCATTTGTGTAGACAGACGAAAAGTATGCGTTCAGAATCTGAACTTTTTGCTTGTTCTCATCAACCAGCTGACCCCCCCCCCTCTGATAATAAAGGTCCTACCCCTTCCTGCTTTATTTTTTAACTATTAATATAGTTAAAAAATAATTTTGGATTCTTTTAACTGCTTACTGCAATATCCTTTTCCATATCGATTTTAGCTTGCCTTTTTGCATGATTTATTGGCCTCCTTGTACCTTATAAATGGGAAGTATTGAGTGTTGTTCTTAGATCTACCAGACAGCTGTTATCTTGTGTTAGGGAGCTGCTATCTGGTTACCTTCCCATTGTTCTGTTGTTAGGCTGCTGGGTGGGGGAAAGGGGGGGGGGATATCACTCCACACACATGACTGGGGCAGCTGGGAAACTAACAATATGTCTAGCCCCATGTCAGATTAAAGCATCTGTTTGCTCTTTGGAAAAATGGATTTCAGTGCAGAATTCTGCTGAAGCAGCACTATTAAATGATGTGTTTTGAAGGAAAACAAAACATGTTTTTCCATGACAGTTTTCATTTAACTAAAGGAGTAGGCTAGAAATGTTGTTCTATACCAGCCCAAGGCAACCACATCCCTTTAGCAGAGAAGATTTGTGCCCCCAAAAGATGCCCTAGTAGCTCCACATCTTATTTTCTGCTGAATCACTGCACATGCTTTGTGCTGCTGTCACTTACTGAACTTAGGTACACATAGAATTTAAATGTCACAATATAAGGCTGATTAATAATAAATATAGATAAGCACTGTAGCATCAGCTTATATAACAGGCCAACCTAATTTTCTGCTGGACAATTTGCAACAACCCCTGAGGGTGACCCCCCTGTGACAAGTTTGAAGTCCTGGATCATTGCTGCTATTGATAAGCTGAAACTTTAGGCTAGTGCAATAAATTCAGTATGCAGAATATGGCATTTTTAACTATATTCATTTTTAGGGATTAGTTCTCCTTTAAACAGATGCTATAGGCGTCTGGAATACACAACACTGGTGAGCACTGATAATGTGACCAACTAACTTCTCCTCCCGCAACTGCTCTGAAGAACTAGGAAGCTTGTAAATACAAACTGTTAATTAATTAAAACAGTAAGCGCAAAATATGTTCAGTGCAAGCCTTATTCATTGTGCTCATACAAGGTACAACAGAAAAACAAAAAAGGGCCAGATATACAAATGTTATTGCTGGGGCTGGTGACTTCCTCCAACTGTGATATTCTTGTGAATCTAGATAGCTGGCTCAGCTCTGGGACCCGAGCACAGGTCCACCAAATAGGTAATCACGTGCAACTATTTCACTGCTTGTACAGGTATGGGACCTATTATCCAAAATGCTCGGGACCAGGGGCTTTACGGATAACGGGTCTTTTGGTAATTTGGAACTTCCCACCTTAAGACTACTAGAAAACCATGGTTTAAATAAACCCAATAGGCTGGTTTTGCTTCCAAAAAGGATTAATTATATCTTAGTTTGGATCAAGTAAAAGGTAGTGTTTTATTATTACAGAGAAAAAGGAAATAATATATGCGGATAATTGTATTGTAATGGAGTCTATGGAAGACGGCCTTTCCATAATTCAAAACTTTTTTCCATAATTCAGAACAGGTTTCCTGATAATGGGTCCCATACCTGTATATGAATGTAATGAGAAAACCCTACAGCAATAACATGTAACCATGAATAGATACTGCTGGCCAATAACCTGCTAAAGAGACAGAACTCACGTCTGTGTGTCATACTCACGTTCTTGCAGGCACTCTGTGTCCGTACAGTACGACTGAGATTGTCTAAGCTGAAACAATAGAAATTCGTTTGTGAAAAGTCAATTTATAAACATAAAACAGTTAAAAAATGTGTTACAGACGTATAGTATGTGACAAAAAAATATTTAGGGGCAGAAGTGAAAATTCCAATTTCTTTTTTGTTCAATACTCGATTGGAGTTTTAATTCCAATTTCAAGATTTATCATATCGGGCCCTTTAAAAACTCGAATTTGACTATTCGCCACCTAAAACCTGCTGAATCGCTGTATAAGTCAATGGGAGAGGTCCAAGGATCAATTTGTTGATGTTTGCAGCTGTCCGGGTCGATTCAATTCGGCCGAGTTGAGAAAATGTAATTTTATGAATAAATTTCGATTGGTCGCATTTATGAAAGTTTAAAAAAAAAAACGAACAACTCACAAATTTGAAATTCGACCATTGATAATACTGCCCCTTATTGTTTCATGTCATGAACAGCACTTAGGACAGAGATAAATGATTTGGGGAGATTTAGTTTGCCGGCGTCAGATCGCCTCTTCTTCCGGCGAATAATCTCACCGAACTGCCTTCCTGCCGGCTAGAATCTAGATTGCCGGTGCGATGGCACTCAGAGAGCTACGTTTTCAGAAGTTGCCTCACGAGGAAACTTCGGGCTACTTTGGAAAAGGAAGCGCTCCACGGGCCATCCTGCTGGCAATTTAGATTCTAGCCGGCAGGAAGGCAGTTCATGGAGATTAGTTGCCTGAAGAAGAGGTGATTTGTCACCAGGAGACTAATCTCCCTGAATCTCCACGTGCTTTTCTTAGAGGGACAAGACCCTTTGCTCATTTGCATGGAACACACTTGGGAAGAAAACCAGGTTTGGCTGCTGCAGTTTCATGAATACCCTATAGGCTAAAGCACACACACACTGGCAGGCACAGCCAGGGTGGTTACCGACCAGATCCCAACTACAGGCTGGTTTCACCATTATTTGTACTCATCATTAGTGTAATGCAGAGTTTTCTGATCAACATACACCAGGGAGGTGAATTCAACTACACTACAAATAAAGAGACCCTCTACTTTTGCATGCAAAGAAACATCTGTATGCTTAGATATAGATAGAAGAATTGTGCTTAAAGGAGAAGGAAAGGTTAAAGCCAAGTAAGCCTCATCAGAAAGGTCCACTTAAATATACCAGTAAACCCTCAACGTAGTGCTGCTCTGTCAAAAGAAACACCTCATTTCTTTCCTTCTATTGTGTCCCCATGGGCTTCTGTATCAGACTTCCTGCCTTCAGCTTACGCCTCCTTGCCCCAGGCGTGAGCATGCTCAGATTGCTCCTCTTCCCCTTCCCTGCTGTAATCTGAGCCCAGAGCTATAAGTGAGCAGGGAGAGACTCAGGCAGGAAGTGATGCCACACCAAGCTAATACTGCAGCTGCTATCCTAAACAAACAGAGAGCTTCTAGAGCTTTTTACTCAGGTATGGCAAAACATTCTACAGAATACAAAACCCCTGAATCCTTCAAGTAAGATTCGGCCGAATACCGGACCGAATCCAACCCCTAATTTGCATATGCAAATTTGCGGTGGGAAGGGGAAAACATTTTTTACTTCCTTGTTTTGTGACAAAAAGTCATGCAATTTCCCTCCCTGCCCCAAATTTGCATATGCAAATTAGGGTTCGGATTTGGTTCGGCTGGGCAGAAGTATTCAGCCGAATCTGAATCCTGCTGAAAAAGGCCAAATCCTGGCCGAATCCCGGATTCGGTGCATACCTAAAAATTAGGGTTTTTTCATTTATCCTATACGTCTCCAGACCAGGACCCCCTTGGCAAATACCTTGCTCAACCCCAATATTGCTGACTGGCACGGCTTACTAGAAGTAATACAAAAGTAACTATAGGTCCTTCACCTATCTTTGCTCCTGTCGGTACTTGTCAGTAGTTGCTGGTATAATAGGGAGGTAGGAATATCATTTACAGCTTCCACATAATCCTTACCAGGTTGATCAGTCTCCGAATGGCATGTTCATGGGAACAGATGCACTCACAGGGATCAAAATTGCCCTCCGCCATCTCCAATTCATCCACAAATCACCTAAATATAGATCAATACTGCTATTGACAAAAGGTTTTATTTATTTGTATAGCAGGTACTTATTCTTTAATAATATAGCAATGACATATTCCACTGTAGTTTATGGAGTGTAAACATCATTCACATGTATAGAGTTTATAATGCAAGGTCCCTATTGTACTCACACACACCCTGGTCATTTTTATTCAGAACCAATAAGCCTGTATATTTTTTCAACCCTATACAACCAGAGGTTATAGCAAAGCACATTAGAAAAAAAAAAAAAAGTTGTTTCAGCTGAACGTTATACTGGTTGATGTGACTGGTATTCATATTAGTTTCCTACTGAATCGGTGCTTTTGTGTAACGAATGATTACTAATCTCGGTATGCCCTCTAGTGGGCAGAATGTAAAATTACTTATGAGAAAAATTAGATTACTGGACCGGGTGAGATTCCTCTTGCTGAAAATTTGTTCTTATGCTCTTAAAATTATGAATATTTGTTTTTCACCCAATTCACCCAAACTTGTCGTACTCACCTTGTAGTAAATGTTGTAAAATACATTTTTTGGTGCACAAATTTGTAATTTCAGTAAATATGCTCTTAAGTTAAAGGAGAATTCAATCATAACATTAAAAAAACCCTACTCCACCATCCCCACCAAGACCCCCCTCCCGCCGGCATAAGTGTTACCCTGGGCTAATGCCCCAAACGTTTTGCTTACCCCACGGTGCAGATTCAATCATCGGAGTTTATGAGCGCCATCTTTTGTCTTGGGAAATATTCGGAATGAGACAGGCGCTTTGGCGCATGCGCAGTTGGAGCAATCTTCGTGTTAAGTGACAACTGCGCATGCACCAAAACTCACAAAAATTGCCAAAGAGCCAGTCTCATTCCAAAGATTACCAAAGTGGCTGAAGATGGCGGCTGTGAACTCTGATGCCTGAATCTGCACCAAGGGTAAGTAAACCGTTGGGGGCATTTGCCGGGGTAACACTTATGCGGGCAGGAGGGGGTCTTGGTGGGGGTAAATGTTTTTTAATGTTAGGGTTGAATTTGCCTTTAACTGCATAGAGAACTTCAGAGCATATTTATTAAAATTACAAATTTGTGCACCAAAAAATGTATTTGCCAACATTTACTACAAGGTGAGTACGACAAGTTTGGGTGAAAAACTACAAATATTCATCAAGAGCATAAGAACACATTTTCAGCAAGAGGAATTTCACCCGGTCCAGTAATCAAAATTTTCTCATCAGTCTTCATTTTACATTCTGCCCACTAGAGGCAAAGTTGAATTCCCCTTTAAACAAGGAAAAGGTTTTTATACTGTTAGCCCGTCAAAAAACTATTTTGTTAAAACTTTGGATATGAAATTTGGTTATGACCCATGTGCCCCCCTTCAAGCCACTGATTGGTTACTGCCTGGTAACCAATCAGTGGAAACCAAGAGAGCTGCAAAGCAGGAAGTAATGTTCTGGCTATTATGTCTAGATATCCAGTAACTCCAGCCTTTATACATTACATTTTTGAAAGTGGTTGGAAACTGCTCTCCAGACTGTGGACTCAAAGTTTTGCAAGGCTAGGTGAGCCTGATCCCTGAATGGGAAAATGAACTGTTTTGATGTTACTGCATGCGGGAAAAATGTGTTGTCTTACCTGCTGAAGACAAAGCTGGTTTGATTTGCCATTTGTACCTGCTGAATATACAGCCTGTTTAAAGGGGACCCGCCATCCAAAAGAAATACTCAAAATCCTATTTTAATCGCATTAGTCAAGCAAAATGAACTTTATTTACACTATATAAATTATTTGATTCTTGTTTCCTTCAGTCTGGGAATTCAAAATTATATGAAGCAGGCAGGAGCCATTTTGCGAACACTGTTAATGAGGCAAGTCTTGTATCTTCTTAGAATCTTGTTTGTGCACCAGAATGGGGGACCCAATGTCCATCCCCATGTCCTGGCTACACAATTAAACAGTGTAGAGAATGGGGGAAAGTGTGGAGAGCAGTGACATCTAGGAAGTGCTGAATGGAAAGTGAAAGTAATTGTCTGCCCCGCCTCTATGCCACGGGTATAGAGGAGGGGCAGACAATATTTGATTGACAGCTGATATTTTTAAATGAGCATACAGCAGCTATGAATAGAAATTGGATTTCATGTTTAATTTGAAAAGGACTTTTACTATACAGATCTGGGTGACAGGTCCACTTTAAGTTTGAACCAGAATTAAAAGGACATCTATTGTGTTGTGGCTGTAGTGCATGGGCGATCCCATTCCCTTCTGAATTTTACACAGCTCTATAAGTGCTTCCTTTATCGATACCATTACTGATTTAGGAAATCATTTTCCTACCACAACATGTCTGCCCCCAGTATCAACTTCTTATTAACATGCAGTGACAACCACAGTGTCAAAATTCTGAAGTTAGGCCATTTTGCAGAACTATCCTCCAACTACATTTTTTAACGACAACTAAAGGGATATCCAAAGAATTAATTTTGTTGTATGAAGTTAGTAGTTTCATTAAAGGAGAAGGAAAGTTTAAAACTGTAAGCCTCGTCAAAAAAGTCCACCTAAATATACCAGTAAACCCTCAACGTAGTGCTGCTCTGAGTCCTCTGTCAAAAGAAACACCTCATTTCTTTCCTTCTATTGTGTACCCATCTTCCCTCCCTTCTCTGCTGTAATCTGAGCCCAGAGCTATAAGTGAGCAAGGAGAGACTCAGGCAGGAAGTGACATCACACCAAGCTTATATGGCAGCGACTATCCTAAACAACCAGAGAGCTTTTTACTCAAGTATGGTAAAATATTCTAAAGAATAAGTATAGCATACTGGCTTTCACTATTGGAAATAAAATGCCTCTGTAGCTTTCCTTCTCCTTTAACGTAAATGCAAGTGACTATAAGCGAGTATAAAAGATTACCTTTCTCTGCTGCATAAAAGAATATGTTTCAGTGAAAGTTCTGACCCCAAAAGGTTTATATTTGCAAATGTGTTTGCACCAGTGAAAGCTGCAACAGAATGCTGCTCACCGACAGAGCAGAACTACATACCCCACATTTGCATAAACTTCTATAACGGCATTCACTGGGGATCAACTTGCGCCTGCAGCCCACAAACAGGTGATTACTGCCTTCTGAACAGGGGAATGGGTCTATGATTTTCATATAAACTGATTTCAGACAGCCACACAGACAGGAAGATAATGGAAATTTAGCAAACTTTTTTATTATTGCCTTGGGGGGCGTATTGTCTTTTCTGCCTAGTGATCAGATTGCCGATTGCAATCGCAACCCAAGTCAAGAATCACATATTAATGGTCTGTATATTCCGTAGTTTTATATGGTCATGTCTACTGCCCTGAATGAAATGAATATTGTAACATACAGTAGGGCCACCCATAGCTAAAATGATATCACTGCCCCATAAGCAGCTCTGGGGTAAGCAAGGTTAGTGCCATCCTAGGAGTCAGCTTGGTGATCCAAAAATCTGTTAAAGGGAAATTAAAGTCTAAAACAGAATAATGCTAGTATTTTGTATACTAAACATGAACTTACTGCACCACAAGTCTAATCAAACAAATGATTTATGCTTTCAAATTGGCCACAGGGGGCTGTCATCTTGTAACTTTGTTATACATCTTTGCAAGACCAAGACTGTGCACATGCTCAATGTGATCTGGGCTTCTTAGGGATCGTCATAAATGATAAAAACAGCACAAGTCAAATAATATCTGCCATAAGCCGATACAGCAAGACTGATTAATGATCAGAATATACAGACTGCACTGGGTCCTGTATTGTCATATAATCTAATGTGGATTTTATAGTTTTTGTAGTGTTTAATACAAACTTTCTCCAACTCTGCAGAACCAGTGGCTGCAGCAAAATAATCCTCCAAACAGAATCCCAGTTTATCTGTTTTAATCTGAATCCATGATATTTCTGTCCCTGCAGCTGGAGTTGGAAACAGTAAAGGGGATGTAAAGGCAAAAAATAAAATACATTTTTACTTTATTAACTGAAAAGATCTAGCCCTAATATTCTTCAATTAAAAAAGCTGTACAGTTTTTATAAGAAACCTGACTGTATGCAGTGAAATTCCCCCTTCATTTAATTGGTCTGAATCTCTAGACATTCGCCGGCTGCTCTACAGAGAAACAAACAAAGCTGCTCGAGTTCTGGCAAGTCTCTCCCCCCCCCCCGCCGTTTGAAAGCACGATTGTTTCCCTTCAGAGCAGTTAGGGATCGTCTGAAGTTTCCTATCCACAGCAGTCAGAGCAAGTAAATGAAAGGAGAATTTCACTGCATACAGGTTTCTTATAAAAACAGTAGACATTTTTTAATTGAAGTACATTGGAGATAGATTTCTGCTTTTAATTAAAGAAAGTAAAAATTGCATATTTTCCTCTTACATCCCCTTTAAGGATGAATTATGCATCTCTTTTCCCTATTTTCAGTAGAAATGCCACAATATTAAAAGGGTTACACTGCCTGTTATATTTTTACTATGTGCTCAGAGTATACTTACATTTTGCAATACTTGATCCATTTGTGGCAAACACATTGCTGAACTGGTTCCCCCTCGCTTCCCCATTTAACCACAGAGCATATTTACAGTTTGTAACATCTGTGTCAAATGCACTACTAGCCACCCAGAACAACAATAACCAAATATCGGAATAAAAGAAAGGAAATTCCAAAAAGTGGGTAAATAGTCATAATGTTCCCCTTACTGTATATTGGGAAAATACAAGGGTATTATAAACCACAGAGGGGTCTCCCGACTTGTTTATACGTCATGGAAGTCTGAGTTGACTCAGGGGATACAGTATTATAATACTCAAGTTTCAGTGAGCCTTGTGCAAGAAATTACATCACTAATCACAGTTTATATGGATATATTTGAAGGATACAAAATATAACATATTGCTGCATGAATAACGATAGATGCCTATCACTAACCTTCACATGCAAAGTACCCTATATAAATTTTTGCAAATACAGGTGTGGGATCTGTTATACAGAAACCCCTTAACCATAAAGTGCTGAATTATGGGATGGCTGCCTCCCATAGACTCTATTTAAAAAAAAAAATTTGATTTCCCTTTTCTCTGTAATAATAAAACAGTAGCTTGTACTTGATCCCAACTAAGATAGAAATAATACTTATTGGAAGCAAAACCAGCCTTTTGGGTTTATTTAATGTTTACATGATTTTCTAGAAGACATAGGGGCATATTTACTAAATTCACATGAAGGATTCGAAGTTCGATCGAATTTTCGAATGTTTTTGAAGACCACTTTGACCAGTGAATTTGGAAAATTAGATTGAGTCAAATGATTTGAATAATTCAAATAAAAATCTATTTGAATACTCGACAGTCTAATTACTTCCCCTTTCAATTTTTATTCAACTGCCTAGTTCGCCAGATCAAAGCTGCTGAATTGGGTTTCATTATTTTTGATCGAATAAAAATATTTGATTGAACGGTTAAAATCAATTTTATCGATTGACCGAATATTTTCTATTTGATCATTCAACAAATCGAATTGCGGTAAAATCCTTCGATATTCGAATTCTAAGGATTTTACTTCCCACACTATTCCCAGCTATTCCCATGGTTGAATTTGAGGGGTTTTTAATCTTCGAATTCGACCCTTAGTAAATCTGCCCCATAATGTATGAAGATCTAAATTACAAAAAACATCCATTATCTGGAAACCCCCAGGTCCATAGCATTCTGGAAAACAGGTTCCATACCTGTAATAGCGATGCACCATATCCACTATTTTGGATTTGGCCAAATCCCTGAATCCTTCACAAAAGACTCGCCGAATACCGAACCGAATCTCAACTTTCATATACAAATTAGGGTTGGGAATGGGAAAAAAATGTTTACTTCCTTGTTTTGTAACAAAATTTGCATATGCAAATTAGGATTTGGTTCGGCCGATTCTGAATCCTGCTGAAAAAGACCAAATCCTGGATTCGGTGCATCCCTAACCTGTAGGAGTATTCTAGTCTAAGGGTAGTGACACATGGGAAGATTCAGTTGCCTGGTGGCTAATCGCCTCTTCTTCTGGGCAACAATCTCGCCGATCTGCCTTCCCGTCTGCTTGAATGAAAAGGCGCTAGCAGTATAGCACTTGCAGCACTTTTTTTCCCTGAAGTCGCCTGAAGTTTCCTTGTGAAGTGGAAAACGATGCTCTGCGAGTGCCATACCACTGGCGAAATTTTGTTCAAGCCGTCGGTATGGCTCGGGGAGATTGTCGCCCAGAAGAAGAGGTGGTTAGTCGCCAGACGACTAAATGTCCCCGAATCTGCCCGTGTCACTACCCGTAACGTGGTCATACATTATTAGATCTGCTTGTTTGGATCTTAACACAATGTGCCCACTAACAGTATGGCAATATCTGGTTAATCTGAACGTTCAGCCCTGGTCCTGATATTGGCAGCTTTAATCTGCCTGTGTATGGCCACCTTTAGCCTGTACTTCATATATCATTGGCAGCACGGTTATATATCCAAGTGTGGGGGGGGGTGTTTCATATGTACACCATGAAAGCACTCGTACCTAGCGTATCAAAGTCATATACAATCTAGAACAGTAGTTTGACTACTCTTGGCTGCGTAGTTGGTGCTCAGTGAATCTGATGCAATGCAGTTATGGCCGACACTTACATTAGTAGCTCTTAGACTGGTGACAAACACTGACCAAACACAGCCCATCACATGTCTGAAAGGCAAGCAGAACAAACACACGCCATTCTGGGGAATAAACAGTAGGGCTTCTAAATTTACCATTATTATGGTATAACCTTTAATGGGGAGAGAAACCCAAGCATACACATTTGCCCAATATAGCAAAAAAAAAAAAAATAGAAGCTGTTAATTCCTAAGGAACACAGAATAACAGCTGGTGCAATCCTTGTCCCTTGCATCATTGTTTTTAAGTTTTTTTTTTTTTTTATTTAATATTGTGACAACATAGAACTCTGAATAGCTCTTACCCACCCATTCTTATTTTTCAAACCCCTGTGTTTTGCTATACTGACAAGAACATGGCACCCAAGCGTGATCTTACAGTCAGACTGTATAGGAAGCATGAAAGGTGTGGAGCTCACTCTCACTATATTTTATACAGATTTGCACCATGCAATGTGCGCTGTTATTTCTCTCTTTTACAACAATAGGCAACAAATAAGCCGACAATATCAATAACTGCATGGGAATGCCAAAGTATGGGAATGCCAAAGTATGGGAATGCCAAAGTACAGGAACATCCTTATATGAAAAAAAAAAAAATGTCTGTAGACTTCAGCCCAAGTCTAGGTTTCTCTCTCCTATGTCCCATGCAAGGGTGATCCCTGTATAGAAACAAGAACATTCCCCCCTAACACCCAACAAACAAAACGGCAATAAAAATCATTTATAATTACCCAGTTGTAATGTGAACCAAGTTAGTGTATTATAAAAAAAAAAAAGAATTAACCAACCCTCTCTAACTTGATCTAGAAAAAGGCAAACAATACTCCCAGCAGGCTGACATAGCATTAAGGTGTAGCTGTAAAAGGAGCAGTAACACCAAAAAATGTAAGTGTTTTAAAGTAATGACAATATCATGTGCTGTTGCCCTACACTGGTAACACCGATACTATACTTCATTTAAACAAGCTGTTGTGTGGAAATTGAGAAATGGCTATATGGCACAGGTTAAATAGTATTTAACAGATAACACCATTATGTTCTACAGAGCATATCATACTGCATTACTTTAAAACACAAATTTTTTGTTACGGTTCCTTTAAGCTGGCCATAGACATGCAGATATAGGCTTAAGTCGGACAAATGATCGTTGGGTGCAATCTCCCGACTTATTGTTGACCATTTAGATTAAATAAACAAACCAGACATTGTTCTGGCCATTAATTGACAGACAACAATCGTATGAACGTTGTGCGACAAGTTGCTATTGATATTGCCAGTACATACAGAGATATTATCGTTACAGACATAATTCTTTTGACCTGTCTGATCAATTTATGATCTTCATGGCACAAAAAAATTTTAAACCATCCACACACAGTCCTAAATTCACAAGTAATGAAGATTTATAAGACTTTATCTTTGTATCTATGGTCAGCTTTACACTCATAGCAGCTCTTTGCTTTAATTTTTTGTACTATATTAGCAAAAGCCACTACTGATAGGGTGCTCCTGGTGACTCTACTGGATCTTCTTAATATTAAGGGACGAGGGAATCAATCATTCACTAGATTATTTTAAGAGAACCAAAGCCAAGAGCCAATGTAACATAGTAATATATATATAACATATAACAATAATAATAGAACATGGGGCTACTATGCCAAAAAAGGCATAATTAAAGATGTAGCCTAGAAATGTTGTACAGGTATGGGATCCATTATACGGAAACCCTTTATCCAGAAAGCTCAGAGCATGGAAAGGCTGTCTCGAATAGACTCTATTATATCAAAATAATGCAAATCTTAAAAAAGGATTAACATTTACTCTCTAATATTAAAACAGTACCATGTTCTTGATCCCAACTAAGATATAATTAATCCTTATTGGAAGCAAAATCTTCCTATTGGCTTTATTAAAGGGATATTGTCATGTGAAAAAAAAGTTTTTTTCTCAAAATGTATCAATTAATAGTGCTGCTCCAGCAGAATTCTGCACTGAGATCCATTTCTCAAAAGAGCAAACAGATTTTTTTTTATATTTCCTTTTGAAATATGACATGGGGCAGCCTAACAAAAGAACAATGGGAAGGTAAGCAGATAACAGCTCCCAAACACAAAATAACAGCTGCCTGGTAGATCTAAGAACAGCACTCACTAGTAAAACCCATGTCCCACTGCGTTCTATTCAGTTACATTGAGAAGGAAAAACAACAGCCTGTCAGAAAGCAGTTCCCTCCTAAAGTGCTGGCACAAGTCACATGACCAGGGGCAGCTGGGAAATTGACAAAATGGCTAGCCCCATGTCAGATTTCAAAACTGAACTGAGTTTGCTCTTTTGAGAAATGGATTTCAGTGCAGAAGTCTACTGGCGTAGCACTATTAACTGATGTGTTTTGAAAAAAAAAGTTTTTCCCATGACAGTATCCCTTTAAAGGTGTACATGATTTTCTAATAGACTTAAGGTACGAAGATCCAAGTTATGGAAAGATCCGTTATCTCAAAAACCCCAGGTCCCAAGCATTTTGGACAACAGTTCCCATACTTAATGTTTTGGGTTTTTGTCTCAGCCCAAGGCAACCACATTAATACATAATCAATATATAACGAATACAGATTATTAGTAAATGGCAGCACAGAAACCAGTGCAATTAGCATCAGCATGTAATAATCAGCCCTGTAGCATGAGCTTATATTACAGACAAACCTCCTTTTCTGCTGGATAATTAGTGACAACCCCTTAGCGTAGCTTCTCAACAGCTGCTCAGAGCCCACTTTGCAAGATGGTGACCTCCTGTGACAAGTTTGAAGTCCTTGATCATTGCTGCTATTGACATGCTGACACTTTAGGCTGGTGCAATAATGTCAGTATATATTAATTTTAGGGTTTAGTTCTCCATTAAATACTAAGAAAGTCTTGCAAAAAGTACTAGGAGTCTGTAAATTCCCATGACAACCCCTAGACTTTTTTTTGCAACCTCATCATGCTACAAACAAAAGAAATCCTAGAATTAATTAATTGTCCTGTATTTATCCACAAACATGTAACCCATTCCCAACCTTCCTCCACCCAACTGATTATGATTTTTTTTTAGATCCCCTAATTCTACATACATTCACATAACAATAGATGTAAACACCCAGCAATCTTCTACCAAAACAAAACTCTGAAACCTTGTCAAGCCGGCTGAGAGCAGTCAGTGCCATTGTTTTTCCCAGTGAAGACATGTACACGTAATCTGTAAGGTTATATGTCAGACTAATTTACGTGCTGTACACTAAAGCTGGCCATAGACGCAATGATCCGATCGTACCAATCCTCGATTTATTAGATTTTCACACCGAGTGTGGAGTGTCCCGACATTTGTCTTGCCATTCCGATCGGTCGTTCAGTCGATCAGACAGGTTAGAAGATTTCTGTCGGCTGCCAATCATATCTCTGCATGTATTGCCCATCTGACGATCTTCAGTGGGAGACTGTCACCAGCTTTGTCGGACATAAACTTTCCTACGATTGTTGTCAGGGGCTGATCTGTTCTTTAACTGCTTTATTCGATCCGATGGTTAGTGGCAGTTCGGATCCGAACGTTCGATGATTTGAACAATCAGATCTCTGCGCCTATGGCCAGCTTAAGTTTCCTTCATCGGCAGGGCAGAGCCCGATCGACCACTGACCGATATCCAAGTCTTCTGCCGATATCAGTCGGCTCCTTTCCCACCCTACACGTACACGCACCGAAGATTTGTACGACATTATCTGTGCTTCTATGGCCACACAACAATACATGCAGTCATGTTCAAGGAAGTGTTCTATGACGCATAATGCACATCCACTTCCTTATCAGATATATAATATGATCCTATTTGCAACCTGCAGCTCCCCAACTCTTGCTGAACTATGCCTTGCTGACATTCTAAAGCCCAAGAATAAGTGTAGTGTTGTAGCTCTCAAGTGCCAAGTGGAAATAACTGAGACACCCCAATTTCCCAACATAGTATCAGATCAGCAATAACCAGACTCCATTTATCAGGAGACGGCAAAGCAAGGGCTGCACCTAGGGTTGCCACCTGGCTGGTAAAAATGATGGTTGATCCCAATGTTATTAATAGGGAAAAAAGATAAACATATAGGAAGGCAGGTATTTTTTTTTTTAGAAAAGGTGGCAACCCTAGCTGCACCTGAATGTGCAACAGGGATATCCAACCTGCAGCCTTCCAGCTGTTGCTCAATTACACCTCCCAAGGATCAGCAGCAGCAATGAGCCCAGCATCCTCTGGAAGCTTTAATGGAGCACCAAGCTGCAGAGGAATGCACTAGCAAAACTGCACTGGAATTCTGCTGGAAGCATATCAAGCTGTGGTGAGGGACAGAGACTAGCGAATATATAAAAGGAAGGCATGCCCTAAGCGCTTACCAAAGCTAGTGCTGTTTGTCTCGCCCCCTGTGCGGTACCCCAATCTCCTCACTCCACAGCTCCAATTCTCTGTGTTTTGATTCGAAGGAACACGTCATGCTCAGGCACAGGCACAGAACCCGGATCTCCTAGGACGCTCCCGCCCCTCTCATGCCTAGGAGGATGCCAGAGCCAACTGCTACACTGAGCGTAAATGGGCAGAAGTTACAGGCGCTCAGCCAATCAAAGACGTCCAGCACTACTGCCACGCCCACACAAGCTCCCGCTTGTTTGACATGCTGTTCGTGTGCGCCTTAGGCGTGGGACGCTTATGAGGGTTAACGCATTCGTTGCTTGTAGCGTGTTTGAAAACAACAAAACCCTAATTGTTTGTGGGTCAACGCATGAAAAAAGAATCATAAGTTCAGTTGCATTTTTAGTGCAGTTGTTGTTAACTGTGTGTTTGAGAGGTGGGGCAGGTTCCTCTAGGATGAGAATGGAAGGCATGGAATTGTCAGTTGGATTCAGGCCCAGTATATGATTGGGTGTTGCTGGGTGCATGTAGGGTTGCCACCTTTTCTGTAAAAGAAATACAGGCCTTCCCATATATTTATCTTTTTTCCATATTAAAGGGATCCTGTCATGGGAAACCATGTTTTCATCAGCTAATAGTGCTGCTCCAGCAGAATTCTGCACTGAAATCCATTTCTCAAAAGAGAAAACAGATTTTTTTTTTATATTCAGTTTTGAAATCTGACATGGGGCTAGACATTTTGTCAATTTCCCAGCTGCAGTACAGCAGTAAAGAATGATTAGAGTTTATCAGAGCACAAGTCACATGACTTGGGGCAGCTGGGAAATAGACAATATGTCTCGTCCCGTCATATTTCAAAAGGAATTATAAAAAAATCTGTTTGCTCTTTTGAGAAATGGATTTCAATGCAGAATTCTGCAGGAGCAGCACTATTAACTGAAGCAGTACCCCTTATTAAGATCAACCACAGGGACAGTATCCCTTATTAGGATCAACCATAATTTTTACCGACCAGGCCAGTAAAATACCAGCCAGTTGGCAACAGTAGGTGCATGTGCAGAACAATGAGTAAAGGTGGCCATACATGAGCAGATTTATGCTGCCAATTCAGGAACTTTACACTGATTCCACATAGGGTTGCCAGCCACTTTTTCTTAAAAAAAAACTATATATTTAGCTGTTTTTCCTATTAATAACATTAGGGTTAGCCATCAACAATACCGGTCAGGCCGGTAAAAAAACGGCCAGGTGGCAACCCTAATTCCACATTTTATCTGTCATTGTACAGGCCTCCCAGGCTGATATCTGGCCAACAATTGTCCAGATCTTGATCGGGCATATTTGATTTGCATACTTCCCAACTGTCCCGTTTTTAGAGGGACAGTCCCTCTTTTGACAGCTCAAACTGCAGTCCCTCATTTGTACTGGAAAGTCTGTTTTTTCTCTGCACTAAACTGCCAGAAAAAGAAACAAAGTTTCTAACCTAATTGGTATTTTTGTAACAATTTCTAGATAAGGAGAACCAAACCTTACTTACCCCTCCTGCAGATTATTGCCACAGGACTTCACGGCAGCCATCTCCTTTCTTCAGCCTTCTTCGTTAGTTTTGGCACATGAGCAGTTGGAGGAGATTTCTGGACCCAAACCACTGCGCATGCAGTGAATTTCGGCGCATGCATTGTGGTTCAGGTCCGGAAATCTCATCCAACTGCGCATGCTCCGAAAACGCGGTCTGCTTAAGAAGAATCTTTTTGTTCCTCTTTCTTTTTACAAAATGTTTTGAGGTATGCAACCCACTAAATGGAGGCTTTCTATGACACCATACAGCAGCCCCACTGGCATTTGCCAGAATACACAGATTCCAGTCTGGGCCTGGTGGGAAAGATCTACTCGTTTGGCGACCTTGCTAAACAAGCAGATCTTATAGTGTACGGCCACCTTAAGTGCCATGTGTAGAGACATAGAGGGTGGAGGTCGCTTCCCCACAGACTTAAAATTCAAGAGCTAATACACAGTAAGTTAACTAAAGCCCTATCGGAAGGGTTGCCACCTTTTCTCGAAAAAGCCATCCTTCCTGTATTTTAAGCTTTTTTTCCCTAGTAATAACATTGGCACAAATTTTTACCAGTTAGGCCGGAAAAAACTGTCCAGATAGCAACCCTACATATTAGCCTGGGTGCTCCATAACGGGGGCGGCAGACAAAAAGCCCAACGTGCCATTTGTCTACATTTGTTTTGAACTAAAAAGACATAATGTTACCTCCCTCACTGAATTCATTAGAGTAAAGAGCCCAATTGCGCTTGCTACAATAACAGAGCTGAATTTTACCAGAGGCAATTTATAGTCATGCCATTTTTAAGGCACTGTTAACAGTAACTGTAAAGTATATCTGTTATCCAGACATAAAAAGTTGTATAATAAAAGTCATTTTCATATTAAACATGAAATATGAATTCTATTTTTTATAAAAGCATTCATAGCTGTAACCTCATTTAAGCTGTAAACTCATTTAAAAATCTCAGCTGCCAATCAAATATGGCCTGCCCCTCCTCTATAAGTTAAGCATAGGGGCGGGGCAGAACATTCAGCACTTCCTAGAAGTCACTGCTCCCCACACATTCCCCCAGTTCTCTTAACCATTTAATTGTGTAGCCAGGACATGGGGATGGACATTAGGTCCCCCATTCTGGTGCACAAACAAGATTTTGAGATGATGCAAGGCTTGTCTTAAAGGAAAACTATACTCCCCGGACAATGTAGGTCTCTATAAAAAGATATTGCATAAAACAACTCATATGTAAAACCCTGCTTCATGTAAATAAACCATTTCCATAATAATGGTCAGGTGATCTCTGAGGCAGCACAAAGACCATCACGAAATGGTGGTTCAAGGTAAGAGATGTAAAAGGGCAATATTTACTTAAATATATTCCAGTTCGGTAAGATTATTTAATATGCCACCTAATATGAAATAAACTACCTGTTTCTCAAGTATTCATTTTGGGGGTATAGTTTTCCTTTAATAGCAAAATGGCTCATGCCTGCTTGCCATAATTACGAATTCCCAGATGGAAGGATACAAGATTCAAACAATTTATATATGTATATATACAATTTTTTTCCCGTGACAGGATCCCTTTAAAGTTAATTTTGCTTGACTAACGTGATAAAATAGGATTTGGAATAATTTTTTTTGGGTGAAGGGTCCCCTTTAAGCCTAATGGCAGACAGGTTAAAAATGTGTAAAAAAAGGTTAGAATGTGTATTTATTGTTTCATTAAAGGGTGCATCACTGTGGGATAAACATATTTTGAGGCAGAATGGTGGCACCCCAAAATGAAGACACCAGCAGCAGTAGTTAGGTTTGAGTTCTTCCACCCTCTAGGAGAGCAGTCATTCTTTCCATAGATTCAATCTGTTTAATTTTCCTTAGAGATAAGTTGAAGTCCATTGTTATACATTGTGAAGCAACAATTCAGTTTGCAGCAGAAAATCGGGAAATTCTGCCACTCCTCCACTAGCTCTAGCTCTGTTTTACCCTAACCAACCTTTGTCAGAGTAATGTCTTTCCCAATTAACAGCTTTGCCAACAAGAGTTAATTTACGGCTGGGTTAGAAAACAGCAGCCAATAGGCAAACCTACTGTAACATGTGGCTAGGGTAGCTAAACAATCTGGAAAAAATACAAGCCTTCCTATCTACATTACCTTTATTCTCTATCAGTAACATTGACATAATTTTATATTTGTCTTTTGTAAAGGGCAGGTAATTTTACATCTTTGTTTCTGTATAATGTACAGTTTGGCTTCTGATGTTACCTGCTGTCTGCGTTTTGCTTAAACTGGTTGCATGGAAAGGGCTGATTCACTCATTTAATACAGTGATAATGAGAACACCTCATGTTAGTGCTCGAGACTTTGCTAATAAGAATATGAGACAAGAACACAATACTTGGTGGCACGTTTACTAAGGGTCAAAGTGAATATTTGAATAAAATTCGAATCTAAAAATTAGAATTTCGAAGTAATTTTGGGCTACTTCAACTATCGAATAGCCCAAAAAGTCCTAGGAATTCGAAGGATTTTATGCAACAATGAGATCGATTCCAACAATGCAATTTTATTCGATCAAATAAGGATGTTTTCGATCGAAAATTACCCCCCCTCCCCCAAAAATGGTGGTTGATGGTTGAATTTCACAGTTTTTTCACTTCAAAATTCGACCATTAGTAGATCTGCCCCTTGATGTTATCATAGACAGTACTGAGGCTTGGATACACATATATCAAGATGTTTGTACTTGATCCAAACTAAGATGTAATTAATCCTTATCTGAAGCAAACCCAGCCTATTGGGCTTATTTAATGTTTACGTGATTTTCTAATAGACTTAAAGATCCAAATTATGGAAAGATCTGTTATCTGGAAAAACCCTAGGTCCCAAGCATTATGCATAACAGGTCCCTTACCAGTATAATCTGACACTATTTGTGGTGTGCTAATACCTGGGTTTCAGAGTGCCGTGTCAATCTGTATTCAGTGCTGAACCATCTTCATATAAGTATCTTGCCTCTTGTCTCATGGCAGAAGCAACCCTGATTATAGTTTTCTTTTAACTTTTAATTACAATTTTATTCTTACTTTTTCTTGCTTATTTTTTTTTTATTATCCTGGTTATTAGGGTAAATAGGAGACTAGCTGATAAAATTCCAAGCTGGTGAACAAATTGTTATATAATTGGCACTTCGCCAATCGAATTTTCGCCAGCGCTACGCTAATTTACTAAAGTGCGAAGTTACACTCAGATCGGCGAACGGTAGCGTAGTTGCGCTAGTGTTACTTCGCCAGGCAAAGCGCAATTACGCTAGTAATTCCTAATTTGCATACGGCGCAAATTTCAAAGTATAATTGAAGTATACGTATGTTACAGCCACTACATTCCACTACACAAGCCCAGGAAACCTTTAATAAATAAAATAAAGTTGCCCTATTGCCCTAAACATGTTTCCCCTGTATAGTTGAGTTGCCATATGTTAGGAAATGTAGGGGGGAAGGAGGGTAACCCCCCAAAAAAATTTGGCTATTTTTCAGACTATCACCCTACAAAAGGTAAAAGACGCCAGCGTTTTTTTTGGACTTAGAAAGAATTTCCATTTTTTTTTCAAACTCCTATCTATTGTATTGAACTTCACTAGGTCTGACCTGGCCAAGTAACGTCTAGTGTAAGTGGTAACGTTCAGTAAAATGGTCAACTTAATGAATTAGCTTAATTACGATCCTTCGTCAGTGCTCGTGAATTTGCGAAGTCACCAAATGACGTCATGCTGGCGAATTTTCGCTAGCGTTAGCCACTTCACCCTTTAGTGAATTTGCCCCCATGTACCTCCTGTCATTGAAATTAGACATGAATGCATCACTGCTCATGACTGGACATATTTGGCACAGAAATGCAAATTTGAGCGTTACAGTGCGAAGTTAAAAGTATATGTTACAGCCACTACATTACACTACACAAGCCCAGGAAACCTTTAATAAATAAAATAAAGTTGTCCTATTGTCCTAGACATGTGCCCACTGTATAGCTGAGTTGCCATATGTTAGGAAATGTAGGGGGAAGGAGGGTAACCCCCTAAAAAATTATGCTATCACCCTAAAAAAAAAGTAAGATGCCAGTGTTTTTTTTTAAACTCGTATCTATTGTATTTGGGACTTCACTTTTTTTTTTCAAACTCGTATCTATTGTATTGAATTTTTCCAGGTCTGACCTGGTGAAGTAAAGTCTAGCACAAGAGGTTAAAGTTCAGTAAAATGGGCATCTTAGTGAATTAGCATAGTTACGTTGCTTTCTTAGTGTGTAACTTCACCTGGTGCAAGGGTGTGAAGTTGCGATAGTCTATCTACTTCGCTAGCGAATTTTCGCCAGGGACACTTAGTAAATCAGCAAAGTTTTGAAATTACGTCACACTGGCAAATTAGCGCTAGCGTTAGACGCTTTGTGCTTTAGTGAATTTGCCCCGTTGGGTGCCATTTGTCCCAAGGACATTTTGTCAACAAAACAGTCTGTATACATTATATATATCTCCAATACAAATTAATTTCTCTCAAGATACTTAAACTGGCCATAGACGCAATGATACGATCATACAAATCGAGGATTCGTATGATTTTCTGACCGTGTGTGGAGAGTCCTGACATTTTTCGTCTGGTGGAGATCTGTTGAGAAAATTTCTGTCGGCTGTCGATAATTCCTCTGGTGTATTGCCGATCGTAAGATTTTCAGTACGATTTCACTAGGTTTTGTTAGACACAACTTTTGTAACATGCCTGTAGGGGCAGAACACCGGCGAATCTTTGCTTTTTACTACTTTATTTGATCTGAAGGTTAGTGGCAGGTCGGGAGATGGGGAAGTCCGATCATTCAAGGATTTGAACGATCGGATCTTTGTGTCTATGGCCAGCTTTATGCAATTGCTAGTAAAAAAAAAAGTATATACAAAAAAATAATAACATGGTCAAGAATAAAAACAAAAGCAAATGTTTGCACAAAAGGATATTATTATAGAACAAACTGCATTCTGTAAATGTAAATGCATTTTGTCCATAAAATGTATAAAATCTATGTAACAGATCCAGGGATGTATAATGTTACTTGCAGAATTCATTTTGTAAAAAGAGTGAACAAAATGTATTATAATGTAAATGACTAATGTATGCCAAGCTTCACAACTGATATCTAACTGTAATTTGCTAGATTTAAATTACATAATATCTTTTTATTAGAGATAGGACAATTCCATAGCACATAATCCATTATTTCAACTGAATTAAAACTTTTCGCCAGGGACACTGTTAGTAAATCTGCGAAGTTGTGGAATTACTTCACACTGGTGAATTAGCGCTAGCGTTAGACGCTCCACCCTTTAGTGAATTTGCCCCAAAGTGCTTTGGACTGATGAGACACAAATTTAGTTATTTGGTCATAACAAAAAGCACTTCACAACACCACATTCCAAGAAAAACACCTGCTACCGAATGTCAGATTTAGTTGACGTTTCATCATGCTGTGGAGCTGAGTGGCTAGTTCAGTGACTGGGGCCATTGTTAAATTCAAGGGTCGGATAAATTCAACCCAATAAAACAATTTCTTCAGTATAATGTTCAAGCATCAGTCACAAAGTTGAATTCACACAGGGGTTGGATATTCAAACAAGACAATGACCCTAAACACACTTCGAAATCTACAAAGGCATTTATGCAGAGGGAGAAGTACAATTTTCTGGAAATACCATCACAGTCCCCCCCAACTTCAATATCATCAAAAATCTGTGGGATGATTTGGCATGCTCGGCAGCCATCAAATTGAACTGAACTGGAGAGATTTTGTATGGGTGAATGGTCAAAAATACCGCCATCTAGAATCCAGACACTCATCAAAGGCTATAGGAGACATCTAGAGGCTGTTACATTTGCAGGAGGAGGCTCAACTAAGTATTGCTATAATAACTCTGTTGGGGAGCCCAAATATATGCACCTGTCTAATTTTGTTATGATGCATATTACATTTTTTCTTTTAATCCAATAAACTTTATATCACTGCTGAAATACTACTGTTTACCTAAGGCGTGTTATATATTAAAAGGAAGCTCATACAATGATAAACGAAACTCCAAAGAATTAAGAGGGATTCCCAGATCTTTTCATATGACTGTAAGTATGCTTGCTTTTTATTGACTTTATCAGTTTGACTGACAGAATTTCTTCACAGAATTGTTTTTGTGAATATAAATGGCAGAATGGTTTTCAGAAACTCCAATAGAAAACTAGGGGTATCCATGGGACACCATTATGGATGGGTTTTTCAACCCCTTTAAAACCTTTTGTTTTTGTGGGACTGAGTGTAAATTCAGTTGACATAATGGATTCTTTGTTTGTCATTTAAATGATTTAGTAATTTAGAGTTAGACCATAACTGTGTAGTCTGTAGGGTTGCCACCTTTTCTTGAAAAAAATACCGGCCTTCCTGTATATTTATCTTTTTTTCCTATGGGATCAACCATCAAAAATACTGGCCAGGTGGCAACCCTAGTAGCCTGGGATACATTGGCTTCTTATGAAGTGACGTACACAGTCACGAAATGCGTGGAGCCATGCTCCACCCTGCCTGCTCCATCCCCACAATTGTGATTTTTACTTGATGTCTCAATAAATTGGGTTTTACACTTATACACTCTCCGCATGAATTGTGCTGCCATGGGAGGCTGGAAGTGCATCTCAGTTTGTATTCAGTTGAATTAACCATGTGACCAGAGTGGTGCCGGCCATTTCCCTCAGGCATTGGATTCTATGCTCTACTTCTCGGGACCGAGGGTTTCCCCCCTTCTGCCTGGTTGTTTGTCTTTCTAGCCTGGGATACACTATCATATACAAAATGATATCAAACTGAGGAACAAGGGAATTCAGGGAAAACAAGGCAAGATGGTAGTATTATTGTTTCTGAATGCCCGGTTTTTATTCACAAACAAAAAAAAAAAAAAACACTTGTCCTGGTACCTCAAATGATTTTACTTGTCAGGGTTGTACAAAGTTATCCATATAGCATCTAGGGTTGCCACCTGGCCGGTATTTTACTGGCCTGGCCGGTATTTTTGATGGTTCATCCCAATGTTATTAATAGGAAAAAAAGATAAATATATAGGAAGGCCGGTATTTTTTTCAAGAAAAGGTGGCAACCCTAATAGCATCTCTAGCAGTGTGGGGGCCATCAGGGATATTTATTTCTAGAAAAGTTGAACTATAGGTCATTGCCACAGTCAAAGGACGAATGAAAAGCAAGAGAACAAATAGTTCCCATACAGCAGAGTAAGCAGGGAACCTTCTGGATTTCCAATGCAAGTCAGGTGACTAGTGAATGTGGCATTATTTCCATTTTGCTGAGACAAATGCTTCATGGAGACAGGCGGCCAGCCCAACCTCTAATGCTAATCGCACATTTGTGACTGGCCGTTGGCTGCAACTTTTGGTTTACTAAAGATCTGCTGCTACAGCCAGCAAGCACCTATATCTTCAGTGCTGTTGGCCATGGCCAGTGACACATCATGTGATCACTGACCCCCAGTTGAATTGAGGCCGGCTTCTGTGGCGCGCTCTTACGTCTCATTGGGAGGACTGCACAAGTGACGTGAGCTGGGACCCTGTCAGGAAGTTCTTCCTGTGTGAGCCGCCCTGACTTTTCTACTGCGCATGTGTCAAATCGCCATTTTGCAGTGTACTGTTGTGCTGGGTTTCGTTCTGCGGGGCGGGGGAGGCAGAGCACACAGGGCCGGGAGAGTACGGAGGCTGGAAGCCTGGCGTACTTCACGTGCACTGCAGCAATTTCAGGTGACTCGGTGCGAGTACGAAAACCTGGGCAATTATGGCGAACATCGCAGCTCAAAGGATCAAAAGGGAGTTCAAGGAGGTGCTGAAAAGCGAAGAGGTGAGAGGAGGCTGAAGTGTATGTTGCTATATAAAAAGAAGGGAAAATATTAGTGACAGACATGTATAGGATAGCTTCCCTGAACTGCCGCAAACAAGTGCCACAGACAGTCATAACTAGAGCTCAGTGTATGGGGCTGAGTTATTACAAGAGTGTAATAGAGTCTGTCACTGAGAGGCAATACAGGTACAGTATATTTGTCTGTCACTGAGAGATACTGCAGGAATGTATTCTAATACAGGAGTGTATTAGAGACTGTCATGGTGAGTTAGTACAAGAGTTTATTAGAGGTGGCTGCTTAGAGGTACTACAGGAGTCTACTAGTCTAGAGACATGGAGAGTTAATACAGGAGTTATTGGTGACTGCCATGGAGAGTAAGTAGAGGAGATATTAGAGATTGTCTTGGAGAGATACTGCAGGAGTGTATTAGAGACTGTCTTGGAGAGGTACTACAGGAGTGTATTAGAGACTGTCTTGGAGAGGTACTACAGGAGTGTTTTAGAGACTGTCATGGGGTGGTACTGCAGGAGTGTATTAGAGACTGCTATTAAGAGGTAATGCAGGAGTGTTTTAGAGACTGTCATGGGGTGGTACTACAGGAGTGTATTAGAGACTGCTATTAAGAGGTAATGCAGGAGTGTTTTAGAGACTGTCATGGGGTGGTACTGCAGGAGTGTATTCAAGACTGTCTTGGAGATATTAGAGATTGTCTTGGAGAGGTACTACATTATTGTATTAGAGACCGTCTTGGAGAGGTACTACAGGAGTGTATTAGAGACCGTCTTGGAGAGGTACTACAGGAGTGTATTAGAGACTGTCTTGGAGAGGTACTACAGGAGTGTATTAGAGACCGTCTTGGAGAGGTACTACAGGAGTGTATTAGAGACTGTCTTGGAGAGGTACTACATTATTGTATTAGAGACCATCTTGGAGAGGTACTGCAGGAGTGTATTAGAGACTCTTGGAGAGGTACTACTGGAGTGTATTAGAGACTGTCATGGTGAGTTAGTACAAGAGTTTATTAGAGATGGCTGCTGAGAGGTACTACAGGAGTGTACTAGAGACTGTCATGGAGAGTTAGTACAGGAGTTATTGGTGACTGCCCTGGAGAAGTAAGTACAGGAGTTATTGGTGACTATCATGGAGCATAAGTACAGGACTGTATTGGAGACTGCTATGGAGATGGTATAGGAGTGTATTTGACATGCCATTGAGAATTTTTACAGGAGTGTATTAGAGACTGCTGCTGAGAGGGCACTACAGAAGTGTATTAGACAGTGTCCTGGTGAATTAGTACAAAAGTGCATTAGAGACTGCCATGAAGAGTAAGTACATGAGTGTATTAGAGACTTGGAGAGGTACTGCAGGAGTGTATTATAGACTGCCATATGAAGGGAGGATAGAGGTGTTTGAGAGGCTGTAAGAGATTATTTTGGAGATGCAGGAAAGTGGCTTTTAGGAGATCTCTATAGGGATGCTAGGCAGGAATGTATAGGAGACTGTAATGGATAGACTGAATATGAAGTAAATGTGACTGCCATCTGGTTATGGGATGGGGTAATAGAAGATTGCACTGAGGCAGGATGTGTAGAAGAGACTCCCTTAAAGAGGTACTTCTATAAGTATAGAACCTGCTCCCCATTTGTCTTTCATTTAGCCACAGCCGCACCACCCACCAGGAGTATTCAGTGGTCAGTGCTGCAGTCTTTGTTTCCATGATACAATCTGTTGGGATTGGCATACACATAATAGCTGTGGCATGAACGCCAATATCCCCTTATTTAATTTTCATTTTCACTTTCATTGTTGCCTTATGTTATTGAATTGACTTTGGTAGATGACTAAAGGGGGAATAACACACTAAAGTTTTTTTTTTATATATATACAGGGAATGTGTTAATGCCTATTTGTGCTATGTATTTTATTTTCCAGTAGAACTAAAGCTCAACAATGAATTGGGTTAAAAATAACACCCCTTATATTTTGAACATATATACTAGTTCAAGGCCACCAGTGCCACTTTAATAATAGATATTTGACTATAGTAGCTCCCTTTCTTCAGTTCTGCTGATTCACAGAACATGCTCTGGGCTGCAGCAGTAACCATAATATACAGTACGGGTGTGGGACTTGTTATTCAGAATGATTGGGACCTGGGGTTTTCCGGAAACAATAATTTTAATCTTCATAATCTAATAGAAAATCATGCAACAATAAATACACCCAGTAAGATGATTTACTTCCAACAAGGATTATTATTATTAACATGTATTTCTATAGCGCCAACTTGTTTCGTAGCGCTGTTTGATTAGTTGTATCTTAGTTGGGATCAAGTACCAGGCACTGTTTTATTATACCAGGCACTGTTTTATTATTCCAGAGAAAAAGGAAATAATTTTTACAAATTTGGATAAAATAAACTTCATTGGAGACTGCCTTTTCCATAATTCGCAGCTTTCTGGATAATGGGTTTCTGGATAAAGGAATCCCATACCTCTATTTTATACACTATAATAAATCACAACACAAGGTTGATTAGTCTTATTCACATTATGTTGTCACATTATATTAAGTTTTAATTGCATTACATGACACCATAGAAATCAGTGCATTCTGCATCAGAATTGATTAACATTGAAAACTGCACATGCTCACACTGAGCACGTGCAGAGTCACTGACACTCACACAAAGCAGCATAACAGGATCAGAAAATAGGGAGTTGCTGTGAACAACTTTAAAGGCCTGGATCATTGCTTTTACTGGGCTGCTGGATCTCTAGGCTGGTGCAGTCTTCACTCTTAAGGCCCCCATACACGGGCCGATAAAAGCTGCAGACAGACCGAGTCGTCGGCTTATTGGCCAGTGTGTGGGGCCATCCGATGGGTTTCTCCGATCGATATCCGGCCGAAAGTTGGCCAGATCTCGATCAGGCAGGTTAAAAAACCTAGTTGGATGGCGGGCACATCTGTGTGTGTATCCGGTCCCGTGATCCGCCCTCCCGTATTGCCTCCATTCTGATCCGATCGTTGGGCCCTAGTGCCCACGATTGCATCTGCCCGATATCGCCCACCTCAAGGTGGGCATATCCGGGAGAGATCTGCTTCTTTTGCGATATCGCTCCGATATCTGATGGGCTTCCCCCGACCGATATCTGGCAGATATTGATCGGGGGAAGCCTGACGGATCGCGGCCACATCTGTTCGTTGATGAGGTCCTGTGATCTAACCGCCCATTAACACTTCTTTATGATCCGATCGTTCGGCCCTAGAGCCCACGATCGAATCAGCCCGATATCGCCCACGTCAAGGTGGGCATATCGGGGAGAGATCCGCTTGTTTGGCAACATCTTAGTAAAGTAGTAAAAGAACAGATCAGACAATGTTCTCCCCCAAACTGCAATCGTACAAAAGTTAATGTCTGACAAAAGCTGGCTATAGTTTCCCACTGAAAATCAGTCAGATGAGCAATACATGCAGAGATATTATCGGCAGCCGACAGAAATTTTCTAACCTGTCCGATCGACTGAACGACCGATTGCCATGGCACGACAACTGCCGGGACACTCCACGCACCTACCGAAAATCGTAGGAATCAAGGATTCATACAATCGGATCTTTGCGTCTATTGCCAGCTTAAAGGAACAATAACACCAAAAAAGTAAAAGTTTAAAGTAATGAAAATATCATGTAGTGTTGCCCTGCGCTGTCAAAACTGACTATAGTTCATATAAACAAGTTGCTGAGTAGTAATGGCGGAAATTTAAAAACTGCTATATGGCACAGGATAAGTAATGGATAACGGATAACGTTCTACAGAGCTTATCTGCTGTGTAACTTGAGCCTTTTCTCCTTTGACTAGTTGCCCCCATGGCTACACAACAGCTTATTTATATAAATAGTCGTGTTTCTGAAGCAAACACTGCAGTTTTACCAGTTCAGGGCAACACTGCATTATATTTTTATTACTTTAAAACAATTAAATTTTTTGATGTTACTGGCCCTTTAAGATACACCTTCAGCTATTGGTTGCTTGCAGCTAGCTGATTTGTCGTTAAATGCAGAGACACTGAGCTGAGTAATGCAGGGTGTGTCAAATGGAAAATCCCAAGATTGAGATTAGTCTGTGTGTTTGGAATTTAATTTCAGATAAACTGGACAATACCCTCCTCATTATGGTCACGGACTTGGAGTACAATTAAGCAATTTTTTACGTGAATTCAGATTTTCTTTAAAGGGATACTGTCATGGGAAAAAAAGTTTTTTTTCCAAAACGCATCAGTTAATAGTGCTGCTCCAGCAGATTTCTGCACTGAAATACATTTCTCAAAAGAGAAAACAGATTTTTGTTTTTTATATTTAATTTTGAAATCTGACATGTGACTTGTGCTCTGATAAACTTCAATCACTCTTTACTGCAGTACTGCAAGTTGGAGCGATATCACCCCCCTCCCTTTCCCCCACCCAGCAGCCTAACAACAGAACAATGAGAAGGTAACCAGATAACAGCTCCCTAACACAAGATAACAGCTGACTGGTAGATCTAAGAACAGCACTCAATAGTAAAACCCATGTCCCACTGCATTCTATTCAGGTGCATTGAGAAAGAAAAACAGCCTGCCAGAAAGCTGTTCCCTCCTAAAGTGCAGGCACAAGTCTCCTCACTAGGGGCAGCTGGGAAATTGACCAAATGTCTACCCCCATGTCTAGCCCCAGAGTTCACTGGAGCAGCACTATAAACTGATGCGTTCTGGAAAAAAAAACATGTTTTCTCATGACAGTATCCCTTTAAAGGAAAGGAAAAGTATCAGCCACATGGAGAGACTGAATTCTTAGGAAAATGTTGAATGTATCCAAATATTTTCAAGTTCATCACAAAAGTTATCAGTTTGGCTTGCGCATCTTGAAGGGGACCTGCCACCCAAACATAAAAAGCTGTACAGGTATGAGATCTGTTATCCAGAAAGCTCTGAATAATGGAGTCTATGGGAGACGGCCTTCCCATTTTATCCAAATAATCCAAAGTTTTTCAAATAATTTCCTTTTTCTGTATAATTATTAGAATACCTTATATTTGAGCCAAACAAAGAAATAATGAATCCTTTTTGAAAGCAATACCAGCCTATTGTGTTTATTTAATATTTAAATGATTTTCTAGTAGAAGATCTGAATTACAGAAAGACCTGTTATCCGGAAAACCCCAGGTCCTGAGCATTCTGGATAACGGGTGCCATACCTGTATAATAAAAGTCCTTTATAAATTAGTTATGAAACACATTACTTTCTTTATTAACACATGGGAAAGTATGGTGGGGTGTGTATGGATGCTGGGTTTTCATTTGGAGGGGCTGAACTTGATGGACTTTGTCTTTTTTCAACCCAGTTTAACTATGTAAGTATCCATACTCATTATTAAGTTATTCAAATATCTCCTTTTATTTTGCTTGACAAAAACGATAGAAAAGAATCTGGAATTATTTCTTTGGTCCCCTTTAAATCTACTATATAGCTCTACGCAAAGGCAAGTTCGACAACAGGTTCCTTGTGACTGTAAAAAAAAAAAAATCAATAATCCATTTTAAAATCTCCAAAGTTACAGCCGCATATCACAAAACTTGGCTTGCCCGATTGACGCGTTTCGTGGAACCCCGCCACTTCTACCTCCATCTTCCATGTGCACTACCCCCGCCCACAGCATACAAAATTATTTAACCCCTTTGCGATGAGACCATATGATGCATACCCCAACCAAGATCTATCCCTGGTAAATATGAAAAGTTTATACATTGACACCTAGCGCCATTCCTCAATCCGTAACACTAACTATGTACCAGATCCTACCAAAAATAAAATGTAACATTAATGATGGATGGATCAGTTCATTAAGAGGGGCTATGACATGAATGCAGTGAGGTTGGCCTATGAGAAAGCAGTAGCCACGGTCAGGAAGACTTTATTATCCACTAAGAGTGACGACAAACGGAAGGAAGCAGTTAAGGTATTGTGACAGAATAAGCCCCCAGTATGGTTGACGTATGGTAAAGAGGCGTGTTCTATCCAACGTAGTGTGAAAAACTGGGATGTATTATTACAGGACCCTGTGTTGTTCAAGGTCCTTGACATGCCCATCTTTTGTGTTTAAGAAAAATAAATGCCTGGCATTGTGGGTATCAAAGAGTCTGTACAGTTCCACGAATTTGGGGGTGGCAGAGCGCTGGTTAAGATATAAAGGTAACCATAAATGTGGTAGATCAAGGTGTAAATCATGCCAATTTTTGAAGGTGTCTAAAGAATTCAGGGCTACTAATACTGAGAAAACCTATGTGATTAATAAATATTTTAATTGCACATTGAAGGGAGTGGTATACTTGGTGACATGTTTGTGTGGTTCTCGGTATGTTGGAAAGATCGTGAGAAAAGTAGGGGTCCACATCTTAGAACATATTTCAGCTCTGGGAAGGAAGGATTATAAATCTGCGGTGGCTAGACATATCCATGATAAACACAGAGTAATCCGCATACAGTTTCAAATAATAGATGAGCCAAAATTTGATGTTAGGGGAGGCGATTTTAATAGATAATTAATGCTGCGAGAAGCGTATTGAAGACTATAGAAATTTATGGGGGTCTGAACCAAGAATGGGAGATGTCATGTTTTTACTGAATGGGTTTTGGGTGATCATGTTACCTGGGTGTTGATCATTGGGTCTTTTTACACTACTGTAGTGCTGCCTAAACATTAATATTACATTGTATTTTTGGTAGGATGTAGTACATGGTTAGTGTTACTAGTTTTTTTTTAGATGTAATTTAGATATTGGGACAATGTTGCTAGTTTAAAGGGCACTTGAGTCCTTTTTTTTATATACACTGATTGTGGGATGGCGCTAGGTGTCATTGTATATACTTTTCTTATTTACCAAGGATAGATCTTGGTTGGGGTATGCATCTTATGGTCTCATCACAAAAGATTAAATGATTTTGTATGCTGTTGGCAGGGGAAGCCACGTGGAGGTAGGCTGCCGACAGCTTCAGATGAAGTGGCGGGGTGCCACGAAACGTGTCAAGTCGGCAGCTAAGTTTTGTGATATGCTGCTGTAACTTTTGGAGATTTTAAAGAGGATTATGGAATACATTTAGATTTTTTTTTACAATTTTTTTGCATTTACTAGGCTGATAACTGTAATAGTTCTTTATCCAAGATAGGAGAAATTAGCTGTTGCAGCTTAAATGCATCTGGAAGCACACAAATCACAAGTCATTGTATACAGTAGGTAAGATGTTTTATATTGGTATGTTATTCCACTGATCCTGACTGATATCCATGAGCTGTGGACAAAGGTCTGTTCAGACATTGGCCCTGTTACAAAATTTTATTTGCTGATGCATCTTATAGTATGTGCTCTGTGCATCGGCAGTTCCTCGGCACTTCCTGTTGTTATGATCGTCGGGCTGTAGGACAGTAGGCTATCTGTCTGTCTGTACCACGTGTCCATCATTCAAATTCCATAACTTGTTGGCCACTGTATAGCCAATTCATTACCCCAGCAAACAAGCAGCAGATTGGAAGTCTTAAAATATTCCATTATTTTCCATACATTTTCTCGTAAAGGGTATGGTTCACCTTTAAGTAAACTTTCAGGATGTTATAGAACAGGGTGTCCAACCTTTTGGCTTCCCCGGGCCACATTGGAAAAAGAAAAATTGTCTGGGGCCCATACATGAAATACACTTTTGAAAGTAAAGAAAATGCTCAGAAAAGAACTATCATACCAGTTGGATAACCAAATGGAGCTATACACTGGAATATGGGACACCTGGATATTAAATAGACTTATATTATTACTACTACTAACTGGGCAATGGGTAGAGACCCCCTCCCGCCTACTCCTATGCATACTTTGCAACATGACGTTTCTGTAGGAACCTATCTTTTCAAGCCGGGCTTCAGGTTGGACACTGCTGTTATAGAATGTCCAATTTTAAGCAACCTTTCAAATGCTATTCATTTTTTATTTTTTGTATTTTTTTTAATGATTTGCCTTCTTCTTCTGAAATGGCTACACATTTATTGTTATGGCTTCTTTGTATTACCCATTAGGCCCTCTCCTATTCATATTCCAGTGTCTCAAATCAATGCATGGTTACTTGGGTAATGGGGACCCTAGTCACCAGATTGCTGAAATTTAAAATTGGAGAAATACTGAATAAAAAGCTAAATAACTCAAAAACCACAAATACACACACAAAAAAAATTGTCTCAGAATATCACCCTCTACATAATACTAAAAGTTAATGCAAAGGTCAAAGTATAGTTGTATAGTATAGTTGTAGTCTATGATAAAGAATATATAAAATAAATATATATGTATATTTATATCACCCCATTGGCTATGCTTATTTGCTAGCTGCCTGTCCACATAAGACAGTGGAGAGTACACCTTTAGGGCAGAGACAGACAAGAGGATTCAGGGGAGATTAATTGCTCGTCCACAAATCGCCTCTTCTTCAGGTAACTAATCTCCCTAACTGCCTCCCCAGCGGCTAGAATCGAAATCGCCGGCAGGATGGCACTATGAGCGCTTCGTTTTCCGTAGTCGCCAGAAATTGCCTCACAAGGAAACTTCGAGTGACTCTGGAAAACAAAGCTCTCAGAGTGCCATCCCACCGGCGATTTAGAAGTGCTAAACAGTATTATGCAGTTTGTCAGCTCTACAGGACAGCAAATTTCTATGCTTAAACAAGTTTGTTTACAAGATTGCATGCAATTAGTAGCTTTCTGTAAATATAACAAGTACTCTGGTTTTCTCCCACTCTCCAAAAACATACAAACAGGTTAACTCTGTGTGTGTTGTGCATTGCCTCCCAATGGGCAAGTTTTGAAAAAGGAGGAGTTCCTTTCCAAGCGCGATCCAAGGCTTGTTCACATGATCTGATGATTGTCATTGGGGGATCTGATGTGGCCAAACTGGGCAAACACACTTTTGTTTGGTGACTGTATTGTTGGTTGTACACCAAGAAAAAGTCACCCTATGCACCAGACCTAACAGCAGCCCCCCTCAGGATGGCAGAAGTGTGTGACATCATCAGGCCCAGACTGGCAATCCGTGGGTTCTGGCAAATGCCAGAGGGGCTGCTATAAGTTACCATAGAAAGTGAGTATTTAGTGGGCTGGTGGGGGCTGTTTGGTCCTTTGTGTGAACTGATTGGGCCTCTGTGTACCTGAAATGCCAAGGCCGATTTTAATTCTTATTACATCTGGACATTATTACCTACAGGGAATTGAAGGCTGACCCCCTCACCCGCCCAAGCTCCACCGCTGGATTTGTGCTCTTCCAGCGGCCGGGAAGGTTTTTTTGTTTTATTTTCTTATTACAGTGACAATGTAGGTAGCCCACTGACACCCCTTAAAGCTGCTGCTGTAAGCACAGTATATATATAACACAAAAGCAGTGAATATCTTGTAAATTATATCCTTATAAACGATGAGTTCTGATGTCATTGCTGTCACATATCTCACTGAAACTTGTGTATTATATTAAATAAAGTTCCCCCAGTTGCAAAATATGAGGATATTATAAGTTACCTTGGAGTTCCATGAAACTCCTCATGAAACTTATAATATATATATATATATATATATAAAAATAAAACAAACATGGTGGTGGTGCACACATGACCTTTAATAGACAACTGCCTGGGTGCTGTGCAAACCATCAGATATATACTTCCTGAAGATGGCCCAAGTCAGTGAGCCGAAACGTTGAAATAAATGTTCAAATTTTTTTCACCTTGGAGTGCGGTATATGGTGAATATACATATATATTTAAAATTAAAAAAACACACTGAAATGCCGCTCATACTTTTTTTATTGGGAACACAACCTATTTTTGCACAACTGTAACATCTAGTAATAAAAGAGATGGTTACAACATTTGTACAAAGTATGCATAAGCTGACATGCCCCGTTAAGGCAGTGTCCATGCATCAGTCCTAACTTAGTGAAGAAAGAGAGTGTTAACTTTAGGGGAGAAAGACCATACCTGCTTTTCTATTAATTTAGCATGATCTCTTCCAAAGACACAATTAGGCATGGGCAAGCAGGGAGAGAGGAGAGAGCCACCTCCCCATAATATAAAATTTTAATAAAAACACATTGAAATGCCGCTCATCCATTTTTATTGGGTGCACATGGGTAAGGCTTGATCTACATACTGCACAATCTAACTCCATCACTACTCACCATATATAATGATATAATTTACAAGATATTCATGGCTTTTGTGTGTGTGTGTGTATGTATGTATGTATATTTATTATATATAGCCGTGCTCTCAAAACTTTGGGTATTCATGTCTTTTCTTGTTTCCTAGACTAGCAAAAACCAAATCAAAGTAGACCTTGTAGACGAGAATTTCTCTGAGCTTCGTGGTGAAATAGCCGGTCCACCTGACACACCATATGAAGGTAAGTAATTATTTGGTATATGTGGTTCAAAGTGTTGTAATCTGGGTAATTCTGCTGTTCATCGTGGTGAGACAGTACGCGCAACAGTGATTATAGAACAGGACATATTTACTTATAGTAGTAGTAGTCCTAAATCTTGGATAGCAAAGAAAATGATTTCATTTTTATTTAAAAGTCTTTCGATATTGCATAGCTAGAATTTGTAGGCATTTTCTGTGTGCTACATGTCATGCACTGCTTTCACTATGCAAAGATATTGCCTTTGCATTTTTAATTATGTTTGTGAACATGAATTTCAGTATATTTCTACTAATTCCATTTTTCTATTGATGGTTATTGAAAAAAAACAAAAAAACACATCAAATAATAATATGGTGGTATGTGGGAGGGTCTAATGGTCCACTCTTCTTGGTTTGATTTCAGTCATTAGAGATTTGAATTTTATGTGTGAGTACAAAAAAATCCTACTTGTTTGTTCCATTAGAACTAAAACATACACAATATACATACAGATATGATATGGCTAGAAATGTTTTATCTTCTATACTGAACATACTGTACTAGATTATACATTCAGCAACCATATAATAGCAAGGATTAGCGATGTACGGGTAGACAAATATTTGCCCCCTCCCGGAAACCATATCCTACCCAGAAATCTGTTTATTCCTTCACCCAACTTGCCTATCAGTGACTGCACTGAAGGGGTGACACAGGAACACATATATAAGAAGCAGTAAGTAGTGCATAACAACATTGCAAGTGAGGTGGCCAAAGGCAGTGTTTGGCCCGCACCCACCTATAACCCACCAAAAATGTGCATTATTCTGTACATCATTAATATAGATACAAGTCTACAAAATTGTCAGCTCCCTGCTTCTGATCTTGTTAGGCTGTCTTTTGCGTGACTCTGCACATGCTCCGTGTGCTCTGAGCTGCTGTTGGGAAACAAAGCATAGGGGCTTTTGGAAATTAAAAGCCATCAGCAGAAATTGCCGTTGCATCGGTCATAGAAACTGATTCTAAGGGCTGGCTAAGCAATTCCGATTCAGAATGCATTGGTTTCTTTGGTCATTTAATGTGAGTTTAAATTACTTAAAGGAGAACTTTACCCCAAAATTAATATCTAAGCAAAAGATTGTTTACATCATTAAGTGGCAAATTAAAGAATTTTACCAAACTGGAATATATACATGAATATTGCCCTTTTAACATCTAAAACCTTAAACCACTCCCAGAGTACCTAGAAACTGTACAAGTTGCACTTACCAACAATGCGCTACCCCCCTTCATTCTCAGAAGCGCTCGTAGTGGTCATCCCCAACCCATTGTTCTTCATATCGCCCTATATCACTCCTCAACACAGCGGGTTGTCCCGGATGCTCCACTGACATTAATCTTCGCAGACTGTTCACCAACTTGCAAACAGCACATACGGAAATGGGCTCTAGAGTAGTGGCCTCCTTAGACTCCGCAAAGGCCTTCGACTCGGTGCAGTGGGAATACCTTTGGGAAGTCCTAGCGTGTTTTGGATTCAGACCCAAATGTATAACATGAATTAGACTGCTGTATAAAAACCCGACAGCTCGTGTTAAAGTCAATGGCTTAATATCTCATTCATTCCCACTGAATAGGGGAACGAGACAGGGCTGTCCTCTCTTCCCAATCCTGTGCCCTAGCTATCGAACCTATAGCAATACTAATCAGGCAATCCCCTCAAATTAAAGGCCTAACCTACAGCACCATACAGGTAAAAATCCCTCTCTTTGCTGACGACCTCCTTATATACCTAGCTGACCCTAAGGAATCCCTAACAGCCCTCTTGGACCAAGTAAACCACTCCGGCTCATACTGTGGCCTATGTGTCAACTGGGAAAAAATCCGTCCTATTCCCTATAGATCCTAACCAACCCCAGTGTTTACCAACAGCAACTCCTTTGGAATGGACAGATCAGTTGAAGTACCTGGGAATAGTGATCCACCACAATGTCAACAAATACACAACTCTAAACTTACACCCAATCCTTACTAATCTGTCCACCACACTGAAGAGATAGACTAGACTCCCTCTCTCCCTATGGGGTAGGGTGAACATTATCAAAATTATCTACCTCCCCAAAATTCTTTACCTTCTTCACAATACGCCACTATATACCCCCAAACATTACTTCAGGAGACTAAATCAAATCCTGATCCCCTTCCTTTGGAACAACAAAGCACCAAGAATTGCTTGGACCAAACTGTGTGCACCATGTGATGAGAGTGGACTAGCTCTTCCCAACTTCCATGTGTATTCCTTAGCCTCACAAATCTACTACCTTCACTGGTGCTTCAATGCTGACCCATACAACCTAAACTCACAACTGCAAGCACTTCTAATATCCTCATGGGAGAGTCTCCGCAACTTTCCATACCGCCACATTAAGGACTTTAACCCCCTACCAACTACCTTAACTATGCCTCACAGGGCTTCATGGGTGGCTCTAGACCCTGGGCTATAAACCACCTTTGATGCCCCCCCACCTTCCACTGTGGGGGAACTTATACCTTCCCCAATTTAGGTCTCTACAAGACCCTACTTACTGGTCGAGGCGGGGTATCAAAAGATTAAATGATCTCCTGGAAAAACAATACATTCCCTACATTTCTGTCACTCCAGCAGAAGTGCCATCCAGAGCAAATATTTCATCTTCAGTTGAGGCATATATTCTCCGTTCAATTTAATACCCTTACCCCCCACCAAGCTTGTGCCACCATAGACAAAATCCTGCATGACCCTTCCCCCAAAAAGCTAATGTCCGTCTTTATCAATATGTCCTCCTGGCCGGCCCAAAACCCTTCACTATAGCGATGGAATGGTGGGCCAGTAACATTGAGGGCCTGGAACAAGAGGAGTGGAAAGAAGCAACGGAGAATGCATACTCTGGCCACATCTCACTAAAAGACAAGCTTTATACAATATAAAATCATACATCATGTGTATATAACTCCAACACGACTCAAACAAATGGGTCAAATACCCTCTGACTTCTGACTTCTTCCACCTAATATGGGAATGTCGACATGTCCTAGATTTCTGGGCACAAGTGGTAAACTACTTAGCAGACAACCTGGATTTTCCTAGAATAATAAACCCAACAGTCTGCCTGCTGGGGGTACTAGAAGAAATCATACCTGCCAAATATCCTCGGCTTTGCTACCGAATCCTATTATTCTACGCCAAAAAAACTATAGCTCTCCACTGGATGGGCAACTCCCCTCCCTCCCTTAGAGCTTGGATAAAACTGGTCAACAACATAGTACCCCTCTATAAACTTACATATGCGGTCAGAGGAGCGCCAACTAAATAAAATTTGGGGCCCATGGTGTGAAATAGACCTGAACCCCTCCACAGTAGAACCAGCCCAGAAGTCCCCCCACCCCAACTCGTACAGAGTTGTTTGGATCGTTCAGACTCTATCCGAAGACCCAACTAAGCTAAACCCCTAATCTGGAGTTAAATATTTGAAGTATCCTCCTGAATCTACTTGCAACGACTGTTACTGCATGCTTAATGTCATCATGTGCTCTTCTATGATTATCCGATCACTTACGAGATTGTCTGCCATGTAATGTATTGTTTATGTTTAATGTGGTTAAAACATAATAAAACTTACCTTAAAAAAAAACAAAAAACACCATTTCGTGATGGTCTGTGTGCTGCTTCAGAGATCACCTGACCAGTAATACTACAACTCTAATGGTAACAGGAAGAAGTATGGTAGCAAAAGACACAACTCTTTCTTTCTGTTAAAGGGATCCTGTCATGGGAAATTTTTTTAATAGTGCTGTTCCGGAAGAATTCTGCACTGAAATCCATTTCTCAAAAGAGCAAACAGATTTTTTAATATTTCATTTTGAAATCTGACATGGGGCTAGACATTTTGTCAGTTTCCCAGCTGCCCCTGGTCATGTGACTTGTGCTCTGATAAACTTCAATCACTCTTTACAGCTGTACTGCAAGTTGGAGTGATATCACCCCCTCCCTTTCCCCTACCCAGCAGCCTAACAAAAGAACAATGGGAAGGTAACCAGATAACCGCTCCCTAACACAAGATAACAGCTGCCTGGTAGATCTAAGAACAGCACTCAATAGTAAAAACCCATGTCCTGCTGCATACTATTCAGTTACATTGAGTAGGAAAAACAACAGCCTGCCAGAAAGAAGTTCTCCCCTGAAGTGCAGGCACAAGTCACATGACCAGGGGCAGCTGGGAAACGAAATGGCTAGCCCCATGTCAGATTTCAAAACTGAATATTAAAAAATCTGTTTGTTCTTTTGAGAAATTGATTTCAGTGCTGAAGTCTACTGGAGCAGCACTATTAACTGATGCATTAAAAAAAAAAAACATCTTTTCCCATGACAGTTTCCCTTTAATTGGCTCATGTGACCTACCTTTATAGTTTGTGTGCACTGTGAATCATACGATCCCAGGGGGTGGCTCTTATTTTTTAAAATGCCAATTTTCTATTTATGATTACCCAATGGCACATACACTTATGGGACCCGTTATCTGGAAACCTGTTATCCAGAAAGTTCCATATTAAGGAAATTCCCATGGACTCCTTTTCATCCAAATAATCCAAAGTTTTAAAAACGATTTCCTTTTTCTCTGTAATAATTATATTGTAGCTTGTACTTGATCCAAACTAAAATTGGATTTATTTTAAGGGGTTGTTAACCTTTCAAATTAACTTTTAGTATGATGGAGAGAGACAATTTGGAATTGGTTTTCATTTTTTTTTTTTGCAATTTCAGCAATCTGGTTGCTAGGGTCCAACTTACCTTAGAGCTTAGAGACCATGCATTGATTTGAATAAGAGACTAGCGTATAAAAAGGAGAGGTCTAGGTAAAAAGATGAGTAATCAAACATGGCAATAACAATACATTTTTAGCTTTATAGAGTATTTGTTTTTAGATGGAGAGGGGTCAGTGACGCCCCATTTGAAAGCTGGAAAGGATCAGAAGAAGAAGGCATATTATTAAAAAACTATAAAAAATAAATAATTAAAGTGGACCCATCACCCCTAAAAAATATTCAAATTCCTATTTTATCACATTAGTCAAGCAAAATGAGCATTAATTACACTATATAAATTATTTGAATCTTGTTTTCTTCAGTCTGGGAATTCATAATTATAGCAAGCAGGCAGGAGCCATTTTGTGGACACTGTTATTAAGACAAGCCTTGCATCATCTCAGAATCTTGTTTGTGCACCAGAATAGGGGACCCAATGTCCATTCCCATGCCCTGGCTACACAATTAAATGGTTAAGGGAAGTGGGGGAATGTGTGGGGAGCAGTCACATTTAGGAAGTGCTGAATGGAAAGTGAAAGTAATTATCTGCCCCGCCTCTATGCCTAAGGCATAGAGGAGTGGCAGACAATATTTGATTGACAGCTGAGATTTTTAAATGAGCTTAAAACAGCTATGAATGCTTTAATAAAAATTTTGAATTGGATTTCATGTTTAATTTGAAAAGGACTTTTATTATACAAATTTTGTGTCTGGGTGACAGGTCCACTTTAAGACCAATTGAAAAGCTGCTTAGACTGGGCCATTCTATAACATACTAAGTTACCTAAAAGGTGAACCACCCCTTTAATGTTTACATGGTTTTCTAGTAGACTTAAAACATTAATATCCAAATTATGGAAAGATCCATTTTTTAGAAAGGCCCAGGTCCTGAGCATTCTGGATAAGAGGTCTCATACCTGTACTACTAAAAAAGTATATTATTATCAAAAGGGTTTATTTACATGAAGCAGGGTTTTGCATATGAGCTGTTTTATGCAATATCTTTTTATAGAGACCTATATTGTTGTCCTTTAACTAATCAGATTTTTATTGGAAATATTATATTTCTTATATACCGTGTCTGGTTGTTGGAGTTGGTCCCTAAGCTCTAGTAAATGACCGAGCATATGCTATAAAAAAGCAGAATAGATGCTGGGGAGCTACTGGGGCAAAATCAGAGGCAAGTATCTTCTCTACTGGGATGGTTTTTGGCTACTAAAGCCAAAAACATAAGGTGTAGCATTTCTAGCCGTATTCTTTGTTTTGCTCTAGTTTTCCTCAGCGAATGTCTTCCACAAATATAATCCTAGCTAATGAAGAGAACAAAACAATGTTTTGGCTAATTGCTAAATTAATTGACTAATTCACATCTATTGGATTGCTTTGATCTTTAAATTGCCACTTTGTTTGTGGGCACACACTGATCTGTGTTTTGTACTGCTCATCTGTGTTTTGTACTGCTCATCTGTGTTTTGTACTGCTC
>CM044431.1:34511403-34538617 GCA_024363595.1 Xenopus borealis
GTGTTTTGCACTGCTCATCTGTGTTCTGCACTGCTCATCTGTGTTCTGCACTGCTCATCTCTGTTCTGCACTGCTCATCTGTCATCTGCACTGCTCATCTGTGTTCTGTACTGAGCCTGTACAAAAAACTAATAGGACAGCTAGTCCTGAACAGTGTCTAACTTGTTAACTATTGAGATAGATACTATACAGGGGCCCTACACAGAACTGACACTTTTTTTTTGTTGTTTTTGTTTTTTTTTGTTCTGCTTTTGTGGTCAAACAGCCCAGAGAATTGGAACAGCAGTAAGTGAAGGGTAGCTGTTGTATCAACCAGTGATTGCACCTGTGGTGCCAAGATCTATTAGAGTTGTTTACCTTTCTGTTAACTTTTAGTGTGATTTAGTAATTTATCATTTTAGTATGATTTAGTAGAGCTTGAAATTCTGAGACCGTTTTCAAGTAGTTTTTCTTTTTTATTGTGTGTTTTTGAGTTATTTAGCTTTTTATTCAGCAGCTCTCTAGTTTGCTGTTTCAGCAGTCTGGTTGCTATGGTCCATGCACTGATTTGAATAAGAGACAAGAATATGAATGAAAGGGCTTATATATAAATGAGTAATTAACCAAAGGGGATTGGGCCCTCTAATCCTTCTATAAGGCCCGAGGACTCAGGAGTGCGCTGCTTCTTACCACGATCCTCATATAGGTTGCCACTCATTTTGTTATAAACCAAAGGACATTAGCTCAGTTGAGTCAAGTAACCTAAAAGCAAACTATACGTAGACATCATCATTGCACATAATCAACTGTCACAGTACTTTACTGTCTCTTTAAAGGAACAGTAACACCAAAAATGAAAATCATTTAAAGTAATAAAAATATTATGTACTGTTATGCTGCACTGGTAAAAATGGTGAGATGCTTCAGAAACTCTACTATAGTTTATGTTAACAGACTGGTGCATAGCTATGGGGGCAGCCAGTCAAAGCTGAAAAAATAGAAAAGGCACAGGACACACAGCACATAACAGATAAGCTCTGAAGAATCCCATTCTATGCCAAAGAGCTCATCTGTTATCTACTGTGTTTCCTGTGCTTGAATGGCTGCCCCATGGCTATATAGCAGGTTGTTTCTATAAACTATAGTAGTCTTTCTGAAGCAAACATACCGCCTTTACCAGTGCAGAGCAATGCTATATTATATTGTCATTAAAACACTTTAATTTTTTGTTGTTACTGTTCCTTTAAGGGGTAGAAATCCAATATAAATAATGCTTATAAAGAGATTAAATTGTCCCTGTACTGATGAGTTTGCGATGTTCCACATTGTGCTTTCTATTGCTTTTTAAAGCTAGTTTACTTTTTCTTATCGGCTGATCTTTCATCTGCCTGAAAACCCATGCCAGTGACTACTCTTCAGGTACACCATGCTTTTATTAGACTAGATCATACTGAGCATTTCAAAATGCATTCATGCTTACAGAAGGGGGCAAAATGAGGGTGAGGCCAGTTGATGCGCATAATGTTATGGAGTATCCTGGCATGGAATGAAAATAATAATTGCCAATTTACAGCAGGAGTTTTTGACTGATAATGGTGAATGCATTTTAGAAGTGAAGGTGCAGCTTGCTTTCCGGGTTTAGTGACAGAATAGTTGTCTGCACACAATGCCTTCCCTAAGGCCGTAATACGTATTTCAGTAGAGATATACTAAAACATTCACTTTGTTGTGCATGCTAGCAGTCCTAGAATGATTTTGAGGTGATACGATTATGTTGACATAGCAGTTTGGATCTGTAATTGAGCTATTTGGCCTTTTACTTTGTATGTAATGTCTATATTTGAAAATCTTTACATTATCTGTTTATGTTGGAAGACTAAGCTGCTGTATTTGAGTGTGCTAATGTTTAGTAAAGATGATTCATATGCCGTAGTCGTGTTTCATGCCAAAGAAATAAAGAAAAGTATAATGCCCCCCTTCTTTTCTATTTCAGGTGGAAGATACCAGTTAGAAATCAAAATTCCAGAAACCTACCCATTTAACCCACCTAAGGTAAGTGAATGTAGAGAATGGCAGCTCTAAGAATGTTGTATAAAGGCAATAATGTACTGCTAGGGTTTTCACTTCCCGCAACCACTATAAAGTCACACTTCAGCAGTGAAATAAAGCTAGGGGTTTGGAAAATGGATGTGACCGTTTTCAAGGATTAAGACCCCTAAGGGTGTTGACGCACAAGGCTACTGGGGGAGCCCAGCAACAAATTGCATCTTCTTCGGGCGACTAATCTCCTCTTCATGACTTCCCGCTGGATAGAATGTAAATCGATGGCACCCGGAACGCTTTGTTTTTCTTAAGTCACCCGAAGTTTCCTTTTGAGGCAACTTCAAGCGACTTTGGAAATCGAATAGTTTCCTGCCTGGCAATTTACATTCTAGCCAGTGGGAATGCATTTTGGGGAGATTAGTTGCTCGAAGAAGAAGACCAATCTCCCCCAGTAGCCTAGTGTGTCACCACCCTAAAAGCATTGGGGCCAAGTTTTTATTAACATGCATTTCTATAGCGCCAACTTGTTGCGTAGTTTGATGACAAATTCTGCAAAATAGCACTGAGGATAGAGTATAACCACATTGCACTGCACAAGCTTGACTTGTAGACATAATAAACACATTCTGGAATGACTGTGTTAGTTTGTATTGCGGTCCTTGAACAAATTTGTGTAAACTTATAAAAGTACCAGTTGCTTAAAGTGACCAATGCATTTAAATAAAATGGACTATCGCACTGCTCTATTAAATGTGGGGTTTTGCCTGATGAGCTGGCATAGTTTATATAAATAAGATAGTGTAGCTATAGGCATTACGGTTCAGGTTTTTAAAATGTCCATAGGGCCTATGCATCCATAGCAGAAAAGCTATTTAGAAAACAATGATTTCAATAGGCAAATCCAGGAAATTCTGATTCAGCCTTATCCTGAGTGTCTGGAAAAACTGTAGCCATAATACATATGCTTTATATTTTACTGATGTAAATTGCATTGTGATGATGCTCCACACCTGACTTTTGCCATCCCTACTTTTTATTTTAGGTGCGCTTTATTACCAAAATCTGGCATCCGAATATTAGTTCAGTCACAGGAGCCATCTGCTTGGACATATTGAAAGACCAATGGTAAGGACATATAGATTTTTGGTAATATAGAACACATCAAATTTGACAATATGTTTTGCAGTAGTTTTGTTAGGAATTGCACATTAGTCTGTTAGGTACCCTGACTTTTAAGTTAAGAAAAGCATTGTGGCACCGGTTGCTTGGTGTTTTCACCAAAGTGGAATTTCGTTTAATATGTTATTCTAGTTCAGGCTTAAAGGGATACTGTTGTGGGAAAAAAAATTTCAAACTGCATCCGTTAATAATGCTGCTAATAAAGCTGCAGGCTTCTGCACTGAAATCAGTTTTTCAAAAGAACAAACTAATTTTTAATATTTAATTTTTAAATCTGACATGGGGCTAGACATATTGTCAGTTTCCCAGCTGCCCCCAAACATTTCAACAATGGACAGCACCGTTTCTTTGAATAAAAAGTCTTTATTGTATCATGGCTATGACCAGCAATAGTTATGTTTCGGGCCACATCCTGGCTCTTTATCAAACATCCCAGCTGCCCCCAGTCTTCAGTCTCTCGTTACTGCTGAACTGCAAGTTGGAGTGTATCACCCCCCCCCCAGCAGTCCATCAGCAGAATAATTGGAAGGTAACTAGATAACGGCTCCCTGGTAGATCTAAGAACAGCACTCAATAGTAAAAATCCATGTCCCACTGCGACTCCTTCAGTTACATTAAGTAGGAGAAACAACAGCCTGTCAGAAAGCAGTTCCATAGTGCAGCACTGGCAGAAAACACGACACATATACATTTTATAAATATTTGTTAGTTACAAACCATAAAATACAAACCAGAGGTGACCCATCATTTTTTTCCTCTTAGGGCTGCAGCTATGACCTTAAGAACAGTATTGTTATCGTTGCAAGCTCTCTTGGCAGCAGCAGAACCAGACGATCCACAGGATGCAGTGGTGGCTAATCAGGTGAGACCTATACTCACCATTTACTATATCTGACCTATTTCATTTATGGTCTATTTTACACTGTAATATGCTCATTATGGAAATGTATCCCTAACTTGTCTCAGAACCATTTCCTTGTCCATTTTGTTATAAAAGGACTGGCCCAGCCCCCATGGTAACTCACAGTGGTTTACATAGCTCATTTATAAACACTTTGCAGTTACACATGGCAACCAATCAGTGATTAACTTTTTTAAAGCAGGAGGAAAGGTTTATTTTATTTTTTTATTGCTTTTTTACAGCAGAAGTAAATGTTTACTAAGTAAGCTTTAGCAGAGGTCTATATGAATACACTAGTAAACCCTCAAAGTAATACTGCTGTGAGTACTCAAAAGGAACACAGTTTTTCTTCCCTTCTATTGTGAATACACAGGCTTTTTATCTGACTTCCTGTTTTCAGCATATGCCTCCAGGGCTAGGGCTTGAGCATGCTCAGTTTGCTTCTCTCCCTTTTCCCTCCTCCCTGCTGTATGGTATGGTAAAGCATTCTATAAAATAAATATATCATTCTAGCTTTCACTGTTGTGGCTAATCTATTGGCAAAACACTTCCTCAGTACCTTCCCTTCCCCTTTAAAGTGGACCCATCACCCAGACACAAAAATCTGTATAATAAAAGTCCTTTTCAAATTAAACATGAAATCCAATTTCAAATTTTTATGAAAGCATTCATAGCTGTTTTAAGCTAAAATCTCAGCTGTCAATCAAATATTGCCTGCAACTCCTCTATGCCTTAGGCATAGAGGCAGGGCAGATAATTACTTTCACTTTCCATTCAGCACTTCCTAGATGTCACTGCTCCCCACACATTCCCCCAGTTTAACCATGTAATTGTGTAGCCAGGACATGGGGAAAGACATCGGGTCCCTCATTCTGGTGCACAAACAAGATTCTGAGATGATGCAAGGCTTGTCTTAATAACAGTGTCCACAAAATGGCTCCTGCCTGCTTGCTAGAATTATGAATTCCCAGACTGAAGAAAAAAAGATTAAAATAATTTATATAGTTTAATGAATGTTCATTTTGCTTGACTAATGTGATAAAATATGATTCTGAATATTTGTTTGGGGTGACGGGTCCACTTTAAGCCAGCTGCAGTTTGAACAGTGAAAGCAATCTAATTGGTTGCCATGGGTTACTGCTCAGGTGCAAATTTGCCCAGTGTTTATACATGACCCCCATTGATTTGCTTTTCCAGGATGCAAGTGAAGGTTTCCCCTACTGAATAAAAAGGAGCATTCCACCAACTGTAACACCAGATAATCTTACTTGCGCTTATGGAAGGTGCACTGTTACATGTAGTACTCGGAGGCAGTCCAGCCAAGCCAAGAATAATATTTGCCATCAAGCACAATACTTATTAGACTCACCCAAGACAATTGTTGAGAAAAGTGTAGCAGTACCATTATTGTCATATAAACACTTATTTCACAATCACAATTTCATCACCTCTTTGGAACTATTCAGTGTCATGTAGGAACTACCATTATGGTGCAAAAAACAAGTCCGCAGAAGCCGTGTTGTTACAGTGCAGGTTTTACCCAGTATTCACAATAGTTCTAGAAGAAATGCTGTTTTAGCTGAGTTCATCGTTTAGCTATTGAAACCGTCTAAGATGACGTTGACCAATTCTGTCTTTTGTCTCTTCCCTTCTGCCATTAGTATAAACAGAATCCAGAAATGTTTAAACAGACCGCTCGACTGTGGGCACATGTGTATGCAGGAGCACCCGTCACTAGTCCAGAATACACGAAAAAAATAGAGAACCTTTGTGCCATGGGCTTTGATAGGGTAAGTTTTTTTTTTTTTTTTTCATATTGAGTCAGTTTATCATGCATGTTGGAAAGTTACAATAAAGAAATGTTAAAGGGTTTGTTCACCTTCAAACACCAAGTTGTTTTCAGATAGATCACCAGAAATAACTTTTTCCAATTACTTTCTATTTTCTTTGTGTGTCTGTTTTTCTAATATTAATAGTGTAAAGTGTCATGTTTCACTTTCTAAAGCAGCTCTGGGCATGGGGGACGTGGACCTTGGAAACTAAAACTGTTCTAAATTGATACATTTAGTTGATACATTTCTTATCTTTGACCCTGCTGCGCGTTTCATTTCAGGCAGCTGTTAGAATTGATACAATAATTGCTAATACTCCAGAGATGCTGCTGAGAAATGTATCAACTAAATGTTGCAAAATTGTACCAGTTTAGAGTCTGCGCCTGAATTTCTGAGCTGCCAGAATCAAACACCAGAGACGCCAACATTCAACTTGATTTTGAAAAAACGGTAAATAATGGAAAGTGTTTGGAAAAAAAAAAGTCTTTATTTCTGGGGAACAATCTAACAACAATTGAAATGAAAAAAAGTGTTTGGAAGGTGATCAACCCCTTTAATATATGCAACCTATTTATTAAAAGGAAAGTATTCTGAATGCACTTGATGGACCAAGACTTCCCTACAGCATCACAAAGAAAGTCCTTTCCCATATAGCTTTGGAGCACATGTGAATTTCGCATGGCTATTTAGCTTTCTAATAGGGAATGTAGACCTCTCTGGGCAGGTTCTTCAGAAAGGGAAAATGAAGCGCACCATTATTTTCAGCTCTTTACCTTAAAAGCTTTTATTGCAGCTACTTTATCTATCTGGACAGGACCAGTGGGCTGTTGCAGTTCTTTCCTGGCAGGTTACCTAACATTGGTTAGATAGGCCTTTTGCTTTTTCCCATACACTACCCAGTAAGCTGCCTACTTAAAGGCACATTTTCAAAGAATTTTGAATTCACTTGAGTTTTGTTAAAACTCGTAAATTTGAAATTTGACCAATCAAAATGTATTAATAAAATACATTTTTTTTCAACTTGGACAAATTGAAACGACCCAAAAGCTTGAATCGGATTCAGTTTGAAGTAGAAAAACCCAATTCAAATTAAAAAACTTGAATGTCAGGAAGGCTGCAAACATCTCCAAACTGATCCCTGGACCTCCCCCATTGACTTATACAGTAATCTGGCAAATAGTTGAATTTTAGTTCTTAAAAGGCCAGAGTATGGTAAAGCTCAAAATTTTAATTAAAATTTGAATCGAGTTTGGATAATTCACAATTCGAATTTGATATGCTCAAAAAAAAAAATTAGAAAACTCAGATGTGTACTTCGACCCTTAATAGTGTGGGGGGCTGAGTGTACCTATGTATGGCTCCTTGTTGCCCAGGCGCTATTAAGCAGGCCACAGGCATTCTGAGCAGCAGTGTAGTAAATGTTCTGCTTTGCTGCTCATATCCTGGGAGCAAATCCTGGGAGCGTATCCTGGATCCCTTCTATAAAGCAAAACAGGCTTTAGAGCAAGAACAAAAGGACCAATTACCTTTAAAGCAGTAAAGTAAGATCTTTTTTTCCAAACAACAGTACTTTCTCTGCTTTAGATCTACTTGTGACCTAGATCTGTTATCTGGCTGCCACCGCCCAGCTCTGGCTTCTTTCCAAGTCAAATAAATGACAAGTTAATGCTTACAGTTTTACATAAGATAGATGAAGTTAATTAGGTCATTACCATCAATTCGTGTAGTGTGTTCAGTGTGAATCAGAAATAAAGCTAAAGCCACACAGGGGCTGCTGAAATATGGAGGATGAAAATCAGCAGGCGGCCTTTAGCCTCCTCTTCTGCCTGCAACTGAAAGGGTTGTGTTGGCTCGGGTGCAGGTACATTTCAGTACAAGATTGCATGGAATGTTTTGCTGAAATCAGCCATGGGTGCCTGCACCCAAGTTGATAGAAGTTGTGGGTGTAAGGTTTGTGTTGCAGAAAGAGTTTCTCTAGTCGGTTCTCCTGTCAGTGCAGACGTATTGGGTTGTCATCCTTGACTTCTGGAGGCAGGACAGAAACTGTTAATTCTCGGCTCCTCCCAGTTATATGTGGCTGGCTCCACCTTCTCTCCTCAGTTCTTTGTCCTGGTGTAGGACAGTTTTTATTAGTATTTTACATTTCTCTTATTATTTTTAATTTTATCCCGGATTATGTTAAAGAAAAAAGACACAACACCTAGAGCATCAGCTGTCGATCAGGTGTACATAGCAGGCGGATACCAGGATCTTACAAGGAACAGAACGGCTCATACAGAGGCCTTACATGACAGGCAGAGCTACCTGCTGCATTGAATGGTTGATGCTGAGCCTCAGGACTACGCAAGTCCATGCAATACAGGGGACAAGGCCTGCTGCGAATGCAACCTTAATACTGGCTATCGCTTCTGACAAATGGCACTATAAGTAGAGGGCACAGTAGTGGAAACTACTTGGAACAATTCTCACATTTATCCCTCACGCGGATTACCACAGTAAAGGTAAAGAAAGGCTGTGCGCGCTATCACAGGTTGCCTAACAATGATTTTTTTTCTCGTGACACACTGACGTCACAGGGCCGAGCAGCATAGTCGCACCAGCTCTCCAAGCAGCAGGACGTGAGGGACTGAGCACCCGCGCCTGTGTATTATACACGCAGGCAAGTTATATAACTTACACACAGACATTATACAGCTTAAGGGAAGCCACAGGTGTATTCTGCTTATAAAACACAGATCACAAACAGCGATACCACACGGGCCATCTACAGAATATAACCGTTTAGATTCTATTACCGGCTGATACCACCTACTAATTAGTGATGGAAAAAGCCATTCCATAAATGATCTGGGGGTGGATATACAGACTGCAAAAAGATTTAAAAAAACAAATTACCAAAGTGCAGGAAATGCAAACATTCTCTAAGAAAGTCAGAAAGAAATGTCTGTTCTGATTGTAAGAACAGTCGTAAAACAACAGAGGTACTTGAACCACCAGTACTGTCCCCACAACCCTCCTCATCACAGGCAGCAGATGGGCCAGCATTAACCCCTAACGATGATGAAAGAGGGGCTTCACCTGGTTCAATGTTACTTGCATCACCAATCACACAGTCTGTCACAGCAGACGCTTCTATCTCTGCACCCTGGGACCAACTGTCACTCCCAACTCGGATGCCACCACAGTTTGGTGAATTATTACAGTGGATTATGTGCACTGTCCAACCAGTTCCCTCAACTTCTGCAGGAAATACACACATAAATAAACAAACAAAGAAGCGTAAAGCTGTCTTAACAACAGATCCCCTCTCAGATACAGAGGAAGGTTTAGCTTCACACTCAGATGAGGAAGGTGCTCCTCCCTTAGATATATATTCATCTGAACACGTACAGTCTAATTCTGATTCAGACTCTGATGATGAGCAGAGGTCAACCTCCGATCCAGAGGTGTCAAGAAAAATTACTTAGAGAGATGTTACAGACACTGAAGGTTAAAGATGATATAGTTGCACTGTCTAACTCTGACAAACTATTTGGAGTTCAAAAGAAGTCCAAATTAACATTCCCTATATTCAATTCGGTTACACAGGCCATAGAAACAGAATGGAATCAACCACAGAGGCGAGTCGCATTGACTTATATCCCGCAGATTCCTACATTTTGCCGTGGCAATCATCACTACCGGTTTACGACCTTACCCTTTGGACCCCAATCACTGCTTACATCAGAGCGATGGGCATAAATATTCTACCCTATCTGGACAACCTGCTGATCACAGCACCGTCAGTAGCCACAGACACTCAAAGCTGCCTACAGGTACTAATGCAACACAGTTGGTATACTACAAGGTATGCAAGACGTTCCTTACATGGTGTCACCAAAAGGGACTCCATTGGAAGGATGCTCCCCCACCTGTAATAATCGAATTCCTCACGGATTGCTTCAAAAAAGGATTAGCCCTCCCTACACTCAAAACACAAGTATCCGCACTAAACGTCTTAACCCACACAAGGTGGGCAGACACAGCAGAAATCCAGCAATTCCTGAAGGGTGTAGCTAGGGCATGCCCCCCCCCCCCCCCCCCCCCCCCCCATTGAGACAGCCACTCCCAACCTGGGATCTACCACTAGTGCTGACAGCCTTGCAGCAGCCACCCTTTGAACCATTAACATCATGCGACTTAAAGCATTTATTACTAAAAGTTGCGTTTTTGGCGGCCGTCACATCCGCAAAACGGGTGTCCGAACTTGCTGCATTTTCTTGCAAGGAGCCATGGACTTCTCTTCACTCGGACAAAGCAGTACTCAGGACTGCTCCAGACTTTCTACCCAAAGTAGTGTCCGAATTCCACATCAACCAGGACATTGTATTACCGTTCTTTTGCCCACAAGAAAAAATTTACACACATTAGATGTGGTCAGGGCACTTAGAATTTATTTAAAGTGAACATCTTCATACAGACAGTCAGACAGCCTGTTTGTCTCCTATGCCAACACACATAAAGGGCTAGCCATTTCAAAGAGGACAATTGCCTGTTGGCTAGTACAGACAATCCGTAAGGCCCATGACTACCAACACAAACAGAGACAGTTCTCAGTAAAGGCCCATTCTACAAGGGCACAAAGAACATCTCGGGCACTTCAAAATCTGGCAATAGCAGATCAGATATGCAGGGCTTCACCAAATACTTTTATTAAGTTCTACAGGTTAAACGTTTTTTGCCTCACAATTGGCCACGTTTGGTTGAAAATTTCTCCAGGCTGCAGTGGTACAGTGAACGGCAAATTCCTACAGTTATACCCACCCTAACTAAGGGACAGCTTTTGGACATCCCAATATGTCTGCACTGACAGGAGGGCCGACTAGCGAAAAGGGGGTTTTGTACTTACCGGAAAACCCCTTTCTAGTAGGCCTGAACTGTCAGTGCAGTAAGTCCCACCCACGCTGATTTTAGTAGGGGAAAGGGACATCTTTGTTGCTATCATTTCTATAGGTTCTCTCTTGCTCTTCTTTTTAACTATGTCTCCACCGACTGAGCTTTCCAAAAGAACTGAGGAGAGAAGATGGAGCCAGCCACATAGAACTGGGACGAGGAGCAGAGAATCAACAGTTTCTGTCCTGCCTCCAGAAGTCAACGATGACCTTACCCAATACGTCTGCACTGACGTTCGGGCCCCCTTTTTGGTTTGAAGAAAAAAACATTATAGTAAAACCTCCATTTTACATATTTTAAGGGTTAAAAAAAAAAAAAAAGTAAAATTTGGGAAATTCATAATAAATTATACATTGGTGGGGCCTCCGCAAAAGAGTGGACTGTGAGTATATATATAGATGTATTTGAATTGAGGGTGTTGTGGAATAGGACATATGTGATTTATATATATCTTGCTAGGAAATTGGCTCTGTTTGGCCAGAACTGCTGTACTTGGGGTATAGCCTTTACCTCCTATAAAGGGACGGTAACATAAAAAAAATGAAAATGATTAATCATACAGGAAAGCCAAAGACACCCCTGAACTACCTCCCACACTAAGCTGCCCACAAAGAGCCTGGACGCTTACCACTAGAGTTCTTTCAAAAGCTGCACGCCCTGCATCCCCCTATATCCCACTATGAGAAAGTCCAATCTACAACACCTACTCACCTACCGGACTTAAGGTACTGGTCAAACTTAGGGGTAAGGCACCTATCAGATCTAGTAAACAACACCTTTCCGACTCTTGCCCAACTAGCAACTAAATTAAATCATCCAAATATAGCTTGGCAGTGTTATTTCCAGCTCAGGCATGCTTTTGCAGCCCAATTTGGCAACCTGACAATCTCTCCAAAAATCCAATTACATGAAGACAGGATATGGAACCCAAATCCACAAAAGCTGGTATCTGGGCTGTACAAGACACTGATATCCACCATCAATAACCCATTTAACAAAGCAAAAGCCAAGTGGAATGACCTTATCCCAGCTTTAGATGACAATATGTGGGAAGATGCAATAGGGGAACTGTACAGCCATCTAATTTCCACAAAAGATAGAATGGTACAATTCAATATATACATACATATACATTGTACATACATTACTCCAATCAGGCTCAAAGCCATGGGCAAAAATCCCAATGGAAACTGTCTCAAATGCCAGCACATTAACACTGGTTTTTTTTTCATCTGCTTTGGTCTTGCCCACTGATACAAAGATTCTCCGCCAAGTTCATAGCCTATCTGACTAATGAAATATTGCTCCCTGGTGCTCTAACACCAGAAGTGTGCCTATTGGGACTGGTAGATGTTTTGGCACCCCTAAATAAAACAAGGTGTTTACTAAGAACCCTTCTCTTTTATGCCAAAAATCAGATTGGCATAACATGGATGAGCCCTCAATCCCCTACAGTAAAGCAATGGGTAAAACTGGTCAATAACAGGCTCCCAATGATAAAGCTAACCTACATAACCAGACAGTGCCCAATAAAACCTGGTTGGAAATCTCTCCTGAAGTAGACCTTGAGTCTCAGTAAAAGTAAATGTACAAGACAATATAAGTAATATACATGTCTCTTTTCAGTAAATAAATCCTACGCAAACACGCTCGAATCCTATGAGAACAAAAGCACTATGTAATACACACACACATTTAATATGCAACATACTCTACGCTCCAAAGGTATAACAGCGTATTCTTAATCTATTATGTTGTGACCAATTGCACTCTTCATCACCAATGCATACAATGTTATTTGTTAATTGTGTTGTTGCCCTGCACTGGTAAAACTGTGGTGTTTGCTTCAGAAGCACCACTATTGTTTATATAAATAAGCTCACAAGGCAATTTTGAGTGACTTTGAAAAACGCGTCGCCGTGTGTGAATAGGCGCAGGTGACTTTAGCGCTAGCGGGTGGGGGTTAACGGCAAACCATTCAGGGAGATTAGTCGCCCCAAAGAAACGGCGATTAGTCGCCAGGCGACTAATCTCTCTGAAATCGCCTAGTCTGGCTGAAGCCTAATACACTTTCATTTTTTTATGTTACTGTTCCTTTAAATAGCATACATCGTGGCACCTCCTACACCCTCTCAAAATGAATGTGTCCATTGCTCAGGGCCAAAACCTCAGTTTTAACTCTTGTTCCTTCTCTCCCGCAGAATGCAGTAATAGCTGCCTTGTCGTCAAAAGCATGGGATGTAGAAACTGCGACAGAACTACTTCTGAGTAACTGAGAGATCTGCTTGTCTGCTCCCCGCTCTCACCCCTACCTGAACAGCACGTCATCTGTTATTTTTAGGATACTGCATAGGTTCTGTTTCAAGCAGGCACTCCTACCTGACTATGCTACTTAGACTGGACCGGAGACTGACGGGAAAGGAACTGCTGTGTAAATTAAGCTGTGTAAGCGTATGTGTATATTACATCAATTCAATGGGAGGGCTTTAATTCTTCATTTGTTTTTTTTTTTTAATTCTGTGACAAAAACACACAGACCTATGGGCTGAGCCAATGGCAACAGTTGTACTTTACAGGGTGACCAAACCTGGATTTTTTTTTTCTCCTCCTCGCCCCACCCTTAAGCTCCTTAAATTAAATGAAGGCATCCAGGGGTTTCAAGGGGATAATAACCTGCTTATGAGTAGGTTTTATGTTTCAGTGATCTGTAGTTAGCATAGCTTATTCTGTGCACAAATATTTCTTTACCTGTATACCCTGATATCCTATGTATAGACATGGGAGCTGCCACGTTGCTTTCTTCAGTAGAGGTGTTCTCTATATCCAGCTGATGTTATCATTAAAGGGGAACTATCGTGAAAATTAAAATTTAATACAAGCGTCCTTATACTGAAATAAGAAACTTTCTAAATACAATCAAATAAATTCTGTACTGTTTCTAAAATAATCAAGTTTATCTTCACTATTCCTCTCTCAGCATCTGTTTCTCTTCATTCTGTCTTCATGCAGGAGCTGAGTGTCAGATATTCATTGACAGTTACATCCAATATATCTTATAGAGGGGCGCCTTCCCCTAGAAGATGTATTAGATCAGGGGTGTCCAAACTTTTGGCTTCAAGGGCCACATTGGACGAAGAAAAATTGTCTGGGACCATACATGAAATAAACAAACGCTTTTGGTTTGTAAAAGTAAAGAAAATGCACAGAAAAGAACTACAATACCAGTTGGATAACCAGATTGAGCTATATACTGGAATATGAGACACCTGGATATTAAATAGACTTATTATTATTATATTATTATTACTAACTGGGCAATGGGTAGCGTCCCCCTCCCCCTATATCCTTTGCAACGTGATGTTTCCTGGGGAACCAAGCATTTCAAGCAGGGCCGCATTCATATCCATCCTGGGCCGCATTTGGCCATCGGGCTGCAGTTTGGACACCCCTGTATTAGAGCTCACTCAAATAACTGATTCCAGTACAAACCATATGTAACAAAATAACTGCCTTTTGCACAAATTCTGCATGTAGAGTGACAGGATTTCAGGTGATTTTAATAGTGAGCTCTAATGCATCTTCTAGGCAAAAGGAGCCCCCCTATAAGATATATTGTATCATTCATCTGACACCCAACTCCTGAATGAAGAGAGAATGAAGAGAAACAGATGCTGAGAGAGGGATAGTGAAGATGAACTTGATTATTTCAGAAACAGTATATAATGTTTAATTGATTGTATTGAGAAAGTTTCTTATTTCAGTATGCAGAAGCTTATATTTACTTTTCATTTTTGTGATCGTTCCCCTTTAAACAACAAAGCTGCCCATTAGTGTTGTGCAAAATAAGCTATGCTATCATAACGTACCGTTTATTTAGGGGGATATAAACTGAACACCAAATGGGGCATATTTCCTCTTTTAAGTTTTAATTGCCATCAATTTTGCCAGCCATTGTCTACCTTACCGTTAGTAGCAGCCATCATCTGTGCCTGTGGACTTGCATGCATGTACGCTAATGAATTTGCTCCATTCCTCTGAACAATTCATCAGTAGTATATTCAGTACCATGAGTTCATATATATCATTTGGGGAGGGGGGGTGTAGCTATCAGAATAATCAGAAGTTTTTAGGGCTCTGTGAACCCTCGGTTTACCTGATTTTCAATCTTGGGGTCGAGAAGATGGCCAAAGCTTTGCACTGCAATATGCCAGAGTGGTTGAAGTTGGTTTAGAAAGTGGATTTCTTGATCTTTAAGCTTCATGATTACAGCTAGAAAAAGACTGCAGTCAGTTTTAATGGAAGGAGCCAAATTATGAGAAGGCAAACCTGTCAAAATGCACTGTACAGTACTTTACTATTTCAGACTCATCAGTCGGCAAATGGGCTGTAAAGATAATTCCACCGATGGGCGACAGATCATGGCAAATCCTTTCTGGCAACACTAGCACTTCGGGGGCGGGGGGGGGGATCCCTGTCATTGTTACAACACACTTCTAAAAGCTGAATAATTCAATCCAAAATTTGTAGACTGAAAATTCCCTCTTCCGTAATAAACCGTTGTTTGAATATTCATCAAGTCATTTGCGTCCACTGATTTCTTTATGTGATTCCTTGATGCAAAGTGTGTTTGTGTGATCTTTTTGTGACACATTTATTGTATCTAAACTTGACTTTTCATATCTTGCTGTTCCAATTGTTCAGCACAACAGTCCTAAGTCCATTAGACGGGGGGGAAGGGACAGGAATCTGCACTCTACACTGGCAGAACCATTGTGTCGGTTCGGACACAAACACACTTGGCTGATTTTAGTGTAAAAATGTGAAAAGATGTGAACAGACGTGCGCCACTGAGCTCCTCTATCTGAGCCACACATCCTGAAAAATAGGCCATCAACAACCCACATAACGGCTACAGAAGAACAGAACTGGCTTCCTCTACCCCAGAGAGTTCTCATGGGGCAAAACAAAGGTCAGAAACTGGTGTCACTGGCGGCTGCCAAGCTGGGAAAATTCACCCGTGAGGATAAGCAAGATGGCGGCGACTCGCAAAACAGCGTCCCGTCCTCGCCCTCCCCGCAACCAGAGTCAGAAACTACGCTACAGGATATACTACAGGAGATCAGAACATCCAAAGAAGCGTGTGCACTGCCTTGATAAGTGCCAAAACGGATCAAATAAAACTAGACCTCTCCATTATCAAACAGGATTTACAGAAACTAAGAGACAAAACAACGGAAAGGAGGGTGAGTGAGTTGGAGGATGTGTGTGGCCCTCTCCCTGCACGGATAGGAGAACTACAACGGCGCGCAAAGGCCGATTATTTGGAAAACCGTCTCCGCCGCAATAATCAGATTCGTGGGGTTTGCGGAAAAGGCGGAAGGAGATAAACCTGAGACATTCATAGAGACATGGCTATTGGAAACATTTGGGCGGAATAACCTTTCTCAGGCATTTGCGATGGAGAGGGCCCACCGACTCCCAATAAGACAGCTGCCGCCGGGAGCTCCTCCAAGACCCCCTTATCTCCAGGCTTCTTAATGCCCGGGACCAGGACACCAAGCGATGACGATCTCTATTTTCGCAGATTATGCGGCAGAAGTACAGAGACAACAGGCCAAATTCCTTGATATAAAGAATGAGAGCTGCAAAATTGGTCTACGCGTGCTCTACCCAGCACGTCTAAGGGTCATTATGAATGGAGCATCACATTTTTTTTACCTCACCACAGGAAGCCAATAACTGGCTGGATGCAAATAATATTCCACAGCTCTAATAACTGCATATCTTCAACGGCCTAAAACAATTAAGTACAAGATCCCCACCACTGTATATTGGCTGGGACACTCCCCCAGTATCACTCATGGAACACTTGCTGAGCCTTTTCTTCGTAACAGCCAGGACTGCTGTATAACCTGGTAGGCCCAGACCTTGGTTCAGACACAGACTCAGTCCTAGTCTCATTTGGCCTAAAGTGCTGTATATTGTTAATATTGTGGCTCCGAGGAGGAGAAATCAAAATTCACACCTCTCCTCCACACCTGTTTAAGGTCCAATACAGGGCCTAGTTAAAGGAACAGTTCAGGGTAAAAATGTTATAGCCAAAAATGTAATGTATAAAGGCTGGAGTGACTGGATGTCTAACAAAACAGAATACAACACGACGTCCTGCTTTTCAGCTCTCTAAATCTGAGTTAGTCAGCGACTTGAAGGGGGGGCCACATGGGATATAACTGTTCAGTGAGTTTACAATTGATCCTCAGCATTCAGCTCAGATTCAAAAGCAACAGTTATGACCAATGTGGCCCTCCCTCAATTCACTGATTGGTTACTGCCTGGTAACCAGTTCGTGTCAACAAAAGAGAGCTGAAAAGCAAGTAGTGTTATGTTATGTTAGACTTACAGTCACTCCAGCCTTTATACATTACATTTTTAACTAACTAACTATATTGAAAACATGTTTTATTTTGCACAACCTATCTATTTACCCAGTTTTTAATTTTATACTGAACAATTCCTTTAATGTTAATTTAAGGGATGAGTTCTACCCCCAGTTGGGATTGGGGTGGAAGGGGAGCGGCGTTTCCGGGGAAAAGGTTGATGTTTCTATGTTTGTTAAATTACAGAATAGATATGTTCAAAAGTTTTTGGATACTTGTGAAATATACGTATGCTCAAAGGAATTGTAAGGGAGCAGCAGGTCGCGACTATGCATGTAACAGAATATGCCCAAAGGTAAAATGGCGATACATTTAACTAGATGGAATGTAAGAGGGCTGAACTGTCCCATTAAGTGCAGACTGGTGATGGATTTTTTGAAGACCCATCAAACCTCCATCGCATTCCTGCAAGAAACCCATCTCACAGGGCCTTAAAAAGACCATGGGTGGGGTGGTCATATCACTCTCCTTATTCCTCCCACTCCTCTGGTGTTGCTATCCTGATTGGTCCCTTTTAGATTTGTTTCTCTTAAAACAGATAAAAAGGGAAGGTACATATTTCTCCACTGTTTTATATATGCGTGTGAATTGCTGCTAGTAAACATTTACATCCCACCCCCTTTTGATGTTGAGGTGGTGCATGTCCTTGCAGACCAGATGACCCTATCCCCCCATGCACTAGTTTTGGTAGCAGGAGATTTTAATGAAGTTCTGGTCCCCTTCATGGATAGAGTTGGCAGGCACCCCACGAACCTATCCTCAAAAGAAACGCAATTAGCTAAGCTGATGTCTTCATTGGCTCTCACAGACCCATGGAGACTGGCTAATCCAAACACAACCCAATTTTCTTTCTTCACCACTTCTCATTTAGCTTTGTCAAGAATTGACCTAGCCTTTACCAATGTCGCCAAGCAAAGCTACATACTTACCAAGGGGGATTTCAGATCACGCCCCACTGCGAGTACAGATACAATTCCCATACAAAAAGTCGCACCCATGACCCTCTATAAACCCAATCTGGCTTAATATACTGGACAACAAAGAGTCTGTTGACAATATCATCAAGGACTGCTGTCTAACATAGCCACTGAGCAGATACTCCCCTTCTGGGACGCCCTAAAATCCTTTATAAGAAACACTATCTGCTGAAATAACCGCATATAAAAAGCAGTCACTAATGGTGCAAAATGCACTAGAACAACTAATATCAAACCTAGACTCACAGGCTGCCAATAATCCCACTCCTGCAAAACTACAGCAATTAAAGGAAGCACAAGAAAGATATCTACAGCACCTTAAACAAAAGGCACAAAATAAACAACTTCTCTAAGGTCAATATTTTTGAGCATGGGGAAAACCCTGGTCGCCTACTAGCTCATCTGGCCAAAGCACATACATCACCTCTATCTATCCCGGCCCTAAAGGACCTACATGGTTTACCCCCACACGGACCCAGGCATGGTTAAAGGGCTATTAGTCGACTTCTACAGGGACCTATATACCTCAAAAGCTTTAGTTACTGACATGGATATGAAGCAGTTTCTTAACCCGCTAGAACTCTTGGTGCTCCCACAAGAATACAGGGACTTTCTGGAAGCAGATATAACTACTATAGAGATACAAGAAACAATAAATTCATTTCCCATAGGCAAAGCCTCAGGCTCTGATAGGATCCCCATATAAATCTACAAAAGGCATTCTGGTACTCTAACCCCTCTGCTCCAACTGTTATTTGCAGAAGCAATACAAACAGGGTACTTTCCCCAATCTCTATATGAAGCAGCAATTGTTCTTCTCCCAAAACCAGGTAAAAAACCCCAGCTACGCGAGTCCTTTAGGCCCATATCTTTATTGACAGCTGACGTAAAAATATATGCAAAGATACTGGCCCAGAGACTGGGGAAAGTCGTAAACTACTTAGTCAACCCAGATCAAATTGGGTTTATACCTACCACAACCACTGCCTTAAACACCAGGCGCCCGTATCTAAATTTAATGACCCCTCACGAGAATAAAGGAAACTGAGCTATTGTGGCCTTGGACATTGCCAAGGCCTTTGATACAGTTGAATGGTTGTTTCTCTGGCAGTTGCTAGAATGCATGGGCTTTGGACCCAAATTTATTAAAATGGTGCAACTGCTGTACAAATACCCAAAGGCAACCCTTCGCATAAACTCAATATGTACCGATGCCTTCTCGCTGACAAGAGGTACATGTCAGGAGTGCCCCTTATCCCCCCTCTTGTTCGCACTGCCCGTAAGAAGTTCGTAAGAATCCACGAATTCAAGGGCTCAGCATAGCAGGACAATGGTAGAAAATACAATTATATGCAGACAACACCCTTGTTTATTTGGGAGACAGAGGTCCATCCTTAGCAGCTGTAAATGAGCTTACAGAGGTGTTCGGTTCCTTATCGGGACTAAAAACCAATGAATCTAAATCAGTCCTGTTTTCGATAGATGAGGAAGTCCAGGGGGAAAACCAGAATGCCAACTTGCTAATACATGTACAAACCTGAGGATTAGAATTTCCTTGCCAGTCTCACAATATATAACCTTAAATCTAGGTCCAGTGCTACAATGGGTACAAGACAAATGTAAAAAATGGGAAACTTTGCCAATTGGTCCAGCTGGGAAGATTTGGTGAAAATGTTTGTACTACCTAAACTCGATTTTTCGAGTGGAATAGACTTTTGTTGCTCCTTCTGTTTCATATACACACCATCCGTCGTGTAGTAGGATTCCCAAATATAAAAATAGAAACAGACTGGAACAGAGGCAGTGATCACTTGAAAAAGAGAGATATTCTCGAAACATGTGATTTTTCACCAATTAAAGGGTGTTTGCAGACAAAAGCACTGCCTCTGTTCCAGTCTGTTTCTATTTTTATATTTGGGAATACTACCTAAACTCCTATATATTTTTTGGCATTCACCTATTCAGATACCCAAAACAGTGTTTAACAAACTGAATGCACAACTGGGTAGGTTTATTTGGGGCACCTCAAGAGCCAGACTTCGACTAACTACCTTAATCAAAGCAAGAGATAAAGGGGGTATGGCCCATCAAGAACTGTCCCCCCCACTGTATAATTTGTGGGGGACTATCACTGGACTATCATACTCCCCATGGCAGGCTTTGTTAATCAAAAAACCTAGAAAATGCATTCCTCCTATGGTTTTACTGCAATCACTAGTGCTAAAACAAGCACACAGCATAATTCAATACAAAAATTACTTGCCACACACACCCATTTCGGGAAATGCTGAATTTCCTCACCTGACTGTATTAAGCCCCCCAAAACTTTGGGAAACACTTAACCTCACTACTGGGAAAATAACACTATTATCTCAATGCAAAGGTTGCATGATACAAGACAATTACCGGTAAAACAATGGTTTACACATCATAGGTTACGGATGGCCCTTGGCAAACAAACCAAAACGAAACCAATCACCCTTTCTGACTCGCCCTTAATGATATACTGCTGAGTAATAATCAAAAGGGTAAGCTTTCTACTTTATATAAATTACTTCACAACTCCCTACATAATAGCATGGAACTTCCTGTCAGAGCAGTTTGGGAAGAGGAGGCTGGGCCAATCACTGACACCCATTGGGACTTGATTTTGGGTACTCCCTTGATAGTTTCTATAAGCCAAAAACATAGGCTACAACAATTATTCTTGATACACAGGGCCTACTACACTATGCAAAGGCTGAATGCCATGAAAGTAGTTCAAACGCCAATGTGCCTAAGATGTTATACTGTTGTTGCTACGCTTGTACACACTTTTTGGGACTGTTCAAAGATCCAACAATTCTGGCAAGACGTATGTAAATGATTGACCAAAGCCATCCCGGGGTGGAGGGCTGAGAAGGCTGAGAATTTGTACTTAACTACATTAATTAAAAAAGACACTACAGTGTACCATATAAAGGCACAAGGCCACAGGCTGAGTTATACAGGGAACTCAATATCACTCATGTATTATAAGGGATAATGTACCCCCTACTGTAAATGATAAGGATATTAGAAGTCACTGAGGGGTTGTTCTGTGACCATATAAAGGCACAAGGCTGCAGGAAACTCCGAGTATCACTTGCATATTTTATATGTTGTGGCAAATCAACAAAATGGTTAATAAGGACACACTAGATGTGTGTGGTGCCAGAAAAGAACATTTTACTGTAAATGTAAGAATAATAGTTAATTCATAACTGAAATAGTCTTCATTAATTGCAGTTAAGTGAGAAACGCAGCTCTTTATGCACATCATTTTTGCAGTTTAACCCTACTATATGTGTGGATGAGAACAAAACAATTGTGTGTTTACATGTGGGCTGCTTTTTACTCCCAGTCCGTCCTAACCATACTAGGGGACAACTTGTAGGGGTCGCTATTTTGCTGGACTATATATGGGGAGTGTCTATATGCTGTTCCTTCTTTGCTTATGATTAAGGGCGCACGTGCCCGAAACGCGTCAAACTCGTGGTGTGTTCATGTTTTTTAAGATGACGGAATAAAGATTTTGGATTTTAACCTACTGGTGTGCGGAAGCTCTATCCTCTTCCTATTCTACATACAAATCTGGCAGCTATGGACAGGCAGCTTGGACTGTACAGGTTCTCCTCCTGTGAACAGCAACTGAAGCACTCTCTTTACAATATATAGCCCAGGGGTCCCCAGCCTTTTTTTTTACCAGTGAGCCACATTCAAATATAAAAAGAGTTGGGGAGCAACACAAGCATGAAAAAAATCCCTTGGGGAGCCAAATAAGGGCTGTAATTAGTTATTTGGTATCATCTATGTAGACTGGCAGCCTAAATGAGGCTCTGCTTGGCACTATACTTAGTTTTTAAGCAATTAAAAGTTGCTTCCAAGCCTGGAATTCAAAAATAAGCTCCTGCCTTGAGGACACTGAGAGCAACATCCAAGGGGTTGGAGAGCAACATGTTGCTCACGAGCTACTGGTTGGGGATCACTGATATAGCCCATACATGGTTGATCTGCCCCCTCTGTGGAACTGGCCAAAATGTAGCTGTACTGTATGTTGTGTCTTATATGGTATCTGTCACTTTCATATCATATGAGATAGCTCTGTGTATGGCCACCTTTTCACATCCTTCCTTAAAGGGATAAACCTCATCAGTTAATAGTGCTACTCTAGCAGACTTCTGCACTGAAATCCATTTTTCAAAAGAGCAAACTGATTTGGTAGCATTTCATTTTGAAATCTGACATGCAGCTAGACTTATTGTCAGTTTCTCAGGCACCCCCAGTCATGTGACTTGCATTCTGATGAACATCAGTCACTCTTTACTGAAAGTTTGAATTATATCACCCCCCCCCCACCACCAAAGCCCATTAGCAGAACAATGGGAAGGTGACCAGACAGCAGCTTCCAGGTAGCTCTAAGAACAGCAGTCAATAGTAAAAATCCATGTCCCACTGAGACACCTTCAGTTAAGCTGGCCATACACAGGCATCTGCCAGTGTATGGGGGCTTCTGAAGGGTCTTTCTGATCAATATCTATATCGATCAGGAAGGTTGGATTTTCTCCTGACTGGCCCGTCGTAGCCCATTGCATTCATCGTAATCCGATAGTTTGGCCATAGAGCCGAATGTTCAGATTACCCCCGATATAGCCCTGCCGTTAGTGGTATATCGGGGAAAGATCCACTCATTTGTCAATGTCGCCAAACGAGCAGATCTTTGCGTCTATAGCCAGCTTTACATTGAGTAGGAGAAACAATAGCTTAGCTGAAAGCAGTTCGATAGTGAAGTGCTGGCTCTTTCTGAAAGAACATGACCAGGCATAATAACCTGAGATGGCTGCGCACACATCAATATTACAACTAAAAAAATCACTTATTGGTAGAGTAACATAGTAAGTTAGGCTGAAAAAAGACTCACGTCCATCAAGTTCAACCTTTTTTTAATTTTTTTATTTTAACTGCCTAACTGCTAGTTGATCCAGAGGAAGGCAAAAAAACCCCATCCTAAGCCTCTCCAATTTGCCTCAGAGGGGGAAAAATTTCCTTCCTGACTCCAAAAGGGCAATCGGACTAGTCCCTGGATCAACTTGTATAATGAGCTATCTTCCATAACCCTGTATTCCCTCACTTGCTAAAAAGCCATCCAACCCCTTCTTAAAGCTATCTAATGTATCAGCCTGTACAACTGACTCAGGGAGAGAATTCCACATCTTCACAGCTCTCACTGTAAAAACCCCTTCTGAATATTTAGGCGGAACCTCTTTTCTTCTAAACGGAATGGGTGACCTCGTGTCATCTGGAAAGACCTACTTGTGAATAAAACATTAGAGAGATTATTATATGATCCCCTTATATATTTATACATAGTTATCATATCACCCCTTAAGCGCCTCTTCTCCAGCGTGAACATCCACTATTGGGCCAGTCTTTCCTCATAGCTAAGTTTCCATACCTTTTACCAGCTTAGTTGCCCTTCTCTGTACCCTCTCTAATACAATAATGTATAATGTATAAATAAAAACTACACCATAAAAATCACGACAGAATCCCTTTAAAGTGTGTATTACCTGGTAATACCACTAACTCATCACATGGCCAGGGGCAGCTGGGAAATTGACAATGTCTAGCCCCATGTCAGATTTCAAAATTGAATATAATAAAATCTGTTTGCTCTTTTGAGAAATGAATTTCAGTGCAGAATTCTGCTGGAGAAGCCCTATTAAATGATGTGTTTTGAAAAAAACATTTTCCCATTACAATATCCCTTTAAAGAAGGAGCTTAAAGGGGACTTGACACCATAAGAAAAAAATCTTATTTTTTGGTGTTGGTTAAGAAAAATAAATTTTACATACACTATATAAATTATTTAAATCTTGTTTATTTTAGTCCTCGAATTCACAATGGGGGACCTTATGCTCAAGCACTGGCTACACATAGGAGGGAGGGATTGTGGGAAGTGCAGAATGGAAAGTGAAAGTATTTGCCTGTCCCAACTCTATGTCTAAGGGGTCTGGTACCAGGAAGAAAGTACAAAGTCCTACAATTGCAGAAGGGATTTGATATGAACCTTCAGATATTTGTAGGGTGAGAGGCCACTGATTGGAAGATCTACCATGAAAACAATGTCTCCAATCAGGAAGGTTTCGGTTTGGTCATGCCGAGCAGGTCAACAGCCAGAACTCAGCCTACCAAAGGCAGGGTGGAATAAAGTGTATTCAATTTGCTTACCTCCCATCAATCCAACCCAGTACCCTCCTGTATTAAAGGACAAGGAAAGTTAAACTAAATAAGTATCTAGAAATGATGTTTTGTGCTTCTGTGCCAGCCCAAGGTAACCACAGCCCTTTAGCAGTAAAGATCTGTCTCCCCAGTAGCTCCCCATCTTCTTTTCTGCGGATTCACATGCTCTGTGCTGCTGTCACTTACTGAGCTTAGGGACCCACTTACAATATACATTTTTAGCCTATTCATTCTTTAGGATTTAGTTCTCCTTTAAGGTGTACTCTTATAAGGGTAATGGCAGCTTCCTGGGCCTTCCATTCCTAGCCATCCTCAAAGGATATCTATTGAGCAGTAGTTATTTGTACACTTTGTATGCAGTGATCCTCAACCATTAGCTTGTGAGCAACGTTACTCAACAGCCCCTTGGATGTTTGGATAAAAATCTGGTAAACTGCCAAGTAGAGTCTACTGTAGGCTGCTAGATCACAGAGGCTACCAAATAGCCAATCACAGCCCTTATTTGGCACACCCAGAGACTCTCATGCTTGTGTTGCTCCACCACTCTTTTTATAGTTGAATGTGGCTCACTATTAAAAAAAAGTTTGGGGACCACTGCCTTTATGCAACATTACAAATTTGACATTTTCCTTCGAGTTTTGCAAGCAGATGTGTAAAAATATCCACTTGTTTTGTTGCATCCCATTGTTGGCCAATAGTGATGCACGGATCAGGGAAAACCCGACCCGCACATCACTACTGCCCATTGCCATGAGGAAGGAACACAAAATCCTATCGTACCTACTTAGTTCATCTTTCCTTGGACAGGAACATGGCAGTGGGAGGGACTTGTTTGGTAAAGATGGTGGCCAGGTTCGGAAGCCTTTTTATTGATTATTTCCCATCCTGATTACATGGCAGTTAGTCACTGGCATGGTACAGTCCAGGAAAAGAAAGTACACTACAATTTCATGTTATCCATACGTATAATTGTCACAAATTATATATATATATATATATATATATATATATATATATATATATATATATATATATATAGTGGCTGGTGATGGAGAACACAAATAAACCACGGACACATTGTGACACCTAAAAGCGTTTATTGTATGCAACAAAACTTAAATATGATCATGTGTACAAACACGGTGCACATACAGCATTGGGTGCACACAGTTTCGTGTCCACTAGATCTATGACAAAATGCTGGGTGCAAACCTATGATCCTAAAAATAAACCTTTAAAAATGGTTGACAGGGGGACAAACCTGAAACGTGGGCTTGAGAACATCGTTATCTAAAATCAAGTCGGCAATTTTTCGGATTTTGCGTAGAAAGCTGCCTTATGCCACCTATATAATTTTATTTTATTTTTATTAAAAAAGATTTTTTTTTGTGTTTAATTTTTTTTTGTTGCTTTTTTTGTTTTTGTTTACATCGTTAATAAAAATCTGGAGACCAAACATTACAAAATCAAATGCCGAACAGTCTGCTATCCATACAGTATCCCGACATAAGCTTGAGTAAAAGGGGGATTTCGTGGGAGATATAGGGTTTTATAAAACAAACATCATTATGTACATTGATTTCAAATGGTTTTAACCGAAAAACAGAAAGAAAAGAGAGAAGATGGCGCTTTGAGATGTCTGCTTCTACATTCAAATCCTCTCTCGGTTGATTTTTATTCCTTCTCAGGGAAATTGATGAAAAGCGACCGCTACCAAATGACTTTTCATAGGGTTAAAAAAATGAAATTAAAAGAAATAAATGGGGGGGAGCAAAAAACTGTACATTTTGTCACATATTCAATGGATCTGCTGTGGCCCTCGGGAGTCAGCAGGGGACACAGTGTGAAAAGTCTGTGCATTTTCTAAGCAATAAAACACAAGAGGCCGTACGTTGGCAGCTGTAACACCTCCCGGGTTCTTCTCGTTGGATACAGCACACAAACGGTTAAAAACAGTAAAGGCCTATTGTTTTGCTCCATTCAACCGTAATATAAAAATCACCATGTTACAACGTTATGAGTCAATTCATTAAAAAAACAAACAAGAAATCGCTGAGAATCTGGAGATTCCTTGTCTGTAAGGGTCTCTGATTTGCGCTTCTCTCGAGGGAGTTTCTTGGATGGAAAGATGCTCGTCAGGCTGTGGACTCGTCAGGTAGAAAGCGGGATGGGCAAGTTCAGCTTCTGAATAGAAAACATCGGGAGTGGAACTTGAAGGGTTAAAGCCTGTAGCATGCCTTGCTTTGGACTCATGTTTTTCGGCAAACACTCTTTCTTTTTACCTGAAGGTGAAAATAGAAACAGGGATGTTACTAAGTCACAGTGTACAGCTTTTAACTTCCCTACTGCACCCAACTGAAAAACCTGCAGTTATTCATATATATTGTACTCACCCATTGATAGAGTGTATGGGAATTACTTATATACATATGACTGAACTTGTGCTATCTGGGGAAATTAACCTGAACGGTTCAGATACAATGCCACAAATCAACTATCCATCCATCAATCAACCATCCATCCATCAATCAACTATCCATCCATCCATCAATCAACTATCCATCCATCAATCAACCATCCATCCATCCATCAATCAACCATCCATCCATCCACCATCCATCAACTATCCATCCATCCATCAACTATCCATCCATCCATCAACTATCCATCCA
>CM044431.1:34544650-34554798 GCA_024363595.1 Xenopus borealis
ATCCATCCACCCACCCAGTCATCATCATCATCCATCCAGCCATCATCATCCATCCACCCAGTCATCATCATCATCCATCCAGCCATCATCCTCCATCCACCCAGTCATCATCATCCATCCACCCTCTATCCAGCTATCCTCCACTCATCATTTATCCATCATCTATCCATCCATCATCTATCCATCTAATCCATCCATAAACATTTTTACTTTCAAATACCATATCTTTATATGTAGGGCCAACTACAGCTATGGGGAAACAAGAGGAAGATAAACGAGCCAAGAATGAGAGTATGTGAAGTGGCATAGGTCATTCGGTGCCAATAGAAATGAACAAAAATATGTATGGATGGGGGGTCCTTACTGTACCTCCCAGCTGAACTGCACAGCAATGCGATACTCCAGGATATAGTGTGCTGAAATATTTATAGGTGACAAAGGAAAATGAAGTAATATATTGTGCACAGGGCTACTGCTTGTAAACATTTGATTGGTTGCCGTGGGTAACTATAACTAGTTATCCTCCTGTTAGTACTTTACCATCTAAGCTTGAGTCAGTGTATTAAAAAAGAAAAGTCATCTGTCTTAAAGAAACAGCAACATAAAAAAACAAAAGGGGCTTTGTATGGATTTAAACAGAATGCACTGTTACTATGCACTGGTAAGAACTGTGCGTGTGCTTAAGCTCTAATATAGCATATTACTAACATGCTGTGTAGCCAGGGGGATGTTCAAACTAAACTAGGGCAACAGTGCACACATTTACCTGGCAGTTAGAGAAGCTCTGGGATACAGTGCTTTCATTTCTAAAGTCAGTGGCCCTTTAAGAGGAGTGGTTTATCTAAATAAGCAATATAGTTCTACAAGGTGTTTCTCTCTAAGGCGGGCCTGTGGTCGCAGTGGAAAAACATTGCTCCCACCTCTCTATAGAAGTTGAGGCTCCCATCATGAGATGCCAGTTTTTTCTTCGTCTGTCCTGAAGAAGCTATAGGGCAGATATACATTAGTTTATTATTTCTCTTACAAGATCCTGCTCTGGGCACACTTGATGTCTGCTTAATAGATGGGAAAACAAATTACCCATCTGGTGTCAGAACCAGTCCTCGTGGCCCTTTAAGAGGAGTGGTTTATGTGAATAAGCAATACAGTGCTACAAGGTTGTTTATTGTACTGAAAGGATGAACTTGTATACTGTCTGTTGCACCTTCAGGATAACTCTCTCTTCTACATCTGTCTCCTGGCTGCTCTCACATGCACTAATCAGCTCTGTCTCATTAGAAGAACATCCTGGGCTGGACTCTATTTCCCATAGGAAGTCTCCTTCACTGCCCACAAACTGGCTGCTGAAAGAATGGCAATGTGACATGTTTAGAGGATGCAGCAAAGTAGAATAAATACAATATCACATACACTTATAACATTGCATGCAGCTAATCCCAAGGTCTGCTTCAACCCCTTAGCTGCATATAACCAATAACACTACAGATTTTGGCTATTTACTGAGTAAAGGCACCATTGTTATTCCCAGTTTTTCTCTAATGGGTTAAACGTATGCAGAGAGATGCACTGGGTTAAAGTGGGATATATATATATATGTATATATGTACCTCTGCAGATCTATTTGTCGTTGTGCTGTTTTTTTGGCTGCTGAATCCTGTTTTGGTACTTTGGCTGCCTCCTGTGCTCCGGAACTTTCCTGGTTTGCTGCTGCCCTTTTGCGCCCTCTCCCAGATGGCTTGCTTGTGTCATCATTTTTTGGGGTGCTACCCTGAGATTCTGACTTGGGCGGTCGACCCCTTCTGGGTTTGGGTGTGGGAGTGGTGCTTATATTATCGGCTTTCTTCTCCTCGCATTCCTTACGGATATTCTCTGCCCCGGTCGATGCGGTTGATCTCTTCTTTCCTCGTTCTGTACCCATGTTAGACGGCGCTGTCGGATCAGAGTTCACTTCCTGATAAAGATTTACAATGATTGTTAGAGGTGAAAGAGTGTTGTCATTGACGTGGATATATATGGTGAATAAAGAGTTACTGAGGAGTTTCAGGACCGTATAAATGATTGAGGCAGAAGGCCGAGTGTTTTTATACAGGTCATGGAACTTCAAGGTTACTTCTAATATCCTCTTATTTTGGGGGCACTTTATTTATTATAATACACACGTTTCACTGAGTCACGTGACAGAAAGGACATCGTTTATAAGGATATAATACACAAAAGCTGTGAATATCTTGTAAATTATATCCTTATAAACAGTGAGTTCTGATGTCATTGGTTATAAACGGTGAGTTCTGATGTCATCAGTTATAAACGGTGAGTTCTGATGTCATCAGTTATAAACGGTGAGTTCTGATGTCATTTCTGTCACATGACTCACTGAAACTTGTGTATTATAATAAATAAAGTACCCCCAGTTGCAAAATATGAGGATATTAGAAGTTACCTCGGAGTTCCATGACCTGTATAAAAACACGAGGCCGAACATGAAACTCCTCGGTAAATGATTGAGGCAGAAGGCCGAGTGTTTTTATACAGGTCATGGAACTTCGAGGTAACTTCTAATATCCTTATAATTTACAAGAGGGGGTACTTTATTCACTATATAATTTACAAGATATTCATGACATCAGAACTCGCCATTTCTAAGGATATAATTTACAGTCTGGTCCCATAGGGAAATGCCCAGACTCAAAACAATCCTCAGCCGCCTGGGTGCTGGTCAAAACATCTGTACGTACGTACATGAATAAACAAACCGCATTCCAAGGATTTGTATCATAATCCAAACAATGGTGTTATTTTATTCCCACCGCTTCAGCATCCCTACTGGAGTCTTCAGGAGAGAAGATACATAAAATGCCCTCATTAACAGAGAAATCTGCAAGTATTAAGTACATATATCACTAGAGTTGCCACCCGGACGGTATTTTTGATGGTTGACCCCCAAAAAAAGCTAAATATATAGGAAGGCCGGTATTTTTCTCCAGAATGGGTGGCAACCCTATATATCAGGGCCCCATCTCATGCGTTATTCCACAATACAGGTATGGGACCTGTTATCCAGAATGCTCAGGGCCTGGGTTTTCACAAGATCTTTCTGTAATTTGGATCTCCATACCCTAAAGGGGTTGTTCACCTTTAAATTAACTTTTAATTTGATGCAGAGAGTGATATTCTCATACAATTTGTTTTCATGTTTTATCATTTGCGTTTTTTTCTCTCCGTTTTTTTAGCTTCTTATTCAGCAGCTCACCAATTTGGAATTTCAGCAATCTGTTTGCTAGGGTTCAAATGACCCTAGAAACAAATGTAGTGATTTGAATAATAGACTGGAATATGAATAGGAGAGGACATGAATAGAAAGAGGAGTAATAAAAAGTAACAATAACAAATGTGTAGCCATACAGAGCATTTGATTTTAGATTGGGTCAGTGACCCCCAACTATAAAAAAGAAATAATGAAAACCAATTGAAAAAAATTGCTTAAAACTGGCCATTCTAGAACATACCAAACGTTAACTTAAAGGGAAACGGTCATGGGAAAACATGTTTTTTCAAAACGCATCATTTAATAGTGCTGCTCCAGTAGACTTATGCACTGAAATCCATTTCTCAAAAGAACAAACAGATTTTTTTATATTCAGTTTTGAAATCTGACATGGGCCTAGACATTTTGTCAATTTCCCAGCTGCCCCCGGTCATGTGACTTGTGCCAGCACTTTAGGAGGGAACTGCTTTCTGGCAGGCTGTTTTTCCTTCTCAATGTAACTGAATGGTACACAGTGGGACATGGGTTTTTACCATTGAGTGCTGTTCTTAGATCTACCAGGCAGCTGTTATCTTGTGTTAGGGAGCTGTTATCTGGTCTGAATGAGTCTTTGTATCATTCAGCTGTTGTGGGGGTGTTGGGGAAATGGTATACCATTCACCCATATTTTAGAATATGTGGGCATTATATTGTTGTGTATTACTGACATATTTTCCATTCTCCGCACCTCTTATGCATTGGACTATTCGCCAACTTAGAAATGCTGAGTTCATGTATAAGTCAATGGGAGAGGTCCAGGAACCAATTTGGACATTTCAGTAGCCTTCCTGACATTCAAGTTTTTTTGGGTTTTTTTTTTCGAGAGAAAAAAAGTCAAGTTTAGTCAAATTCCCTTCGAGTCGGTAAAATCGGTCCGGGTATTAAGATATTCAATTTTTTATATAAATAATTCCACCAATCAAATTTCAAGTACAGGTATTGGATCCATTATCCAGAAACCAGTTATCCAGAAAGCTCTGAATTAAGTAATGGTCGTCTCCCACAGAAACTATTTTATCCAAATAATCCCAATCTCCTTTTTCTCTGTAATAACAAAACAGGACCTTGAGCCAAACTAAGATATAATTAATCCTTATTGGAAGCAAAACCAGACTATTGGGTTTATTTAATCTTTAAGTGATTTTGTAGTAGACTTAAGATATGAAGATCCAAATTATGGAAAGACCCCAGGTCCTGAGCATTCTGGATAACAGGTCCCATACCCGTATATCCGAATTTAAAAGTAAAAAAAAAAAAAAAAAAAACTCGCATGAATTCGAAATTGGAAGTATGTGTGTGAATATATAGTAGCCCCTCTTAAATTATAAGGCTATATATAGTGAATATAGTACCCTCTCTTTTAAATTATAAGGATATTATAAGTTACCAAGGCGTTTCATGACTATTAACTTCTAATATCCTCATATTTTACAACTTTATTTATTATAATACACAAGTTTTAGAGAGTCATGTGACAGAAATGACATCAGCACTCACCGTTTATAACATACATACATACATACATATATATATATGCACATTATATTTATATATAAAAACAGTAACACACCTTGTTCTTCACAGTTTCAGTCTTGGCTGGCGGAACAGAAATCAGACGAACTGGATTCTCATCATTTTCACTGACTCCAATTTCAGACACCTCAGAACTTTCAGTAAAGTAAATTAGGTAGACGATTGTGAATTATTGTTCTCATGAAAGCTGCCCAATGACAGTTAGAAATACTATGTAGTATGCAGCACTATTGTTTTATAGGAGATTCTGAACATAAAAAAGCCAGATCCCCACTGCAAACTGCCTCCCACAGACACGAGTGGGAAATTCCACTAGTCGCCCTGGATGGGGAATTCTTGGGGCCAAAACATGCTTTGAGACAAATGAAGATACTGTAAATAGCTCAGGGTGTTTCTTTTAGATTCCACTCTTCTTAAACCAAACTGTGGGTGCAGGGGGCATTGTGGATAATGGCACTATAATATGCAGATATAGCACAATATGGATGGACGAGCATTGTCCATTGACAAAAGTTCTTTGTAGCCATCCTACCTGCATAAAAGGCAACTACTTAAAGGAACAGCAACACCAAAAAAATGAAAGTGTTTTAAAGTAAAGAAAATATCATGTAGTGTTGCCCTGCGCTGTTAAAACTGATCTGTTTGCTTCAGAAACACTACTATAGTTCATATAAACAAGCTGCTAAGTAGCAATAGCGTAAATTGAAAAACGGCTACATGGCACAGGATGAGTAATGGATAACAGATAACATTATGTTCTACAGCGCTTATCTGCTGTGTAACTTGAGCCTTTTCTCCTTTGAATGGCTGCCCCATGGCTACTCAACAGCAACACTGCTTTTAATTATATTACTTTAAAACAATTTCATTTGTTGATGTTACTGGTCCTTTAAGCATGTTTGGATAAGCCTCCCCAGTATGCCAGCAAAATCATTGCAGAATGTTGTGGGCAGCTGGAAAAGCTTCTTATTTAGTGATTGGTGCAAAGTAGCAAGTCCATAATACAGAGTTATGGAAACTAAACAAAACATGTTTATCCATGATGGTGCACAGAAAGGAAAAAGATAGAACATACCTCTGTCTGTTAACAACAGATGCGTCTGACTCGGAATTAATGGTCATGTTGTTACTGCTGTCAGAGCCTGTACTCCTGCTGTACGGCCTGCGGCCAGTGGCAGACAGGGGCTTGTTTACCATTCCAAGCACTGTCATTGGTTTGGGCTATTGAGAGAAAGAGATCAAGGAACAATGAAGTGACCAATTAGAAGGATAGAAATCAAAGTGTGCTTTGTGTACATTTATAAGTCTCAGGAGCCCATTGGTCTCACAGACGGTTAATTTTATAAGAGTTATTGTTTCGTATATAGATAGGGTTGCCACCTGGCCGGTATTTTACCGGCCTGACCTGTGTTTTCAATGGTTGATCCCAATGTTATTAATATGAAAAAAAAGAAGAAAAGGTGGCAACTCTATATATAGAACCAAATATACTTCAATGCACTGGTGGGAATTTGGGCACAGGAAACTGTGTTGTTACGGTTTAAAGGGGAACTATCATGAAAATGTAATTGTAATATAAACTTCAGCATGCTGAAATAAGTCAATCAATTAAAAATTCTGTATGGTTTCTGAATAATCAAGTTTATTTTCACTATTCCTATCTTAGCATCCGTTTCTCTTCATTTTCTCTTCATGCAGGAGTTGGGTATCAGATCAAATATATCTTATAGGGGGGTTTCTTTTGCCTAGTTGCCTATTAAAATCACCAGACATCATGTCTCTCTACATGCAGGATTTGTGCAAAAGGCACAAATTTATATATATCTTGTTTGTACTGGAATCAGTTATTTGAGTGAGATCTAATACATCTGCTAGGAAAGGAAGCCCCCCTATAAGATATATTGGATTTAAATGTCAGTGAATATCTGACTCCCAACTGCTGCATGAAGACAGAATGAAGAGAAACAGATGCTGAGAGAGGAACAAACTTGATTATTTCAGAAACAATGCAGAATGTTTAATTGAGTGTATGTAGAATGTTTCTTACCTCAGTATGATGAAGCTTATAATACATTTTCATTTTCCCCTTTAACTAAACACGTCACAGCATCAAACAATTAATCCAGGAATCACTGTTGCAATTTACCTTTCCCGTTAAGAGAAGATTCCTCGCTTCTTCAGATATGTAACTCTTATCGCTGGAAAATTCCTAGCGGGATAAAATGTCCCATAGAACACGTTATTAGCAATTCATTTTCTGTGTTAACAATATTAGGCTTGGAGTTTATCTGGAAATATCATATATACATTATATTATATTATATTATATTATATATATATATATATATATATTACTGAAACTATATATCTAGGGTTTTCCTAATAATGGATTTTTCCATAATTTGGCTCTTCATACCTTAAGTCCACTAGAAAATCATGTAAACATTAAATAAACCCAATAGGCTGGTTTTGCCTCCAATAAGAATTATTTACAGTAGAACCCCCATTTTACATCCCCTGATTTTAAGTTTTCCCTCATTTTACATTGTTGTTTTGTGGTCCCACCTATATATTATGCATAATACATTTCCCTGATTTTAAGTTTTCCCTCATTTTACACCATTTTTTTCTGGTCCCCATAAAAACGTAAAATGGGGGTTCTACTGTATATCTAAGTTCTAGACAATACAAAGAGCTTGATTTCTAATATCTGAAATAGATTTCCCCTTTCGTTAGCACAGGGGACTTGAGAGGGGAACAATTCATATTTAGATACAGGGACGTTACCTTATCAGGCTGCGTAAAAAACCGTGCGGGCAAGACGGGATCCTTTGAGCTTTCAGAGAGACAGGGAGCGCTCTTGCTGTATATGACACAAAGGGCAACATCGCACACAGTGTACAGTTTCTAAGAGGAAGACAAATGCAACAAATATAAATAAGCAGAATTAAAAAAGTAAATAAATGAATTGGACAAAATCCTCTTTCCTTGCCTCAGTAAATCAGCAGCATTGGAAAGATTTCCTACTTCCTTGCATAGGGCATGACTTTCACGTTACTGATGTGCTCTATGTGAACAGTGTAAGGTGTTGTATTTACCGCACTCCTGTAATTCACTTCAGCTGCAATGGTGGTGCTGGTTCTCTGTTGACCCAGCTACGTCCCTTAGCAACAGCGATTTTTGTATATGGATCCGCACTCAATTTTCTGCAGTATTGTTTTTATTATATTATCACAAAAACAGGATCAACGTTTTGGGGGGTTCCCACTCCCTTCATCAGGATACAATCACATGTGCACCAATCACCTTTATTATCAGAATAAAATAGGATTATAAGGGTGAATGGAGCACATGTGATTGTATCCAGATGAAGGGAGGGTGAAACCTCCCCGAAACGTTGATCCTGTTTTTAATAATAAAAATACGGATTTGTTTAAGTGAGTGCGGATCTGTATACAAAAAAACACTATGTGAACAGTCCCTACTAAAAGGAAAAGTAAAAGTGTTACAAATAAAGTAATACAAGTTTAATGCAGGGTTGCCCTGCACTGGTAAAACAGCTGTGTTTGCTACAGAAACACTACTATTGGTTATATAAATAAGCTGCTGTGTAACAATGGGGGCAGCCATTTAAAGGAGAAAAGGCTCAGATTACACAGCAGATATCAGAAAAGCTCTGCAGAACATAATGGTGTTATCTGTTATCCACTATTTAACCTGTGGCATATAGCCTTTTTTCAATTTCCACCATTGCTACACAGCAGCTTTTTTATATGAACTATAGTAGTGTTTCTGAAGCAAACACATCAGTTTAACCAGTGCAGGACAACACTCCATGATATTTCCATCACTTTAAAACACTTTCACACAGTAGAGGGTCAGGAGAGATTGTTCAGCTCTAATCATAGCCTAGAAGAATGGGGACCCTAAAAAAATGATCCAGCCAGGTATGGAATTCACGTGATACACGATAATCTAAAAGATGATTGATTGGTTAACTCTTGAAATCTACTGCAATGCAGGATTCAACACAGAAGGCTCACATCTTTTCCCTTGTCTGATCTTGGTAGAACCTTAAAGGGATTGTTCATTTCTGAGTTAACGTTTAAAGAGTGAAATTATAAGACATCTTGCACTTGGATTCAGTTTTTTTATTTTTTTTTTTATTTCTGGTTTTCCCATTGTTTAGCATTATATTATAAGCAGTAGTTTCTAGTTTGTCATTTCATCTGGTTGCTTGGGTCCAAGTTACCCCAGCAACTAAGCAGGGACTGGAATATGAATAGGGGAGGGCCCGAATAGAAAGTAATAAAAAGTAGCAATTACAGTACATTTGTAGCCTAAAAGAGCATTTGTTTTTATATGGGGGTCAGCGACCCCCCATTTGAAAGCCGGAAAGAGTCAGAGAAAGGCAAATAATTAAAAAACTATAAAAGGAATAAGGATGACCAACTGAAACGTTGCTTAGGATTAGCCATTCTATAACATTCTAAAAGTTAACTGAAAGGTAACCTATCCCTTTAAAGAGGACAAACAAAACATATTATACAAAATAGTAAATAGAGAACAAACTTGCATTAACCAAGTTCAATGTAACCTATATGATGAAGCTATTGTACATATAATCAATAGGAAAGAGAACTATAATCATTGTGTAACTCACTTCATTAGCTTTAGGATCATCAGGCGATTGAGCATCTCTGGTTTGTTTCATGTTCTCGCATAGTTTCTTCATGAAGGCATGACTATTATTTTCATTCTTGGTCATTAAAACTTCTAGCATGAACCATAGGCACCTTGTATTGCAGAAATAACAGCCGTCATTAAAGAAGATATGAAAACAATGTTTTTGAAACAATGAGGGTTCTGTTTGCAGATAAGTAAGAGTTGTAGAACACAAGTTATCCACGACTACTTTATAGCAAATCATAGCGGAGACAACATTTTTGCAGAATCACACACTCTAGTGAATAAGTAATAAAGGCTGATCATAGTAATGTTATATTACTGGTGCTTTCACTCATCCCAGGTCCTTTTTTGGTGTATAATTTTTGGAGTGCCAACATATTGCGCTGAGCATGGAAATTCAATGTATACAAAAATAAAACAAAAAGCCAGCAGCAGAAGTCTTGCCATAATAAAGTAGTGTTATATTGTTACATAGTAACATATTAATAAACAAAATAAACCAATGTTTCAATTATATCAGTGGTGTCCAACCTTTTGGCTTCCCTGGGCCACATTGGAAAAATGGAAAAAGAAAAATTTTCTGGGGCCACACATGAAATACACAAACACTTTTTATTTGTAA
>CM044431.1:34556205-34592038 GCA_024363595.1 Xenopus borealis
ACACAGGAGGGAGAGCACAGAGGGGAACAACACGGCACAGGAGCACACAGATGGAAAGAATACTGGAGGGAGAGCACAGAGGTGAAGGACACAGGACTGGAGAGCACAGAGGGTAAGGTCATAGGAGGGAGAACACAGAGGGGAAGGACACTGGAAGGAGGGAGATATGGCTGCACAAAGGGGAAGGGCACATGAGGGAGAACGGACTAAGACCATGGAGAGGTGGAGGTAGTGTGTTTAAACTTTCATAACTTATCAAGGTAGATCTCCTGATGGGGGCCAGGTGATGAGAGTAGATCCCAGTGTAACAAAGTCTGGGCACCCCTGGTATAAAGGCTGGAGTGACTGGATGTCTAATATAATAGCCAGAACACTACTTCCTGCTTTTCAGCTCTCTAACTCTGGGTTAGCCATGACTTCATCATGAAGGGAGGTTGTACCCCCCGAAACGTTGATATGTTGGTAGTATAAATAAAAGGGGCATATTCCCCAACTGCAAACAACTGAGTGTGCGGACCGTTCTTATATTACACGGTTATTATGTTAGACATCCACTCACTCCAGCTTTTATACATTTGCCCAACTGACTATATTAGAAACATTTTTTATTTTGCACAGCCTATTTACCCAGATTTTTATTTTATACAGATCAATTGCTTTAAAAGGGACCTATCACCCGAATAAATAATGCTAAATGAGCTTCTATTAGGACTTTTGTTAAACAGCTTAAAGGGCCCCTTTAATTGCTAATTGACAATACAGATTACTTTGTGAACAGTAAAAAAAAGTCAACAGAACTTACTCTTTGATATCACGTAGCTGGTCAATATCCTGAGGTTTTGTGAAGTCCGGGTCATGGGCAAGTAGATGAATCATGTAAGGTACAACATATTCTGGCAGCAAGGACAACAGCTTATCTGTTAAACCAATGTACACTTCATTAATCAATGCGTTTCATTCTATGATAAAGTTCGGGACAACATTTTATATTTTTCTTATAACACAAGGAATAGCTTTTTTTTTTTTTACAATATTTTTATGGACATTTTCAATGTTACAGTAGAACTGCAGTGTTGCCTTGAAGAGGCTTTTCATAAAGTCCTTTTTGTAATAATTTTAACATTTACACAAAGCAAGAAAAAATTAAAATTTTTAAATGCAACGCAGTATTGTGTAACACAGGCACATGGAACATTTTCTATTTGTAAATCATAACTCACAGACGTGCAATATAAACAGGAAGCACACAGCCCATCTTCATCAATACATACGTATTTCTCCATTCAATATAAAAGAGGGAAACTTTTTCACTTGAAAAAGGGACTAGCGCCCGAAACCTGTCGTGAAGTGAATAGACCAATAAAGGGTGATTGCAGATTAAGTGCTGCCGGCTCCTGGTCTGTTTCAAATCTTCTTAAAAGAGGGAAACTCCCCAAATTTCCATTTTAGTGGCAACCGTCCTATCTTTTATTGCAGCAGCATTAAAATTATAAATTTGTGCCAATGCCATATATTCTTTACTTCCAATTTGACCTATGCCACACTGTGTGTTTACAGCAGCAGGCGGAATGGATACCAGTGGCTGGTATTTTACTGGCCTGGCCAGTATTTTTGATGGTCGATCCCAATGTTATTAATAGGGAAAAAAGAAATATATAGGAAGGCCGGTATTTTTTTCAAGAAAAGTTGGAAACCCTTGGCAAAATGGTTACAGTAAGTTGAGTTTCAGTACAGTCTATAGCCCCTTTGTCTAGAGATACTATCATGGCAAAAACATTTTTCAAAACAGATCAGTTAATAGTGCTATATTTAATATTGAAATCTGACATGGGGATAGACATATTGTCAGTTTCCCAGCGGCCCCCAGTCATGTGATAAAATTCAGTCACTCTTTAGGGTAGGGACAGACAGGGAGATTCGGGGAGATTCTGTCGCCTGGCGTTTTTAGCAGGCGACAGAATCTCCCCAAATCTCCCCATCCACCAACCATAAGAGCCAACTCGGATATCTGGGGTAAACTAAGGTTAATCAATTTACAATGGTAATGTATTTGAATAAACTTACCATTTGCTACTGGGTTTTGTTTAATGTACTCCCTTCGTATACTAATGTTCTTGAGTAAGCACTGCCTGGCATGTGCCCGCCTTTCTTTCACTGGATCTTTGGCACACAGTGCAAATATGGCCATGTACTCTAGAGGGAGCTGTAGTTTTACGAGAGCCTTGTGAAGCTTCTGTGCAAAGATCTGCCGCACCTGGTAGCATTCATCCTAATGGAAAGACAAGACACATGAGTTTCTGTGTTGCTATGCAACTGCCAAGTTGTTGTTTTTAAATTAAATCCTTGTGGCTGAACATTTTTTTTTTAGGATGAAGATTGAGCGACAAAGGCATGTTGAATAAATCACGGAGATCTTATCAGGAATCTGCTTAATCAGTTCTTTTCCTCAGTATACAATAGCAGTCACAGAACTATAAAGGTGGACTTGGCTCATCTTAAAAATGTTGCTGGCCGAGAACATGGTACTTATATTTTACGCAAAATGAATGTGAGTAAGGGCTTAAGCCTGATGGGAAAACGCCCTTCTCTATTAAGAGAGAGCTTAGTTTAACAAGGCCACTCTTTCTGATCGTCTCACACTCCTTTCATTTGGTATAGTGCCTATAGATTGGAGTAAAGCTGATGCAATTCCAATAGGGATCTTGCTCTACTTGAAGAATGCGTTCTTACCGGGGTAACTCAAGGTTCTGCATTGTTCATTAATGACTTGGAAGAGGACATAAAAGTATGTATCTGTGTCTGATGAGGACACAAATCTATGCAGACCACTTCATTTTTCTCTAGGATGTGGCATCTTTGGAGGGTGATCTGGACAAAATGGCACTGTGAGCAGCTAAGTGGCACATGAGAGTCATTGTTGATAAGGTTTGATACATAAGCCACTTACATCTTAACGGGACTGCTTTAGGAAGTGGAGATGGACCTGGGGGCACTTCTGGATAATAAACTTAGCTGTAGTAAGCAATGACAGACAACAGCAGGGTCCAACAAGATATTGTCCTGTATTAAAGGGGATAATTATTCCCCCGTACAAAGTACTGACGAGGCCCCATCTACAATATGCAGTTCGGGTATGCAGTTCTTAAAGCTAAGTTAAAGCTTAAGTTAAAGCTAAGAGTTAAGTTGATACAAAAAAAAAAGCAACGAAGGTCCTGATTATAATGAAAGACTAAGAAGGTTGGGGTCATACTGTAGAAGGGGTACTTAATTTAGAGATATCCTTATTTTTTACAGTATACAAGAGTACCATAAGATAAACTCTCTGATGCGTTAAGAGATTAGAAGAAAGCAGGTTCCATCTTTTGGGTGGTAGCACATGCTGCTTCGGAAACCAAAGCATTCCGAGTGCAATTCCTCCAGCGATTTACATTTTAGCCAGCAGGAAGGCAGTTTGGGGAAATTAGTCGCACAAAGAAACAGCGTTTTGTCGCTGGGGGCTAATCTCCCCAAATAGCAGCATGTGCCACTACTCTAAGATTAAACTATTTTCAAACAGGGAGAGCTATGAAGTTGTAGAATTCTCCCTCTAAAGCAGTTGAATTCACAGATACATTAAATTAAAGAGTTTGGGCAAGGGTTGTATGCCTTTTTAGAAAGTGGAAAAACACTGAAGGAACTCAGTTTAAAGGAATTGTTCAGTATTAAAATAAAACTGGGTAAATAGATAGGCTGTGCAAAATAAAACATGTTTTCAATATAGTTAGGCAAAAATGTAATGTATAACAGCTGGAGTGACTGTAAGTCTAACCTGACAGAACACTACTTCTTGCTTTTCAGCTCTCTTTTGTTTACACTGACTGGTTACCCTGGTTACCAGGCAGTAACCAATCAGTGAATTGAGGGTGGGCCACATGGGTCATAACTGTTGCTTTTGAATCTGAGCTGAATGCGGAGGATCAATTGCAAACTCACTGAACAGTTATGTCCCACGTGGCCCCCCTTCAAGTCGCTGACTAACTCAGATTTAGAGAGCTGAAAAGCAGGAAGTTGTGTTTCACTCACTCCAGACTTTATACATTACATTTTTGGCTAACTAACTATATTAGAAACATTTTTTATTTTGCACAGTCTATTTACCCAGTTTTTATTTTTACCCTGAACTGTTCCTTTAAAGCTGATCCAGTGACTGGCCCACTTGTTATCTTGGACTGAGGAAGAAGAGGCGTCCGATGTATGTCAGATGCTAGAGAAGTCTAACAACAGTCAGGGGTCCTGAGGTCTTTATTTTCTCACACTACAAGCTTACAGTGTTTTGATTTTCTTACATACTAAAAGTAGAGGAGAATATTACCTATACATTATGATTATGTCATGCCAGTGCCCTTTTTCTTTTCTCTGCAGCCTGTGCAACAGTTATTAGTGATTTAGACCAGGGCGACTGATCACAAGTTAATGTAATAAAAAGTCTACAGATTGTGGTCACATCTAGTAACCAACAGCAACCATTCAGATGTTTTTGTTAAAAAAAAAAAAAAAAATTCTTAAATTAACCCCTCTTCAATCAACGATTCTGAGTGTCTGGGCAGCTTGAGCAAACCCCATACCTTTTAAACACGTAGAAGGTAAATAAGGTTAAGAACTTACATTGATAACCAATGCACAGAGCTGGAACTGCTCTGGAGTAATAATTTCATGATAGCAGGGTTCCTGGGCAAGCTTCATGATAGCACCGCCAGCAGCCAGCCTCAAGCGAGACATGTCAGATTTACTGAAACCATGGAAGATAATGGGACATAGCAAAGAATTATTAGTGTTCAAATAGAGATCTATACAAAATAAGGCAATTGTATCAATACAGAAAAAACGGAATAGAAATCATTATGGTGAAGGAAGTACAAAGAAAAGCTTTAAAATCCTTCCTCCTTTAGAGATTTCAAAACAATTCTCTGTTTTTCAGGCTAAACTCCAATGTATACACCTACCTGTACTTTTGCTACTGCTGGGGTTAAAACAGCAAAAATTTAACATAGGTCACAGAGGTCAAATGTATCCCCTGAGAATATTCTTTCAAAATATGCTTAAAACTTACCTAATTCTTTTCTGTTCGGTCAGATCTCCCTCGCTCACAAGCATAGCTGATAATAACCGTAGAGTGGAGTTAGCTGACTTTGACTGATTGTTTTTCATACCCAGCAACCAACGAACTAATAGCTTTATTGCTTGACCCTGATAAGAGATCGACAATATTAGTCACATAAGCAATCGTAAAATATCACCAATTTATTTATTTTCCTAACAAGTACCAGGTTACAAGCTGGTGGAGGGGGATGGCGGCTTTTCTGAAGTTCAGAATTGTAGTAGAAAAAAGGGCATTCTTACTTTAGCGAGGACTTCTGGAGATACTTCCTCATCTGGGCACCACAGTTTGCCATTCTTGTCACCATTAGACTAGAAAGTTGAGGGGAAAAATCTTTACATAAACATTACATCATTATTTCAATGAAAGATGAAGGGAAAAAAAACCCTGCACATACCCGATCATTCATAAGCAGATCCTTTACAATGAAGTTTGCCACAACAGATTTCATCGGAGAAGCAAACTGATCAGGAGCCAGCATAGAAATGTGTCCCAGAGAGACTAAAGGTGTAACTAGTTGTTCTGGTACATCTGCGTTTAAGCTTCTGCTGAGGGGCTAGAAGGGAGCAGACAATGAACAGAGCAATTAAAGATAAATTATACCCTATTGTCTTATTTAGCTTTCCAGCATGCAGATCAGGATTCATCCAAATACCAGCACTTTTAGATTCCATCCAAATAATGTGTGCCTGTCCAAACTAAAAGTGAACCCTTAATACAGTGGTTGTCACATTTTTATAGGTCAGGGCCCTGCTTGAAATGAGTGCAGATATAGGAAAACAGTAGAAAAGTCAATAAATCAATCATAGTTTTAATAATATCTAAGACAGCAAATATACCTTCACCCTTTAATCCCTCTAAAAGACCTTCAGAAAGCACTTCAGGTGCATCTAGGGCAGCAAGTGCCCATTCTCACCCTAATTGGCCGCCCATGGTGGCTTGCCCAACAATTTGGTAGTCGCTGCCTTATATTACGTGGGTTGTCCTCCCAGGGGGGGTTTCACTTATGCAAATTAGGGACCAGATCAGTTTGACTTACAGCCAAATTTTTGGTAGCGAATTTTATTTGAACTACATCTAAAAATGATGGCTTTTGAGCATCCTATTAAAAATAAACTTTGGCCATATAAGTAAGTAACTCGGGTGAAGAAAATTGCCTACGCTGATCTTCTGCAAAGACTTTTATAGCTCTACAGAGAAAGCATACAATTTGATTCCAGAATGTTCAAGACCAGAGGTTTTCTGGATAAAGCATCTTCTCATAATTTGCAACACTATACCTGAAGTATGGTAAAAATAATTTAAACATAGAATAAACCCAACAGGATTGTTCTGGCATTAATGCAAATTCACTGTAGCTTAGCTGAACCTGCATAGAGAAAGGATTACGGTGAAAGGGGAAATAATTTTTAAAAACCATTTCCTTATGATGGACTCTATGGGAGATGACCTTTCCATCATTTTTAGATCTCTTGGTAATCTGTTTCCAGATAAGGGATTCCATACTTAAATTTTAAACTGCAAGAGAAGTTGATTTCCTGCGAGGGAAGAAATAATTACCTCAAAAATTTGAGCCAACTGCACTTCCTTGTTAGAAAATATAGAATGGATGCAATGCACAGCTTGCTTAGCTTGGTGAGGTGTTCCTCTCTTGGCCTTCTGGTGCAATACTGGGATAAGTGCACTATTAACACAAAAATAACAAATAAAACTTTCACAGAAAGAGACTTGTATAAAAGCATTAAATCTATGTTTGCAAACAGAAAAAAAAAACCAAACAAACCAAAACTATATGAAATAGAAACTGCAATCAGTTGTATGGCGGATACATAAAATAATTGTAAAGGAGAACCAAACCCTTAACTATAAAAACCCCTACCCTACATATACAACCCCCCCTGCTTCCCCCAGCCTAGGTGCTACCCTGGGTAAATGCTCCTACCTCTTTACTTAACCTTCGGTACAGAGTCAGGGAATCGGAAGTCACGGGCACCATCTTTTTCTCTTCAGGAAGAGAGCGGCGTATCGGTGCATGCACAGTTGGCGCAATCATCTGGTCCCAAAAAACTGTGCATGCACCGAAAGCTACAACCAAAGCGCCGGAAGAAGACCCGAGGATTACAGAAGAGAAGATGGCCCCTGTGAACTCCGCTGCACATATTCTGCACGAAGGGGAAAGTATAGAGGTAGGGGGTCTAAGGGTGGTGGGAGGTAGGGTTTTTATAATTAAGGGTTTGGCTCTCCTTTAATAAGGGATGGATGACTTTTTAAGCAAGTGAGGGAATACAGGGTTATAGGAGATAGCTCATAGTACAAGTTGATCCAGGGACTAGTCTGATTTCCATTTTGAAATCAGGAAAGAATTCAACTTCAGATGGAGCTTGCCTTCCTCTGGATCAACCAGCAGTTAGGCAGGTTATATATAGACTTAAAAGGTTGAATTTGATGCCTTTTTTCAACCTAACATACTATGTTAATATTTACAGTATATCAAAATTCATGTAATGGTAAATCAATTACTCCCCGATGGAAGAAAAACTGAATCTACGTCCTATGTGCAAAAATGAACAAAATGGCCCTTCATTGCCTTCTTTTGTGAATGGCAGAAACATTTTCAAGGAATTCAAATACATCAACAAAAAAAAGTCTAAGGGTCCACAATCTACAAGTTTGGGCACTCCACCCAGAAGGTCACAAAAAAGAATTGCTATACATATATATTTGTAACATTGATTATTTGTCTCTAAACTAGACTAAATGCAAGAAGCTTAAAAAAAAACTGCAAGGAACCAAAACGAACATCTAGAAATGCAGGTCTTGCACTATTCATAGCAAGTTAGACAGCTCCAAAGCTGCTATAAGGTGGGTGCCCCAGCAGGACTAAACACAAGCTTATGGAGATTCAAGTTTGTTTATTCTTTTATAGTTATTTTTATCGGAATTTTAAAATACAGGCATACATGAACATCAATGATGTATTAAAATGTTAAAACAATAAGTGATTGTCTAAGCGTGTTCTTTTACATACATGTTGAAATACGTAAAGACACATCTATCAAGAAATTTCTACTTATACTTAACTTAGCATAATGAAAAGTATTGACAATACAAGTGCAGGTTTATGATCCGTATTTTCTTGGTTATCTGTGTCGTCGTAAATAATAATTTTACCTTACCCTAACATATAAGCCCTACAATAGACAATTAAACTAGTTAAAACTAAGCTAAACATAAAACCAATGATTTAACGATGTGTCTATCCAAGAGCCACAGCTCTGATGTTATTAGTAAAGAGAATCTACATAGTATGCTACATGGTGCTAGCTGAAGTTTGTTTACTCTTACTCCAACAGCCTGAGCATGCCTGCAATTGTGTAGCACAGAATCAGAAACCGGCACCTCCGCAAGGTTCTGCATCTGCTTTCACCAAGGTGGGATCAGGCTGAGATCACATATAAAGTGAAAGGGCAGGATTGAGGGACATAATTTATTTTACAGAAAACCCGTGCCACACAATTACCAATGACGAGTGATTATCATGAGACTTTCATTGCAGCAGGAAACTTACGATCTGATCTGTGGCAGGTCAGTCTCAATTCTGTGCCCTGTGTTTCTAAAGATCTGGATAGCTGCTTCAGCCACTTTATCATCTTCCATCCGGAGGCACTGAAGGAACGATTCATATGTTTCAGCGGAATGAAACGAGGTAGGGTGGGTGAAGGAAAGTACCTGGAAAAAAAAAAAGGAAATAAGCCATAGACAGTTTAAACATAATTAATACTATGAGCACACCAATCTGATTATTGAATAAGACGTTCTATAACCAGGGTTTAACAACCTGCACCTGAGGGCCACATGCGGCACAGAATGGACATGAATGCGGCCCAGCTTGAAACACTAGGTACCCGAGGAAACGTCATGTTGCAAAGGATATAGGAGTAGGCAGGAGAGGGGACTACATTGCCCAGTTAGTAATAAGTCTATTTAAGATCCAGGTGTCCCATATTCCAGTGTATAGCTCCATCTGGACAATTTTTCTTTTTCTAATGTGGCACAGGGAAGCCAAAAGGTTGGACACCCCTGCTCTATAACGAGAACACATTTACAGTCAACAATAAGGGGACGGAGATAGTCCAAAACCCTGAAGAATATTTTCAAGAGCAGCCAAAGGTGTCTATGGACTACCTTTTCTGTAAAACATGTCTAATGAAAACACTGAGGAATAAATGTATGTTCTTATTGTTGAAGCTAGGCAAGCATATGGGAAGGCCCCTCTAATCTTAATGATTCACTATAAATCTCTTGAATGTGAATTATTCAAAGTGCTCTATTTAATACAGTGGTTCTCACTCTGGGGGTCGGTACCCCTTTGGGGGTCAAACAACCCTTTCACAGGGGTCACTTGAGGGGTTCCAGGAGCAGGTTCATCTCTCTCCCCACTAGCCCTGGGCCAAGGTTGTATATCTCCAGGTGTTGGTGCTAGGAGTTGTAGTTCAGTAACCTGTGTAGGGAAGCCAGTTGCACTACAACTTTCTACTTTTAGTAGGGACTGCCATACAGCTCTCCCTGCCCATTTCAAATTCTTTATAATTAACATATTAATTCGGGTGTCACTGAAAACAAACCTTTATGCAGCCACGCTTTCCCTGTACTTTCATAACAATCCGCTCTGGGATTACAACAAAAATATTTTATGGTTGGGGGGTCACCGCAACATGAGGAACTGTATTAAAGGGTCACAGCATTAGGAAGGTTGAGAACCACTGATTTAATAGAACAACCAACAAATCAAATAAAAAAAGATATAGGTAAGACTCACAATAAAAGAAACCCAACCTTCTTAGTTATTAAAATGATCAAGCTTCACATAAAGATGGGGCAAAACTGTATCTTGAAGTGCCTGACTGTAGCAAACTTTCAGTCTAGTAACAATGGTGTCCTTGTATTTGTTTTAGTATTCTATAGGGATCCCTTTGTACCCTGGGTCTTCCATTAAGAAATGTATTGATAGCTCCCCCTATTCGTTGCTCGGTTATTGTATGATTCATACAATTGTATTTCATTATCCTCAGAGGTCAACTCATTGGTAATTGCATCTTGTTTAAAACAGCCAAGTTAGATTTTTGATATTGGACACAGTAAATACTTTATTTCAAAGCTGAATTGATCCCTCCTTTGTGCACTAGATGAAAATAAGTTGCTTAAACATATTTGCCTGATTTTACATTTTACTGGATTTTGTGCCATTTTCTTCTGGTATGAATAGTAGATCCCACACCTTCCATCTTATACTTGGTCCTACCTACATACTTGATTCTTAGGAGTAATTGTGAGAAGGTGAAATCATGACCACAGCACAAGTTTCTTTATATACTGCCAACCCACATATAACACTACTGTCTTCTTTTAGAATAAAATGCACATTAAATGATTTCACTCCAATGATGCCCCACTATATTCGGCCTGGGTACTAAGCAGCTAAACATATATATTTGTGTATGTGTGAAGGACAAATGTATCCCGCTCCCAAGGCAAGCCCCAGTGAGGTGACGACCATAGGGAAGGAGGGTGGGGGTGATGTCAAACAATGCTGTTGAAGAGTGGGGGAGGACTACAGACAAGCAGCTATACACACCAGGAGTAACTTGTTACCACAGTGCATCTCATCATCCAGAACTAGAGAGAGCCAAACTAGGGGTAGACAGGAGGTCTTTCAGCCTCCACTAAAGAAATTACTTACCTTCAGAAGTTCCAAACCCGCCCTTATGGCAGAATCAGGGCTCACACCCTCCTCTTCATCATCAGCTGTACCTTCTATTGACTTATTCATTAGCTTCACTAGAGCACTGGAAAATACATAAAAAAAATATATAAAGGAAAAACTATGAATACTAGACATTGCTAGAACTGCATATTTCATTATCTGTTAGGTGTTTTTGCAAGCAAGGCTTTGACTGTTTAAAATATAAAAGTAGATTTGTTTCAAAACAGGAATTCAGACTCCTCCAACCACTGGTCTCCTGAAGAAGGTGCCAAGTAGTCCTAAAGCAGGGTATATATTGACATCTAATGCTTGGAGTTGAAGTTCAAGGTATACCATAGTGCACCACAACATTAGGATTAGAGCTTCAAAAGTGCGTTAATGGCTCAAACGTAGATACAAACAAGGCAACAGTTTGGGCCCCCATTCAACCTTTTATCAAGTGGGTGCCGGTAACACTGAATTGTTTCTATCTATATATGGAGCCATTAATGCACTTTTGAAGCACTAATGTTGTGGTGTGCTATGGTGTAGCTTGAACTTCTGATATTATAGGACATGTGGCAGGCAAGGATGGGCAATTTTTTTTTCTGAGTTTCGCCACAGAAACAATGCCCATAGAAGTTAGTGTCTGAAAACAGGTTTATTCACAGGTTGAACTATCCATACTAGAGTGGTAATGCTTGGAGTTAATCATAAAACTCTGTGGAAGTTTACTAAGCAGGGAGGAGCTACAAGGAAATACACACAAGGAACAGCAAACAGAACCACAGAAGGCCTATAATTACATATAATATGTTTGCCTTGCAAATGTAAGCACAAACGTGTACAGAAAATCAAGTAAGGGTGTTGAGATCATTCCACAATAATTAAAAGTGACAGAACTTAACAAAAGAATGCACAAATGTTCCCCTCATATCCATGAACTTGGTTTTACCCATGTACAGTGCTGGAATTGGGGAGGGATGCACAGGGATGCCATCCCTTCACTGCTTTATTTTTGTGAAATAGCTTCCCCTAGGGCATGAGGGCAAGAGTGTTGCGTCTCGGAACTTTCTTTTGCTCCTCTCCTCTTTTGCATGCAAATAAAATGCAGAGGTAAAATAAAATAGTTAAATAATAGAAGAGAAAAGGAGAGAAAAGAGCTGGGAGACAAATAGAGAAGTGTTAAACAGATAAAGAAGGTGGAGGCATCAGAAAGGGTTAGAGAGAAAAAGAGAGAAGAAAACAGGGGAAGCAAAAAGAGAAAATGAAGGTATTAAACAGCAGAAGGTAACGGAATAGTGAGAGTGATATATACTGTATATAAAATAATCTTGGGTAATACAGAATATGATGGGGTTGTGCCATGTTATGACAATACACAGGCAGAAGCTGGATACACACCCAAGAAAGTTCACAAGCACAATTTCCGTTTGGGGTCCCTACAGGTCACATACTTAGGTAAATCAGAGCATACTGGGCATTAAACTGTGCATTACAAGGAAATACCAAAATGGCAAAATGGTTTTGCTTTAAAATGGATGAAACCAAAAAGGAATGGCGTGTGAGGCTTAATATAATAGGTGTGGCTTATAGTTGTAGGAGGGGCTTTTTTTTTAGCATGCTGCACTACACAGCATTCCTCCACTTTTTTCACTCCAATTCAAGCACTGCTCATGTGTTATATGTCCCCATTCCTGCACATACACTTACACTCAAGTAGTTAAAAATGTGCTTGTTACTATTGCAAGCGTCAGCTTTCTCCCTTATGTTCATTTCCCAGCTCTCCCATTCCATCCCCAATTACCCAGTGAGTGCTTGCCCTCCACCCCTAATATTCATATTTGCCCTCTTCTCACAAAGTACCCAGACCAGCTTTATCCTCCCCCACCCCCAAAGTTGCAACGTGTGCCCCCTATCTCTCCCCTCGCTAATTTTATTTCACCAACTATCCCAACTCTTTCAACAGATTTATGTTCCAGAATGATCCTGCTCTCCCACAAAGCACGGATATGGAGAAAACATTGCTAGAATAATTTTTCCCACTGATCATATCAGCTTGATATCAGCAACTGCATCTAAGAACAATTAGACAAACTCTGAAACATCAGAAGACACCTATGAGCAACAGGCACAACACTTCGTAAATATATACAGGTGTGGGACCTGTTATCCAGAATGCTAGGGATCTGGGGTTTTCTGGATAAGGAATTTTTCCGTAATTTGGATCTTCATACCTTAAGTCTACTAGAAACTAATTTTAACATTAAATAAGCCCAGTAGTCCGGTTATGCTTCTAATAAGGATTAATTATAATTTAGTTTGGATTAAAGGGATACTGTCATGGGAATTTTTTTTTTCCTTCAAAACGCATCAGTTAATAGTGCTGCTCAAGCATAATTCTGCACTGAAATCCACTTCTCAAAAAGAGCAAACATTTTTTTATTTTGAAATCTGACATGGGGCTAGATATATTGTCAATAACCCAGCTGCACCAAGTCATGTGATTTGTTCTCTGATAAACTTCAATCACTCTTTACTGCAAATTGGAGTGATATCAGCCCCTCCCTTTCTCCCCCCAGCAGCCTAACAAGAGAACAACGGGAAGGTTACCAGATAGCAGCTCCCTAACACAAGATAACAGCTGCCTGGTAGATCCAAGAACAGCACTCAATAGTAAAAACCCATGTCCCACTGCGTTCTATTCAGTTACATTGAGAAGGAAAAACAACAGCCTGCCAGAAAGCAGTTCCCTCCTAAAGTGCTGGCACAAGTCACATGACCAGGGGAAGCTGGGAAATTAACAAAATGTCTCTAGCCCCATGTCAGATTTCAAAACTGAATATAAAAAAATCTGTCTGAACTTTCTGGATAATGCGTTTCCAGTTAAGGGATCCCATACTTGTATATGTACCCAAAGTAAAATGTTCAAAATGGAGATTAACATCTAACCCTTTGATCCCATAATTTAGGACAGGAACGTCATTACTAAGTAACACTGCAACTAATGCAGACTTCCCAGATTATAAGATTTAGGAGGTTATTTATCAGAGGTTAAATGTTACAGCTTTGTGTGCATTTTTAGACCTTGAAAAACTCAAATGAACTCAACTAAAATGGTTTCTAATTTAAGAAAAACTAAAATGTAAAAAGCTCCAATCAGTTTGGTTGGGGTGAAAAACTTGCCCTCAACAGGTTTTAGATGGTGTATTTTCAAATGTAAACTATTTCCAGGATCGGGCTATAATAAATCTAGAAAAATTCAAGTTTAAGTTTTTTTTTCCCCAAAAACTCAAAAACTAACCTAAGGTCAAATTACAATTAACACAAACAAAAGCTAATTTTTTTTAGTTTAATTAGGGAGGGCGTCGGAACTCTTTGAAAAATATGGGCTATGATTCACCTCCTTAGCCTGGAGGAGACTCTACAGAGAGGGGGGGGTCTCTTCTGGGAGGGATGAGCTACTGGGTACACTTTGAAGCGTATAGACAGTTCATGCTGGAACAAACAAGCCGTACTACCACAGCAACCCACACTGTTAATTAGCATCTATAATGACTTCACCTCTTAATTTAGATTTTTTTTTAACCCTTTGGATTTCTGGACATACTTCTCTTATGTTATGTTTTATTAATTTAACATGCCAGGGATTAACAGACAAGAGTAATGGGGTGCAGTCTCAATGGCTCATTCTTTTAAATAACCATTAATGTAAAGTTTTATCCTGTTTTTATTTTAAGACTGCATAAAGGACAAAAAAAACCCTACAAATCAACCAATCATTTAAATGGACGACGTGCTTTTTGGCGACACATTTGTATTGGCTGGTCTCAATATATTGTTATTACCCTTTATTTATATTGTAATGACATATAATAAGTCATTCACATCAGTACACACGCGCACGGACATACACACAAAGAACATGCTTATTCTTCGCAGTGTTCTGGTTGAACTGAAATCCATTTGCAAAACGTAAAAAGTAAAAATGTACTGCTTGCAATTTAAAGCAGAGAATACACAGAGAATGTACCTGATGGCTTCTGAATCTATATGCACTGGAGCAATTCTTTCCAGTAAGAACTTGACCATTTCCAGGAATGGATTTGTAGGTTGCTTGGGATTTGCAAGTTTACGTGCGATTTCCCTCTAGAAAAAAATAAAGTCAGTAATAGGAAAACTGCGTGTTTACACTAGTTCAATATATATATATATATATATATATATATATATATATATATGATTAAAGGCCAAAATAATTCAAAGAAAAGAAAGGCATGAATGTGAGGTGAGCAGTTATTCATCCTTGTTTGTACCAACCTTACAGTGAAAAGCTAAATTTTTACATCCACTGATTAAGTTTCCCTCATTTTACATTTTTTTTTGTGGTCCCACCTAAAAATAATTACCAATGCATTGCCCTGATTTTACACCATTTTTATTTTCTTGGTCCCTATTAATCTCAAAATGGGGGTTCTATTGTATATAAAAGTGCATAATGAAAAGCAGGATTTGAATGCAAAATACCATTATACTTGACCTACCATGATGCACTTCTCACTAGGGTTAGGAAAACAGCCCAAATTTGTCAGCATTATAACAAGCATAGTTACTTAATAAAAAAAGAAATGGCGCCTGCTTTTACACTTTGCACCCTTCCTACTGCTTATACCCCTTACATGCCGGGATATCAATTCATTAACATGTATAATTAAAAAACAAAAAAAATGTAGTGTGGTTGAACGATAAGGTATTCAAAGTCAAAGCACTGACATTCTCCAAGACATGGACCTGACCAGGCCCAGATTTACAAACCAGACGTCTAGGCCTCCTCCGTTCAACTCCCCCCCCGCCTTTGTATGTGCGCATGTGAATATCTCCCACACTTCAGTCTCCAGCGCTCATATCTAATTTGGATTTGGCTGGGCAGCATGACGCCCCTGAAATTCTGCTGCCCTAAACCTAATACACTGGACCTGACCACAAACTGTATTATAAAGTGTTTGCCTTACCACGCACACATCTGCCTGTTTGCATGAACATGACGGACTAATTAAAACTTCCAGCTGAGACCTAAGCTTCTCATCTTCCCCCAAGACTTGATTGAATTTTTTCACAAAATCTTGTGCTTTTCCTGGATCTGGCAAGTTTTCTGAAAGGGGAAAAGTAAACGATCATAAAAACACGACAGCAAAAATAAAGAAAAAAAGATCAATGCATTTGTCTTAGGGTAAGGACACACGAGGCGTTTTGTCGCCAGCGTTTTTAAAAAGCAAATCGCGGCGACAAGGCGATCGTCTTTTTTGAACAGGCGATTCCCAGCGACAATTTGCATAGAGCGATTTGTATCCCATTGCTCTGTGCTCCACCCACGTGCTCTCGGCGTTCCTCAACCAGCTCAATTAGCCTGTCTATCAAAAAAGTGCTTCAAAAAAGGCATTTTCCAGCGTGTTTTCGTCCGAGTTTTGTTTGGCGTGTTGTCTCGGCGTCTCTCCTCGAGCGCTTGTGCTTCCCGCTGTAACCTAGCGTCTTTGTATTCCTGCGCCTTTACGTTCTTGCGTCATTGCGCAGTGTAATGTGAATACAATCGCTGCTACTTATCTGTATGTGTGTGCGTGTCTAGGAGATTTCAGTGCTTTTCTAAGTACATGCTATTTCTGATGAATCGCTCGGAAAAGGGTCTCAGTGCGTTTTGGAGCTACAGGCGATTCACAAACGCGCTGTGTGCACAGTAGCTGGCGTCTTTCATATGGTTTTGTGCTGAGACAAAACGAGCGACATGTCGCCGCGATTTGCTTTTTAAAAACGCTGGCGATAAATCGCCTCGTGTGTCCTTACCCTTATAGTAAACCTGAGGATTGCAATTTATTATTTGTGCTTTATAGTTCAAAACCATTGATTTGGGTGGATAAAGGATTCAAATGAACTTACCCTTGAAAGTTTTACAAGGATAAATTACTATTTTCAATCTCCCCATGTCATGCCATTCATTATAAATACATATAGCTTCATTTAGCAGTGTTGAATTCTAAATGCAAATGAGATTCAAATCTGACAAAAAAAAATACTCACTTGCAATGGTCATCAACTTTGCAAACATGGCAGTGGTGTTAGCCTCTGACTGAGGAATAAAACATACATTTCAATTAAATGAGTGAAATACATATTTAATGGAGACATTGGAAAAGTAAATGTGAAAATGGGAGTTAATCACTATGTTTACCCTACACATGCAACAAAAATCCTAAATACAATATATTAATAATATGTATCCTGTGCTTCAGATACTTGTAGCCTAAGGGGCCGATTTACTAAATTCACGTGAAGGATTTGAAGTTCGATCGAATTTCGTTTTTATTCGTTTGTTCGAATATGTGAATTTTGGTCGATCATCGAATAGGGTGTGATCGAACGATCTAATACATTTGAATAGAGTCGAATGGACGAATATTCGATCATTCGACCAGCGAAGGATTTAAATTTTTAAATTTCTTCGATTGCCTACTTCGGCAGATTGGAACTACCGAATTGCAATAGAAGCACTCAAATAGGCTTCTGAGGCCAAGTCATGATCGAATGGGATTCCTACGATCTAAGCGTTCGATCGTTCGAATCATTCGAATGATTTATTCATTCAGTCGAATGATTGAATAGATTTGTATTCGACTGTCAAATGATCGAATATTTTCGATTGCGCGACTATTCAAATATGCAAATTAAGTATTTTCGACTATCGAATATAAAATATTCGGTCGCGTCGAATAGATCGAATATATATATATATTTTTGATCGCTCGACTATTCGCTGGTTGAAGAACTTGCCCTTTAAATTTTTATTCGACTGCCTACTTCGCCAGATTGAACCTCCCGAATTGCATTAGAAGCCTATGGGAAGCCCCATAGTCTTTTTTTTAAAGTTTTCGTATCGTATAGTATTCGTATGATCAAACGATGCGAATATTCGATTTGTACAAATTTTGCGTAAAATCGCTCAATCGTACGATTTTTGCAAATATTCGAAAAGCACTCAAAACCAGCTAATTTTTTTTTCGATATAGGCAAATTTTCGACGGTCGAATTCGAGGGCTAAAAGCCCTCGACAATTCGACCCTTAGTAAATCTGCCCCTAACCCATTTGACAGATTATATTCGTGATTAGCCAATTACAAGGCTATTAAGCAGAAGGTGACTGAGAAAAATCCAGGAAGGATTCACATTAAAGTGGACCCGTCACCCAGACACAAAAATCTGTAAGATAAAAGTCCTTTTCAAATTAAACATGAAATGCAATTTTTAAATTATTTATTAAGCATTCATAGCTGGTTTAAGCTAATTTCAAAATCTCAACTGTCAGTCAAATATTTTCTGCCACTACGGGGCGGAGCAGTCAATTACTTTCACTTTCCATTCAGTACTTCCTAGCTGTCACATTCCTCCTGTTCTTTTAACCATTTAATTGTGTAGCCAGGGCATGAACATTGGGTCCCCCATTCTGGTGCTCAAACAAGATTTGGAAAGGATACAAGGCTGGTCTTAAGAACAGTGTCCACAAAACTGCTCCTGCCTGTTTGCTATAATTATGAATTCCCAGACTGAAGGAAACAAGATCCAAATAATTAATATTGGGTAATTAAAGTTCTTTTGGCTTGACTAATGTGATAAAATATCTTTTGAATATTTTTTTGGGGCGGCGGGTCCCCTTTAAAAAAGAAGTATGTTTTACATAAGACTACTTTTAAGTGTGACATGGCAATTTCCACATTTCAATATTTTTGCTGGTGGCAGCACCTTCTAAAGCTCTTGTTTCAAGTATCAAGTATCTACGCAAAATGTTTATGTTTGAGGTGTAATATGAACTAGTACAGGAAAACAAGTTAATAGAATACTAACTCCAAATATACTCCATGACTACAACACGGAATGTTTACACCACTGGCTTTAAGCAGATCTCAAATAAAATACTTTGCAGATACTTACAGTGGGTTGCTTGTGTAAATCCAACAGCTCCCTTACATGGCTTCTCAACATATTCTGGCACTTCCACATCTCATTCAGTGCTCTACAAGGTAAGAAAAAAATATTTAAATTTTTCAGGTTTCTTTAGTTTCTCTTTCAATTTCGAAAGGGAAACTGTCATGGGAAAACATGTTTTTTCACAACGCACCAGATAATAGTGCTGCTCCAGCAGACTTCTGCACTGAAATCCATTTCTCAAAAGAGCAAACAGATTTTGTAATATTCAGTTTTGAAATCTGACATGGGGCTAGCCATTTTGTCAATTACCCAGCTGCCCTGGTCATGTGACTTGTGCCAGCACTTTAGGAGGGAACTGCTTTCTGGCAGGCTTTTGTTTTTCCTTCTCAATGTAACTGAATAGTACGCAGTAGGACATGGGTTTTTATTATTGAGTGCTGTCCTTAGATCACAGATATCAGATAGGCAGCTGTTATCTTGTGTTAGGGAGCTGTTATCTGGTTACCTTCTCATTGTTCTTTTGTTAGGCTGCTGGGTGGGGGAAAGGGAGGGGGTGAGATCACTCCAACTTGCAGTATAGCAGTAAAGAGTGATTGAAGTTCGTCAGAGCACAATTCACATGACTTGGGGCAGCTGGGAAATTGACAAAATGTCTAGCCCCATGTCAGATTTCAAAATGAAATATAAACAAATCTGTTAGCTCTTTTGAGAAATGGATTTCAGTGTAGAATTCTTCTGGAACAGCACTATTAACTGATGCATTTTGAAAAATGTTTTTTCCCATGACAGGATCCCTTTAACCTGCAATTAAAATTGTCATTTTGATGCTGCACTGGCAAAAAGACTGAAAAAAGAATGATAGTGAGGCCAAATTTTTATTGACATCACAATTTTGTAAACACAACAGTTTCTTTTTGCACTCTCATCTACAAACTCTCCAAGTCTCAATTTCGGAGTGATTTGACTTCCTATTCTGCAATGTATAATATTTCTAGGTTGCCAGGGACAGCATTCCTTTGAGGACAGATAGAGGCCAGTAGAAGGCTCTTGCTTTACATTTTTCTTCACTAATATTTTTAGTAAAGCCCTCTCCAGTTCATCTTCCAGTTTTTTGTTCAAACCACGGCCTAGTTCTAGGGTCAGTGGAACTTAAGTAACCAGATAACTAGTGTTTTTACCATCCATTATTATATAAATAGAAAACAATGCACAAAAAAACACTAAATATGGTGCGGGAAAAGCACTCTAGCATGCTACAGAGCTGTTCAACTGGAAGCACAATGATTAGTGTCCATACAAAAGACTTCTATGGCCGCTAGTATTAGTAAGATCTACTAGATTTTTTGAATGACAATCATTTAACAATCAGAACGTAGAACACCTTATATACCCGAATGGTATGAGATATCATTCCTCTACAGATAAAACATTGAACAGCATTGGTTTGCTATCATGCCCAAGTATGTACTCACTTTACTGCATTGGGATCCAGGCTAGCATACAAATAGTACAGACACTTCATCCTTTCTTCGGTTTCTAGATTGTGAGGGACAAGATACTGGGCAAAGATTTTCTCTACAAGTAACCTGTAGAAGTGAAAAAAATAATAATACACACACACACACACACTTCTATGGAATCAAAATATACTGACACAGCTTCCAGTTTAGCATATATTGGCTTATAGGAGAATCAAGCACCTTATGCTTAAAATCCCTTACCCCCCTTCCATACATAGTCCCACCCTGCTCCACACAGCCTTGGTGTAAATTCTGGTAACGGCCCCTAATCACTAACTTACCCCTCGACGCAGTCAGCACAGCAGAGCTCTTGGGCGTCATATTCTGGCGGTTCAGTAATCTTTGGGTCTTCTTCCAGTGCTTTGCCAATTCCCATCACTTTGGCGCATGCGCAGTTGTCAAGAACCGGAAGACTGCTGCAACTAAGCATGCGCAGATACACCGCTCTCTCCCCAAAGATTACAGAAGAGCTGAAGATAGTGCCCCTGAGCTCCACTGCACAAACTCTGCAACAAGGGGTAAGTAAGTGATATGGGGCAATTACCAGAATTTACACCAAAACTGGGGAGGGGTTATGTAGGGCAGGGAATTTTAAGCATAAGGGGTTTGGTTGTCCTTTATTCAAGCCTAGTAGGATTATACATCCAACCCAAATTTCCCTATATACTCCATATCAAGTCAAAAAGATGGTAAACAGCCAATAACGTCATTTTAGTGGTTATGAATTGGGGCATATGAATAAAACATCATGCTACCCATGAGAACATTTGGGAAAGTCACAAGATATAAATTCTTTGTCCAATTTGGCTAATGTAATAATTTAGCCAGCAAACAGATCTCGACCCAGTTACCACACCCACAGGCTCCCAAACAGGGTTTTTTTTTTTTTTAAATTTAGGGTTGAATTCTCTTTTAAACACAAATGACACATTTCCATAACATGGATTTGACTCACTTGTCATCAATGCTATTTTGATAGTATATATGCAGAAGTTTATCCTTTATCCAGCTGACTTTCTCAGCTGCATCTTTCCCACCTTCACCATGCAGGCAATACTTTTTGTAAAGTTGAGCAAGACCCATCATGGCTTCTTTCCTAACTCGCCACTAAAAAAAACAAACATAAAAAACAGAGATATAAACTATATTGACATAGTGGACAATGAGAAATTTAGTACAGCAGAAAAAAAGTATATGCAGAAACAATCACAATTATACTGGCCTGATCTAGGCCTGATTCTTGTAGTTAGCTAAGAATTCATTTGGAAGTACCGATAATTGTGATTCACTGAATATAAAGGAAATCATTACTGTAAATACTTAATAAAAATACTTTTCATTTGAAATGTGTAACCACTAGTCTGCCTGTTTAAAAGGCAGACATTGCATAGCACAGATATATTGAAGGGGCAATTAAATGCAAGCTTCAGTATGTAGTATGTTATAGAAATATAAGTCTGTCTCTCATTTAAACAATTGCCTATTACTAGGGTAAATAGGATGTAGCAACCAGATAACTGCTAAAACACAAAACTGAAGAGCTGCTGAACAAGAAGTAAATAATGGAAAACATTTAAAAGAAAAAGAAAGTAAGACTAATTGCAAATTGTCTCGTCATAATCAAAGTCAATTTAAAAGAACTCTGAGTAGAGAAAACAACATGTATCCTCAAATATATAAAATGAATCAGAAACTAAATGTATTACTTACCCTTTTATCCAATGTTCTCTCACGAACAAAACCAAGCAGCTGATCATTCACTAGAAAAAGATCTTTCTTTGCAGCTGTAATGATGGTAACAATAACATCATGCCTAATTGCTTCTTCAGGGTCATGTGATCTAACCTTTAGGAATTCTGAAAAGAAGGGAAGGATGAAAAAAAACAAAGCTTATGGATTACTACTATTACTAGACATACTAACAAACAGGACTCTGCTCTGAGCTCCACAAGGTGGTGCATATTATACAAATCTAATCCTCTATGGCAATACTGATCATCTTTTAATTTACATTTTCTTCATTCATACGATTCCCTGTTCTAGTGGAGCTTACAATCTAAGGCTCCATCGATCACATGGACAGAACATACTGGATTTAAATGTCACAAATTAGCCTGCCTTCATGTTTTGGGAATGTTGGAGGAAACTGAAATGTCAGAAGAAACCCCAGGCAGAAATTGGCAGGGGAAAAACAAACTCCTAAGTGGTTTGCAGACTTTTTATGTTCAGAGCTCCTTCTAAGGTAAAGCATATGGCAAGATGCACTATTAGCTTGTTAAAATTTTCAGACATATAAAAACACTGCTTTATCATCCATAGTTTCAAGAACAGAGTTTTCCTTGAACAATGTATTAATAATAGTTATGGCTACATATCAGAAACCAGTTGCAGTTACTTTTATAATTAATCCTTGTCCCGCTCTGCACTGTAACCAGAACACTCCATTATTATTATGTATGCCAACCTTACTTTCTCTTTCTTCCATCCATTGTCCACATTTCTCCTTCCCAGATACTCAAAAGAATTTTTTTTTTAAATAAATGGAGGTAATCCCCCTCACACTTTACCCTTTGTTTTGACTGTCCATTATGCAATAGGTGCAGTTAATTTAATTATGTTGCATGAACTAAACATGCAACACACAGGCAAACAGTATGTTCAAGTACAAGTCCAACTCATTGATAAAGGAGGTGTACAGTGAGCAGTTTTATAAAAAACAGGGAACATTACATATGTATGCCTTCAATAGTACTCCTTAACCTAGGCAAATTAAACCAATAAAACTGGGCAATGCAAACATAAGCTGTATTGAGCAGGACTCTCTTTGCCTCTTAATGCTGCCTGTATGTTTGATGTACACACTCCCTATTGTGCAGTGTGGAGTAATATGTTGCAACTTTATAAACAGATGACCAGATGCAGTAACAATAGTTAAACGGATACTGTCATGGGAACGTGGTCCACCAAATCAACAAAAAGGAAGCGCATCGGCTGGATGAAACAAGATCGGTGCTAAATCCATGTTAGGAATATAAACACCTTTATTGAAATCCTTTTAATAACAGATTGTCCATCATCAGCATTTGGGACTGTTTTTCATTGTTTTTAAAAGGATTTCAATAATAGGATTTATGTACTCACCGTTAAATCGACAGTCGACAGGGGGACACAGGAGACCGATGGGGTAAAGCACCATCCTCCAGGAGGCAGGACACTTGATTGACAGATCATAAAGAGGACGTGCCAGGACTCCAGCTTTACCCCTAGCCCTTCCTCGTTTACCTCAGTTGGTACCAACAAAAAAAAAAACTGGCCACCGGGCGAAATAGGTAAAAATAGAACCATTATTGTAACTTCAACACCATGAACAGCGTAACAATGGGTGGGATGTCCTGTGTCCCCCTGTCGACGCAGAGAAATGGATTTAACAGTGAGTACATAAATACTATTTTCTCTGACTCTCCAGGGGGACACAGGAGACCGATGGGGACTTACCAAAGCAGCCCCAAAAACAGCAGGGTCGGCAAGTAAGCTGTGAATGCCTGCCCTTAGGCCTGCACTACTGCTTGTAATACTTTGTGGCCAAATGCCGCTTCCGCCTATGCAAATGTATCCAGGCGTTAAAACTTAGTAAATGTGTGAATTGTGGACCAGGTTGTCGCTCTGCATATCTGTTCCCCCGAGGCAGCATTTCTCCAGGCCCAGGAAGCCCCCATGACGAAAAGTGAATTTGTATGTCTGATATCTTCAGTACGTTTGGTATAACATCTGAGTGTTTAACCAATTAATTTCAAACAAGAGAAACAAAAAGTCCCGGCTCCACTATTGAGTTTGCTCTCCTTAATAAAGTAGTTGCAGGTTCAAATTCAGCTATTACAAAATGACAGACTTAATACCGCTCACCATAAATCACAGCTGGTCTGGGTGCTAAATGCCCCAGACCCTGCGTTTCATCTTAAAGACAGGATTCCACAGTCTTCAAACATGCATATAAATCAAGTGAACAAAGCTGAATTCTTACCCGGCAATTGCTGTGACCCGGGTGCAGCCAGCCCCGAGTCCGTCTCTAGGGGGAACGCCAGTAGCAATATGGTAAAGAGGCAGCGCACTCCTGGGTTTCAAAAGATCAATCGCTTGTCTCCAAGTTTGTTAAAAGATATATGTTACACTTTATTTCAACATAGTATTAATCCGATCAACATAGCGTCTGAGGTCTGACGCGTTTCGTGATACAACACTTCCTGAAGTGTTGTATCACGAAACGCGTCGGAGGTCTGCCAGTTCTGATACTCTACGTGCGGATGATATCGCTACTAGAAAAACTACCTTCCCAGTATGCCACTGCAGATCCATAGATGATATAGGTTCAAATGGAGGGTCCATGAGAGCTGACAGGACCACATTTAGATCCCAGTCGGTGTTGGCCGTCGACGTGGCAGTACTATGTGAGCTACTCCTTAAATAAACTCTTTGACTGTATTGTCCAAGGCTATCTTGTGTTGGAGTAGTAATGATAGTGCTGAGATTTGCACCTTTAAAGAATTTAATTGTAGCCCCATGTAGACCTTTTTGAAGAAAAGATAATATATTTGAAATTGAGAAGGTCTCAAAGTCTAAGGTCTTCATTTGACAATATGACCAGTAACTCTTCCAGATTATATGGTAGATTTTTACTGAAACTGTCTGTCTTTCTCGCTCGTAGTGGAGTCGTTGCTACTTCCTCAGAAACCCCCATCTTTCTCCAGACGGACTTCTCAATAGCCAAGTCATTAAATTAAAGAGCATTGTATTGTGATGATGTATGGGGCCTTGCTGTAGCAGATCCGGCCTGCGAGGTAGAGGAATGCACTCTTCCACTGACATGCTTTGTAGGTCGCAGAACCAAGTCCTTCTTGGCCAGAATGGAGCTATCACTATCACCAAGAGATCCGATTGGCGTACCTTCTTTAGAACCATGGGAATCGGTGGGAACACATAAGCTAGCCTGAAGGTCCATGACGTCGATTCCGTCCACTATCGGATCTCTGTATCGTGCGAAGAAGTTGTGGACTTTACGATTTCTCCTGGGGGCCATGAGGTCAATCTGTGGGACTCCCCACCTTTTCACTATGTCTTCGAACACTTCTGAGTGAAGTTCCCACTCCCCTGGGTCTATTTGATGACGGCTGAGAAAATCTGCTTGAACATTGTTTACCCCTGGGATGTGGATGGCCGACAGTTGGACTAAGTTGTGCTCCGCCCAACGCATGATTTTTTCGACTTCCTTCAGTGCACCCTTGCTTCTGGTGCCTCCCTGTTTGTTTATGTATGTAGCATTGTCGCACTGCACTCCGACAGCTTGTGCCCTCAGTTCTGACTGCCAATTGAGCAGAGCGAGTAGAATCGCTCTGAGTTCTAACAGATTTATCTGCATCTTTGTCTCCTGTGTTGACTATATTCCCTGCGCTGTATATCTGTTCCATGTCGCCCCCCAAACGGACAGGCTGGCATCTGTTGTCAGAATAGTCCATGCTGGGGTGGCCAACGATTGACCCTTGGCTACTGTTCTTGGTTGAAGCCACCTCTTTATAGGGAGGCTTTGGTTTGATAGGACAGTGGAAAGACTTGTTTCAAGGATCCCCTCTTCCATCATCAAAGAATGTCTAACTGTAAAGGTCGTAGATTAATTTGAGCGAATGGTACCGCTTCCATGGTCGATACCATCGAACCTAGCACTTCCATGGCCTGGTGAATCATTGGATGTGGCAAACGAACTAGACTGGTTATCTGCTTCTGCATTTTGACTTGTTTGTCCCTTGGTAGTAAGACCATTTGTGAGAGTGTATTGAACTCGAAGCCCAGGAAAATCATCCGATGGGATGGGCATATCTGTGATTTCCCCCAATTGATCCACCAACCAAATTGAAAGATCTCTGTTGCCAGATTCAAGTCCCTCTGTGCTTGTTCCATCGAGTTGGCCTTGATGAGCAGGTCATCCAAATAAGGTGTTACCGATATTCCTTGCAATCTCATAGTTGCTGCTGTGACAGTCATTAACTTCGTGAACACCTTCGGAGCTGATGACAGGCCGAAAGGTAATGCTACAAATTGGTAGTGTTGATTTTGAAACGCAAACCTCAGATAGCGCTGGTGTGCCAGCCAAATTGGAACATGCAGGTATGCATCCTTGATGTCTAAGGACGAGTAGTTCATTTGGTTCCATCCCACGGATGACTGATCGCAATGTCTCCATATTGAATCTCACTGTTCTGACATATTTGTACAATCCCTTGAGATCTAGGACCGGCCGGAACGTGCCCTCTTTCTTTGGAACTAGAAACAAATTGGGAGTAAAAACCGTAGAATTTCTGCTGAGGGGATACTGCACAGATTACTCCTGCTTCCTGAAGATTTGCAATACACTCGCAAAATGCCTGTGCCTTGTATGGGTCGGTGGGTATTGTAGACATGAAGAACTTTCTGGGTGGAAGCTTCCAAAAATCGAGATGATATCCTTCTGTAAAGATTTCCCTTTTCCCTTACCCAGGATTCAGAGGTGTGCTGAATCCACTGAATCTCCTGGAATTGCAACAGACTGCTCCCTATCGCCCCCTTCGGCTTTAAGGAGCTCGCCCCGTCATGCTGAGTTGGATTTGTCTTGTTGAGGTTTGCCTGGAGATTTGCTTGGTCTCCAGTTTGGTTTATTCTTATCCGAGACTTTGATTGAGGAAGAAATGTACTTTTTCCTCCTGTGGCCTGCGAAGTTATATTCTCCAGCTCTTCGCCAAAGAGGCGTGACCCTTTGAATGGTAGTGCTATTAGTGATTTCTTGGAGCTGAGATCTGCAGACCAGCTCTTAAGCCATAGTGCTCGGCGAGCTGCCACTGCCAGAGCCGAGGATCTTGCTGATGAGTAGCGTCTAGGGCTGCCTCGTTGATGTAAGCACTAGCTTACGCCATATCTTGGGCCGTTTCCAGAAGAGTAGTTCTAGAAGTTCCATCCTGAAGCCCCGAAATTATGCTATTAGCCCAATTTTCCATAGCTCTGCTAACCCATGCATGGCTAGAGCTGGGTGAATTGCTGACCTGGATGCCACTAAAAGCGCTTTCAACAATCCCTCCATTCTTTTGTCTGTATGGTCCTTAAACGCCGCCACGTCAGTACTGGGAGAGTAGTATTTCTAGACTGTCGGTGGTGTTGCCCATTTGTCGACCTGTTCTTTAGGGAAGGGACCGAGTTTAGAAAATTTTCGGTTAGGCTGAAATTTCCTGTCAGGGGTGTCCCATTCGTCTTGAATGATTGTCCCTAACTGATCGTGCAACGGAAATTCCTTCAAGGTTTGAAGAGACCTTTGGCTGGAGTCTGTTGGTCATCTGGTTGTTCTATTTTCAGGGTTGTTAAGACTGCTCTTATGATACCCTCAACATCATGATGAGTATCCTTTTCTGTTACTCCCTCCTCATCTTCTTCCGAATTAAAGCCGGAGGAAAATACTTTGCCTTCTTGTTCGGATTCAGACTGACGCCTGAAGAGGCAAGACTGGGGGGGAGACCGATAGTGTGCGATTGGATTTTGTCCTCTTACGTTTCTCTCCTGCAGTCTCTTGGATTTGTGATATTGATTTCCCGATAGAATTCGCTATGGAGCTTGCAATAGTTTCGGCAAAAGATGGTATGTTCTGAAGTGAGGAAAGAGACTGTGACAGCTGTATCTCCCATGCGGGGGCTGAAATGTCTGAATTGGGCCCTGGTGCAGTATTCTGCTTGTTATCCTCTTATGGGGTTGGCCCTGCCTTCTCCCTATGGTTACCTGGCAGTTCTGTGGGCACAGAGGTTGTCTCTTCCCCCGGTAGGCAAGATCTGCAGAGTGGCTGTGCTTGGCCTCCCTGAAACTTATGAAATTTTGTGCAATTATATAAGGTTACCTGGGCCACACCTGCTGCTGATGCGGCACGTCCTCCTCCTCCCCGTGTAAATAGTCCTCCCGTCCTACCGCCATAGTCAGAGGCCGCTCGAGAGACCCGCTGTCTTATGCCCCAAGCTCGAGCGCTGACAAAATGGGAAGAGGGTATCGCGGTCTTCACCCCGCTTGTTGCCGGCCCGACTTTCTAAAATGGCCGCCGAGATATCGGGAAAGCCAGCAGGGCCCCTAACGTGAGGTACATAGCGCTGTCAGCTCCGATAACTACCGGCTTTCTGTCTCGCCACTTAACTTTTCCTGCCTTTTCCTTTGGAAAACCCAGAGATGGATGTGCTAACTCTCTGAGGCAGGGCAAGCCTGAATGGAAATCAGGACGCTTTACAATGCTCCAGGAAGTCTCTTCTTACCTTTACCGTGTTCCCAGCCAGAGTCCCTGCGCCCCCCCCCCCACGGGTTAAGATCTGGATGGCCACTCTGTAAAAAGAGTATGAGACCCTGGGTTCTTAATCCCACGTAAGGGGTTAACTATAAAGGTGCAGGGATACCCCTGACCTAAGTATTGCCCCTGGTGTCAGTGCTAATCACTGACCGACGAATCCTTTGATGCGTCTCCCTAGAGACCGATGGGTCCATCCTCCTGTGGACAGGACACTTGAAAAACTGAGGTAAAAGAGGAAGTGCTAGGGGTAAAGCTGGAGTCCTGGCATGCCCTCTTTTTGATCTGTCAATCAAGTGTCCTGCCTCCTGGAGGATGGTGCTTTACCCCATCGGTCTCCTGTGTCCCCCGGAGAGTCAGAGAAAAAGGTGTTTTTATTGCTAACATGATTTAGCACCGATCTTGTTTCATTCAGCCGATGCGCTTCCTTTTTGTTGATTTGGTGGACCACGTGACCAGAGTGGTAAACTGGATGGATGATCTGCGTTCTCACCCTGCCTTGTGGATGAATTGGTCCGCGCTCACATTTTCATACTGTCATGGGGAAAATGTTTTTTCAAAATAGCGCTGCTCCATTCTGATCTGAAATCCAGTTCTCAAAAGAGCAAACAATTTTTTTATATTTAATTTTGAAATCTAACATGGGGATAGACATATTGCCAGTTTCCCCACATGCCCCAAGTAATGTGACTTGTGCTCTGATAAATTTCAATCATTCTTTACTGCACGTTGGGAGTGAAATCACCCCCTCTCTTTTTCCCCCCCAGCAGCCTAACAACAGAACAATGGGAAGGTAACCAGATAACAGCTCCCTAACACAAGGTTAAAAGCTGCCTGGTAGATCTAAGAACAACACTCAATAGTAAAAACTCATGTCCCACTGCGTCACATTCAGTTAAAGAACAGGCTGCCAGAAAGCAGTTCCATCCTATAGTGCTGGCTCTTTCTGAAAGCACATGGCGAAGCAAAATGACCCGATATGGCTGCCTACACACCAATATCACAACTTATACACTTGCTGGTTCAAGAATGAAATTTTATATTGTAGAGTGAATTATTTGCAGTGTAAACAGTGTACTTTAGCAATACAAAATACAGCATAAATATCATTACAGAATCCCTTTAAGCATTGGCCCTACATTTTAAAACACTCCTATTTGTGAAACTTACCGGTGAGGTCCTTCGCTAGGTCTGGATGGTTCATCAAGCAATGGCTGGCAAACTTCACACTTTCTAATCTCACAGGGACATGAATATCATTGAACCTAAAATATTTAAAAAAATGTACAATTAAGATGTAATTCAAAAATGGCTTGAAAGGGATACTAAATACACACACAAGCAGTGGCAAACATTTGGGAACAAATTCAAATCACTTCCCCTCACAGAAAATCAGAATCATGGTTTTTAATGGAACATGATCTGAGGTATTTAATTTTATGGTTATTGTCCCTTTAAATATAAACGGAAGCAAATAGACAATTTCTGGCTTTTGCCACTGTCCCTGTGATTTTCCTGAACTATGATCTGTGCAAGGGCTCTGCCTTATTTGTAGGTCACCCCCATTTCATTATTATTCATTCCAGTATAGAGGAAAACTTGGCAACTGTATGTGGCAAACTATTGTCTTTAGATTACAAAAAGGTTATATACTAGTGTAAATACAAGGCCTGTGCCAGATTTGAATATTACAAAAGCTACTGGAATGGGGATTTAATTTCAAATGCTTATGTCTAGATAGTTTACACAGTTCGGTTGTGACCCAGTCCTCGTTCCAGTCCCTCTCTAATGAATTGAAAATGTTCCACCCTGAGCTTACAGAATAAGCCAAGGGTGGAGCACCGACAACCTGAACTGCAAGGAATAAACATTTTTTGAAAGGAAACCATGTTATGTTATAATGATGAACCATTTCTCAATAACCCCATGGCTAGCAATATAATGCAACCACTACAGTGACTGATTCTGTGACTTTCTCTGCCTTTCATAGAAGGTGGTGCAACAATTATCTGAACAGCCATTGCTTAATAATGGAACAAGGCTTGGAGGTGTTGCTTGACATTGTGAGCCTAAGGGGGGTTGGGAAATCTGGAAAAAAAAAAAAATTTTCTGGAACTTAAGCTAGAGTTTATGCACCTTTTCTACAGAAGCCCAACTGCATGTGCTGATATGGGGAGAGGAGTTTCCCTTTAAAGGAACAGTAACACCAAAAAATTTAAGTGTTTTAAAGTAATGAAAATATCAGGTAGTGTTGCCCTGCGCTGTTAAAACTGATCTGTTTGCTTCAGAAACACTACTATAGTTCATATAAACAAGCTGCTGAGTAGTAATGGCGGAAATTGAAAAACAGCTATATGGCACAGGATAAGTAATGGATAACAGATAACATTATGTTCTACAGAGCTTATCTGCTTTGACTAGTTGCCCCCATGGCTACACAACAGCTTATTTATATAAACAATAGTAGTGCTTCTGAAGCAAACACTGTAGTTTTACCAGTGCAGGGCAGCACTGCATTATATTTTTATTACTTTAAAACAATTTCATTTTTTGATGTTAGCGGTCCTTTAATGGTACAGTGCTAATGATCAGGCCCAAATTCATAGCCTGGGCCATCCCACAGAAATTCTAGAAAGTAGTGGGAGGCTGGATTGGGGACCAACAAAAAAAGAAAAACTTAATCTTAAGAACATTTAAACCTTCTTAATGAAATAGAACTGTGCAGTATTTTTGTACAGTCCTTTTTTTGTACAGTCCTATTGGCTTCTGTAAAACATGTTCTATTAAAGTTCCCTCCCCCCTCATTCAAAGAAAAACGTCTGAACGGCCTTTATTGCACCACGGTGTTTATAAGTAGAATAAATACACAAACTTACCTTCCAAGAAAGCACTGCCATAATGGGCGATTTTGCGTTGCCAAATCAGAATCTTTGGAACCAAACAGTTTGGCAAGAAGTCGTACAACTGCCAATCTTTCCTCGCCATCGTTACTCTTTGGAGGGAAAAATAAATAATCTAAGCTCTGCCCCTTGAAATCAAACATTTGCTTACATGGAAAGTTAAAGACAATGCAAAGACTGACATTCAAATACAAGCATGGGATCTATTATCTAGAAACCTATTGTCCAGAAATAAAGAAAAATATCCCATAGAGCCTATTTTAAGCATTTAATTCTTATCTTTACAATTTGAAATTTCGTTTGACACTGTAATAGTAAAACAATACCATGCACTTGATGACAGCCTTAAAGAACAATGCACTAAATTACAGAAATTCCACTTATCCAGAAAACCCCAGGTATTCTAGACATTTGGTTCCATACCTGTAGTCACTCAAATATGAACTTGTAATTTAAGGTTTGGATTTGGTATATGGTAAAATATTTTGTGGGGGAGTAGGTTTTTGGCTGCATCTAAAAACTATGACATTGGAACATTACCATTATTTATGCTGAGCACCAATGAAATAAAGAAAGAAACATTTATAAAAAAAAAAAGGATCTCACCTTTAATTTGAATTCCAGCTGAGGCATAACGGAGAGCAATAATTGAGGATCTATAGCAAATAATTCCTGAATAAGATCAAACACATGCTCCGACAAGTCACTCACGGACGATTTACCCAAAACTAAAACCTGGTTAAAAAACTAAAAAACAAGTGCAAACAATTACTTTTCAATAATAGCAAATTATATAATATTCAGTTCAATATTCACTAAATGCCACATACATTTACAGTCATATGAAAAAGTTTGGGAATCCCTCTCAGCCTGCATAATAATTTACTCCACTTTCAGCAAGAAACATAACAGTGGTATGCCTTTCATTTCCCAAGAACATCTGAGTACTCGTGTGTTTTCTGAACAATGATTTTTATTGAAGCAGAATTCAGATGTATGAAATTAAATCAAATGTGAAAAACTGGCTGTATGGATTGTGAGAATGGTTACAGACAACCCAATCATCACCTCCAAAGACCTGCAAGAACATCTTGCTGCAGATGGTGTATCTGTACATCGTTCTACAATTAAGCACAATTTGCACAAAGAACATCTGTATGGCAGGGTAAAAAGGAAGAAGCCCTTTCTGCACTCACACCACAAACAGTCACTTGTATGCAAAAGTTCATTTAGACAAGTTACAGTAATTTTGGAACAAAGTGCTTTGGACTGATGAAACTTGGTCATAACAAAAAAGCACTTTGGATGGCGGAAGACGAACACTGCATTCCAAGAAAAACACCTGCTACCTACTGTTTGGTGGAGGTTCCATCATGCTGTGGGGCTGTGTGGCTAGTTCAGGGACTGGGGCCCTTGTTAAAGTCAGTTGGATGAATTGAAACCAATATCAACAAATTCTTCAGGATAATGTTCAAGTATCAGTCACAAAGTTACACAGGGGTTGGATATTCCAACAAGACAATGACACTAAACACTTGGAGATCTACAAAAGCATTTATGCAGCGGGAGAAGTACAATATTCTGGAATGGCCGTCACAGTCCCCCGACTTGAATATCACGGAAAATCTATGGGATGATTTGAAGCAGACTGTCAATGCTCGGCAGCCATCAAATTTAACTGAACTGGAGAGATTTTGTATGGATGAATGGTCAAAAAATACCACCATCCAGACACTAATCAAAGGCTATAGGAGGCGTCTAGAGGCTGTTACATTTGCAAAAGGAGGATCAACTAAGTATTGATGTAATATTTCTGTTGGGGAGCCCACATTTTTGCACTGGTCTAATTTTATGATGCATATTGCATGTTTTCTTTTGATCCAATAATCTTTATGTCACTGCTGAAATACTACGGTTTCCATAAGGCATGTTATATATTAAAAGGTTTCCCAAGCTTTTTCACGATTGTATATTAAAAAAAGTATACAAAAATCTCCATAGACCCAATTATTTAAGCTGAAATCCATATCTTTATCTGTAAGAGGAACCCAGCTCACCAGTATTTTCTAAATAATTACAGTTAATAACTATACAATGCTCCAATTCAACAACATACAGGTATGGGATCAGTTATCCGGAACCCTGTTATCCAGAAAGCTCAGAATTACGTAAATGCTGTCTCTCATCGACCATTATCAAACAATCCAAATTTTTTAATCATTTCCTTTTTCTCTGTAATTATAAAACAGTAGCTCCAAATTAATATTTAAATGATTTTCAGGTAGACTCAAGAAACGAAGATCCAAGTTATGGAAAGATCCATTATCCAGAAAACCTCAGGCCCTGAGCATTCTGGATAACAGGTCCCATAGCTGTAACAGTTTATTCTTTGCTGAAATGTCCAGAGATGTTACGCAGATACTTACATTTGCAATGCATGGCTCAATTGTTTGAGCTGTCCTTTTCAAGAGAACCTTTGCAAGATCAAACGCTTGTTTATTTAGGTTCTGAAAGACAAATGTTTGTAAATATAAATTAAAACAAAATCCATAGGAAATGAAGTTACAAAATGTATCCTCACTGCAATAATCAAAGCAGTTACTGAGGATCTGAACTATAGCAGGACGGAGGAATATAAAAGTTAAATTATTTTGAAGGGTGACAGGTTCCCTTTAAAGCCAACATGAGTTATTACAAGGCATATGACAAAATAAAGCTTTCACATAGGAGTGAGAACGAAGAAAAAAAAAAGACAATTTAATACATTAACTTCAATCAAACTACTGACCTTATGTGCTGGGATCAAATTAATGAGAATAGAATCAAGCTGTTCTTGCGTTACACCATCACCCTCTATTGTAATGGAGCTCATTAAATCCAGCATGTGCATCTGAACCTTCTGATTGTGGCTGTTACTAAATAAAAAGAAAAAACAAGATCACATGTTCTATAAATGGCAAAATGAGTACATTGTCACCAATAAGATACAGGGACATATAGAATTGAAGGGATTTTGGATTCGGCCGAACCCCTGAATCCTTTGAGAAAGATTCGGCGGGAATACCAAACCGAATTCGAACCCTAATTAGATGAAAATTAGGGGTGGGATGGGGAAACATTTTTTTTTTTACTTCTTTGTTTTGTGACAAAATGCCATGCAATTTCCCTCCCTGCCCCTAATCCTGAACCGAATCCTGGATTCGGTGCATCCCTATAGAAGTGTTCACACACATTTTAACCAGTGCTTGGAAATGAATTTCAAGATACACTGCAGTTTAGTAAAGCTTTACAGGTAAATAGTTGGTATTGTACATAAAATGTAAAAAATAATAATGATAGGTTACCCCAATAGTCAGCCCTCTACCCATTCTATAATTTTCACTATTAGTTTGCTATACATTATTAACATGTATTTCGTAGCACTCACTTCACAGCTACATAGCTTCCAGCTTACCCATTACATACTTTTAAAAACATACTGCTCAAAATTAGTAGATTTTATGGTTTATTTTAATTAACTAAAATTAACCAAAAAAGCTCTTAAGGTAACTTTAATTACATTTTTTAAATGTTTATCAAAGGAGTGGTTCACTTTTAAGTCAACTTTTATTATGTGATAGAATGGCCAATTCTAATCAACTTTTCAATTGGCCCTATTTTTTCTTTTTTAATTATTTGATTCTGAGCTTTCAAATGGGGGGGTCACTCATTGAAAACGAAGAAAAGAATTTAGTTATTTCCATTTGTGTGGTGTACTTTTTGCTAAACATACACATATTTCTTAAAGAAGTCAGGGATTAACAGCAAAACAAAGTAAGAGCAGATCTCTCCCCTAGGGCCCAATGATATCAGAATATAGCAGGTACGGGTGGTCGGATCGTGGGAACGCATCAACAATGGGATCTGATGGGATTTTTAGTCCAATAAGCTGCTGACTTGGTCTGTCAGCAGCTTTTAGGTGGGCCACATTTAGTTATTTCCCTGGCCAGGAAAAGACATTTATGCATGTAAGCAATACAAATGGCAATCATTTTAACATTTTAGCCTCAAACCCATAAAATGCTTATTCAAACAACATAGCAGATATACTTTTATTTTTTTCAGGTACAAATACATCACCTACAGGCATCAGTCCTTATAAGATTTATGGGAATTAGAGCTGTGAAATACAAGCTATGTGTGTGTATAAATATATATATATATATATATATATATATATATATA
>CM044431.1:34592204-34609475 GCA_024363595.1 Xenopus borealis
CAAAAAAAAAAAAAGTAGGCCAAAAAAGCCATCACAGACAAAATAACCTACAGAATTGAAACTGAATTCCAATTGGAATTTTAAAGGTTTAAAGGGGAAATTAAGTCTAAAATAGAATAATGCAAGACATAATGTATTCTATATACTAAACAAAAACTTACAGCATCACAAGCCTAATAAAACAGATGACCGAACAATGTAGGTCTCTATAAAAAGATATTGCATAAAACAGCTCATATGTAAAACCCTGATTCATGTAAATAAACCATTTTCATAATAATATACTTTTTTAGTAGCATGTGCCATTGGGTAAACATAAATAGAAAATAGCCATTTTAAAAAATAAGGACAGCCTCCGGGGATCATATGATTCAACAGTGCTCACAAACATACCAAACAAACTATAAAGTTAGGTCACATGAGCCAATTAACAGACTGTTGTGTCTTTTGCTTCCACACTTCTTCCTGTTACAGTTAGAGTTGAAATATTTCTGGACAGGTGATCTCTGAGGCAGCACACAGACCATCACAGAATGGTGGTTCAAGGCAAGAGATGTAAAAGGGCAATATTTACTCAAAGGGGTTGTTCACTTTCAAACAACTAGTTGTTTTTAGATAGATCACCAGAAATAACGACTTTTTCCAATTACTGTCTATTTTCTATTTGTAACCGTTTTTCTAATATTGAAGTGTAAAGTGTCTTTTTTCACCTTCTAAAGCAGCTCAGGGATGGGGCCAACTGTTCTAAACGGATACATTTAATGGATACATTTTTTATCTTTGTCCCCCTCCCTGCTGAGCAGAATCTCTGGGTTTCATTACAGGCAGCTGTTAGAATTGATACAATAGTTGCTAATATTCCAGAAATGTTGATGAAATGTATTGATTAAATGTTGCAAAATGTAACAGTTTAGAGTCTGCACCTGAATTACTGAGCTACCAGACTCAAACACTACAACATTCACACACATACAACACAGCATTCACAAACATCTGTTGATCAAGTATTCATTTTGGGGGTATAGTTTTCCTTTAAGCTTTCAATGTTGGCCACAGGGGGCTGTCATCTTGTAACTTTGTGAATCTCTGCAAGACCAATATGCTCAGTGTGGTCTGGGCTTCAGTTGGGAGGTTAAGTTAAGGGATCATCCTAAATGATCAAAACAGCACAAGTCAAATAATATCTGCCATAGAAATTGATACAGCACTGGGTCTGCAGATACAATTCTCTATATGGGAAACTAACAAAGCTACTGGAGTTCTGGGAAGTATGACCATTTTCCTGCAGAGCAGCTAGGGACCGTCTGATATTCCCTATCCGCAGCAAGTAAATGAATTTCACTGAAAAAAAACTTAGACTTTTTTTTTTTCATTAAAGTATATTGGAGTTTCTTTTTCATTAAAGTAAAAATGATATTTTATTTTTTTTGCCTGTACATCTCCTTTAAAGTGGACCTGTCACCCAGACACAAAAATATGTATAATAAAAGTCCTTTTCAAATCAAACATGAAATCCAATTTCAAATTTTAATTAAAGCATTCATAGCTGTTTTAAGCTCATTTAAAAAGCTCAGCTGTCAATCAAATATTGTCTGCCACTCCTCTATGCCTTAGGCATAGAGGCGTGGCAGACAATTACTTTCACTTTCCATTCAGCACTTCCTAAATGTCACTGCTCCCCACACATTCCCCCAGTTCTCTTAACCATTTAATTGTGTAGCCAGGACATGGGGATAGACATCGGGTCCCCCATTCTGGTGCACAAACAAGATTCTGAGATGATACAAGGCTTGCCTTAATAACAGTGTCCACAAAATGGCTCCTGCCTGCTTGCTATAATTATGAATTCCCAGACTGAAGAAAACAAGATTAAAATTATTTATATAGTGTAATTAATGTTCATTTTGCTTGACTTATGTGATAAAATAGTGATTTTGAATTTTTTTTGGGTGACAGGTCCACTTTAAGTGTAACATAGTTTAACAAATGCCACATCATGTTATATAAAGTGGGATTGTGGCTAGATGTGGCAATTCTGTCACTAGGTAGTACTTCCTCCACTCTTAAGGGTTTCATTTAGAAACAATCAGAACTTACCTCTAACAAGTAAAAATATCTGTTGAACTGCGGGCTCTTTGTATCTTCCAGACCTTTTAGTTGTCTTGTTATGAACAAGAAAATCTCCTGTTAAGGCAATGAAACAATTTTAAGATGTTACTTGCTAGATACAATTGTCAAATGCAAAGTTCATAAAAGGAACATCTAAGGAGAAGGAAAGATCAAAATAGTTCATTAAAAAAAAAAATCCCGCTTGGTTATTGGAGACGGTGATTTTCTGCCTGCCCCAATCAACAGCCTAAATGACATACTAATGAGAGAGTAAATTATCTTGGGCCCATAATAGGACCAATAAGCTGTTGTCAAATAATAGCTGCTTGATTATGGACATGCTTATATACAGGTGTAATTCAGGATCATTGTGGAAAGAGATTAATTGTCCACACTATACCTTTAATTTATCATGAGAGGTGTAGGGTGCTTCTGGGGCATATATCCTGAAAATATCAGCCAAGCAACAGGCAACAAGTAGCCGAACATCTTTGTTTGGATTTCTTAGGAAGAATTCAGATGAAAGATGCAAGGCTAGAGGAAGATATTGCTGTTTCTCTTCCTCAGAATCTTGGTCCATATCCATATATGTTTTAACCACCATCTGTAAAACAATTTAATTTATTAAATGGCAGATACTTTATAGAAGTGTTCACGTACAAACAAAAGATATCAGAATAACTTATGCATCCAGGGGAGACTGCCATGGTCCTAAATTAATTAAAATACCTGTTTCTGGAAAGGTATACAGGTCTTAGAAATTTAGTTACTCTTAGGGCTAGGCCAGACGGGGAGATTCGGGGGCATTTTATCGCCTGGCGACTTCTCGCCGCGACTTGTAGCCCCCGAACAGCCACTTACCTAAGCGTACCGGTGTTGCTTGAAAACGCCGGCGCGAATCCACACGGAGCGGCGCGCTTTTTAAAATTGCTCCAAATTGCCTCGCCAGGCAATTTGGAGCAATTTTAAAAAGCGCGCCGCTCCGTGTGGATACGCGCCGGCGTTTTCAAGCAACGCCGGTGCGCTTAGGTAAGTGGCTATTCGGGGAGGTTCGGGGGCTACAAGTCGCAGCGAGAAGTCACCAGGTGATAAAATGCCCCCGAATCTCCCCGTCTGGCCTTAGCCTTAAAACAGGAGGTCATGGCATGTGCAAATCCCTTATGTGCAAATGTGACTGTTCCCACAATCTCTATTCATTGCGGGCAAAAAAAATAATCTGTTATGGCCACAGTAAAAAATGTCACATTTGGAAGGAAGACAGAACATGGAGACTTGTCACCACCAACTTTCAGAAGAATTTGCCCGGATTCAAATGCCTGTCCAAACAAAATCCTTTAAAATCTGTGACTTTTCAGTCTGCTTAGTATTTATAGTTATGTTGTATAACTGTTGTTTAAAAGAAAATAAAACTTACCTTTAAAAAAAAAAAAAAAAATCTGTGACTTTTGATCCACTTCTCTCCCAAATGAATAGGGCTTTTGCCTATTGTTATCATTAAGAAATATTTACGCTCTTTGCTTCTTCTTGTAGTAAACAGGGCACATTTTTAAAATGAAACTAAAAAGTAAAATTATACTTCCTGGTTCACTGAAAAGCCCACTTATAAATAAACCTCTCCCTAGCCCCAACTGCATTAGGTTATCTTTTAAGACTTGAAAAAGGGTTTTACCCGAAACATGTAGTGTTGCTGTACACTGCTAAAATAAAAAGTTTTTTGCAGTTAATAAGGACTGCCTGAAGCTGTTTAATTCCATTTACCTTAATACTTTGGATTACCTAATGGGGTTGCACAGCCCCCTGGAATTTAAATAGCTAACTGAACTGCCTAAGAATCACGTTGGATCCAAAAAACCTTTGTTTATCTTTTAAGATAGAGAGAAGCTTTTTATAGAGTGGCTTTTCAGTGGATTGCGGATTTCTATTATTTTGCTCGATGGTACCAGGAAGTAGGGGACTTTAATGGGGTGGGTCACCTTTGTATTAACTTTAAGCATGATGTAGAGAGAGATGAGGCAATTTGCAATTTGTGTTTCTTTTTCATTTTAATTAGCTTTTTATTCAACAGTTCTCCAGTTTGTAATTTCAGCAGTCTGGTTGCTAGCTAACTTAACCTAGAAACCATGCATTGTTTTGAATATGAATAAGAGAGGGTCTGAATAGAAAGAGGAGTAATAAAAGGTAGCAATAACAATAAATGTGTAGCTTTACAAAACATTTGTTTTAGGTGGTCAGTGACTCCCAAGAAGAAGACAAATTAAAATAAAAAATAAAGATCAATTCAAAGTTGCTTAAAAGTGGCCATTCTATAACATACTAAAGGTTAACTTAAAGGTGAACCACCCCTTTAAATTTTTACATTTTGCTTGTTTTAATGCAACAAATAATATCCATAGATAGTTCCTAGTGAAATAATTTTTACCCTTTAGGGTTCATGGGCAGATTTGGGGAAACTCCTCTTCTGCAGGGCGTCAATCTCCTTGAACTGGAAAGAAGAATCGTCTGGGCTAATGCAATTGCAGCACTTCGATTTCTGAAGTCGCCCGAAGTTTCCTTGTGAAAACTGTGCCGTGAGTGCATTAGTGCAGGAGATTCTTCATTCAAGCAGACAGAAGGCAATTAGTTGCCAGGCGACTAAATCTCCTCGAGTCTGCCCCAACCCTATCTACTCATTAGCAGAGGATGACCCATTGAAGAATATCACAGTTATTGAATTACAGTGAATTATTGTCTACAGTCCAGAACGTGAACTGTAAATACAAAATTTAATGGGAAGAGAGTGAGAGGCCTAGTTTGATTCCCTGTTGTCTCACACAGACTAATACTGGTGTTAAAGAACTATTTAAAAAAAATACACAATTATGCTGTAACACCAAGGAGTAATCTGGGGTTCATTTATGCACAAACTGTTGAAAGCCAGTTAAACCTCTTAAGACCGGAGAAAAATAGGGAATCTAACATTCCTACATTTTCCCACCTCTACAATTTAGTACAGTTCTCCGAGGTATGGCTACCCAGCTTCTGAAAAACAGTGGCACCATGAATAAACATTTCAAGTATTGAAAACTGCTTGTGATAATTTATCCTTTCGCAAAAGGCATACAAATTTGTATTTTGCATGGCAGATTTTAACTTTTAAACGACTGCTTAAGAAATGGTTTTGATTTAACTAATCAGACATATCTGACAGTGAAGATTAAAGTGGTTTTCAAAAAAAAAAAAAAAAACCTCAATGCACACAAAACACTATACAGGTATGAGATCCATTACCCAGAAAGCTCCAAATTACAGGAAGGTTGTCTTCTATTGACTGAATTTTTTCCCAAATAATTAAAATTTTTAATTACATTTTTCTCTGTAATAAAACAATACCCCATACTTAATCCAAAAGGTTTGCAGTGCTGGGGGCAGCTTTTAGTTGAAAAGATTCAGCACGCAGCAGCTCCTAGATATGGAAACGTTCCTGCTTGGGACCTGAAAACCCCAGGTTCCAAGCAGTCTGCACAACAGGCCCCATATCTGTATACATTTGTACTTAGGGCATGCCTAGGGTTGCCACTCGGATGTTATTTTACCGGCCTAGCCGGTAAAACACTGGCCAAGGCCCGGTATTACAAATTTACCGGCAATGTAGCTGCTGGTAAATCTGTAATACCTCTACTAAAGGCACTTGGCCCACACCCAATCAGCTGAAAACTTACCATTTTTGGGGTCTGAGCAATCGTGTGTCGTGGCCCCACCCCTTTGACATCACGACACGCCCACTTTGACATCACGACACGTCAAAGGTGGCAAACCTAGGCATGCCCCCCTTAAATACATATACAAAACTTCTGTTATAAATATTAACGTTATAATAAGGCCCACCTTATATATAATATAAATCGTTTAAAACAACATATACACATACTAAACGAATGATCGTACTTAAGCACACAATACCCTATTATACTTGTCAGAAAAATCACCCAAGCCTCTCTTCAAGGCATTAATAGAAACGGAGGGCAGAGCTAGTGATGTGTGGGATGACTCGATACCCGTGGGACCTATGGGTCGGGCAGGTTCGGGTCAACTGCTCGACTGTTTGCGGGTGGCTCCTCTCCTGCTTTCGCCACCAGCCACCTTCAACTGTCGGCTTCCGACTACTGGTTTTATAGCCGAGCGTCAGCTCACCCCACCCCTTTTGTGACATCATGGGCTGGTCAGCGCGGGTCTATTTAAAGCAGGGATCCCCAACCTTTTTTACTCGTGAGCCATATTCAAATGTAAAAAGGGTTGGGGAGCAACACAAACATGAAAAAGTCTCTTGGGGTGCCAAATAAGTGCTGTGATTGAATATTGTGGTAGCCCTTATGTGGACTAGCAGCCTACAGGAGGCTCTGCTTGGCATTATACTTCGTTTTTATGAAATTAAAAATCACTTCCAAACCTGAAATTCAAAAATAAGCACCTGCTTTGAGGACACCAAGAGCAACACCCAAGTGGTTTGAAAGCAACATGTTGCTCACAAGTTACTGGTTGGGGATCACTCATTTAAAGAGATACTGACACCTGAAATTAAACACTTTTACATCTATTATAATATTGACTTTGAAAGCTACTGCTAACTTTGCAAAAAGGATTTCCATGATGCTTTTATATTACTTGTCTGATCCCCCATGTTCCTGTATGAGGAGGCTGCCATATTTGTGCAGCAGGAATCCGTTGTAACTGTAACAGGCTGAGATGGGACGGTCATGTTGGCAAAGTCAGAGTGTCAGAGTCAGGCTAAGGAACTTCAAATAACAATTATATACAAAAACAAACCTCTCAACAAAAAATTATCAACATGACCTATAGGTAACATTCAATGTACATTCATATGTTAAAATAATTTTTTTTAGTGCCAGTATCACTTTAAGGATGCTGAAAGTGCAGATGCCGGCCGGCGGTTTAGGATCGGGTTGTGAAAATCCTGACCCTCACATCACTAGGCAGAGCATTCACCAACCTCACCACAAAGTACCACTTTCACTGCTTCAAATGCAGTTTGTCAGTGTAAAGGTGTGGCCTCTTGTTCTTTTCTATGTGAAAAAGGTCCACCCCAATGTTTCTACTGTCCTCAAATGCAATTGAGTAATCATGTCCCCTTGAAGAAGCCTTCTCTCCAAAGAAACCAACCCCAACCGTGACAGTATTTCATCTTAGTTAAATATTACATTCATCTTACCAGTTTAGTTGCACATCTCTGCATTCTTTCAGGCTCATTAAAATCCTTTCTAAGGATTGTGGCCCAAAACTACAAACTCAAGAAGAAACCTTACAAGTGATCTATAAATAAGTGATTTATATTTTCATCCCTATAGTCAATGCCAAGACCTTTACTTGCTTCAGTAGCCACAGAATGACACTGCCTAGTGTAAGCGCATTCACAATTGAGGAGGCCAACCAAATCACAATCATTTAATGTATGCCTCGCATTTGCCTTAATTCTACCATTGCATAGCCTTGAATTTATTAACATTGCACAATATTTACCTGTAGTTTTGCACAATTTAATATCATCAGTAGAGAGCATTAACAATGTCCAACTCAAGATCATTAATAAGCATATTCAAATTCAAAAGAACCAAGGACAGAGCACTAATGACAGGCAAATTTCTCCTGTTTTGCCAAAAAATTTCCGAAATTCACGCAAAATCTGTGTAAAATTCACACAAAAATTGGGAAAGTGGAAGTTTTCATGAAAAATTGCACAAATTCTCAAAAATTGTGAAAATCAGACATTTTCATGAACAATTGTGAAAATCACAAATTGACGCCCCTGGCCAAGCTGACGGAATAAAGGTGAATGGGAATCTGAATAGTGTTGACACGTGCTAAGTTTGACACAAGCAAGTTTTCCTTATGTATATTTAGTATAGTTTTGCTGTTAGGTGCTTTGGTATAGAAAGATATATTTTCCCTTATTTGATCCATTAGAATATGTACTTTCCAAAAATATATGGTTTTCTGCGGGTCTTTTTACAGTTTGGGGGTCTTACAGCAAATAACGCACAGTTGGGGCTCTCTTTTCTGCAGCTAAGTTTGCCTGCGTGAAAATTCAGATGCATGTTTTTAATTTGGGGTCCGTACATACTACATACTTTGGTAATTCTATGCATATTGGGCATCAAACTATTCAGTAGACCCATATTTGTCTTTGTACATAAAACATCGTGTGAGATAAATGCGGCAAACTGCAACATTTTTAGGCGATTTTCAGAAATGTTGTAAAAACCTCTACATTTAGAAACACTTAGCAGTTTGGTCGTTTGGTGTAGAAAGACGTCTTTATATTTGTCGGATTCATCAGAATGTGTACTTTCCAAAAATGTGTGGTTTTGGGGGTCTTTGCTGTTAGGAGGGTCTTTTGGTACATAATATGAAGTAAAGGGTCTATGTTCACAGGAGGCGAATTGGCAGCAGAGAAAATTCAAATGCACTATTTTTATTTGGGGTCCGCACATGCCAGCTGCCTTGGTATATCTATGCATATTGTGCATCAACCTGTTCAGTAGACCCTTGGTGTCAATATTTAGGGAGTTTTCCAGTTGTATGTAAGAAATTGGGTGAGATAAATGTGGCCAATTGCAATTTTTTTAGGCGATTTTCAGAAATGTTAAATCGCAAAATTTAGGAAAGGATTGCAGCTGGGTGCTTTATAGTAGAAAGAAATGCATACCCAATTTAGATTCGGGGGAGTGTGTACTTTCCAAAAATGTATGGTTTTTGGGGGTAAACTTACTTTTTTTCTAACTTTGCACCCCTCAAAATGATGTAAATCTGTTTATTTTGCAGTACCTGAAATGACAGACCATATGGGGGTCTTCTTTTTGGGGCTTCTATATGCCACGTGCTTGGGTACACCTATACATATTGGGCATCAAACTGTTCAGAGAACCCCAGGCTTTCATATTTGGGGTGATTTATCTTGATACCTAAAAGTATGTGTGGAAATATGATGCTGCAGGGTGGAAATTTTGAGGTGATTTTTGGAATTGACAAATTCAGGAAAGGTTTGCGGCTTGGTACTTTTGAGTAGAAAGACATGCATACCCATTTTGAATTCAAGGGAATGTGTTCTTTCCAAAAATGTATGGTTTTTGGGGGTGAACTTATTTTCTAACTTTGCCCCCCTCAAAATGAGGAAAATCTGTTGATTTTGCAGTACCTTGAAATACATAACTGATAGCTCACATGGGGTGTCTAAATTTTGGGGCCTCTATATGCCACAAACTTAGGTACACCAATACATATTGTGTATGAAAATGTTCAGTGGACTCCTGGCAATCATATTTAGGGTGTTATACATTGGTACCTAATGATATGTGAGAAATACAATGCTGTAGATTGGAAGCTCTGAGGTAAGTTTTCAAAAAATTCACCAATTTCTATAAAAAATGATAAATTTAGGATGGAATTGCAACTTGGTAGTTTGGCGTACAGAGATATATTTACCTATTTTTGATACTCCGGGATGTGTTCTTTCTAATAATGGGTAGTTTTCTAGGGTAAACCTACTGTTCGTGGAATGTTTCACCTTGAAATCAGAAGTATGCCGTTTTGTGGAGCGGTGCTTTGGAAATTTGGTAGTGTATTGCTTAGAGATTTTGAAATATAAAAATGAGAAATCTCCATAAAACTATATATATTTGGTATTGATGTGTTCGGGACAAACTGAACTTTCTAAATCTGCTGTGTTCTCGTTCATAAAATAAAGTATGTTTCTGATAGATGCGTTTGTATCATGCAAAACTGCTTTTTTTATTTATTTATACTTAGAAGCCCATATCTTTTTACAGGAGTGGAATTACCCCAAAATTCTAGCATATTTTGAAAGCTCAGGTTGTCCCAAAAATAACGATATATTGTTTTCTTGGGTAAACTAAAAGACCCCCCCCCAGGAAAGGCCCTTAAAGCGAAAGAGTACAAAATGTCTAAAAACTGCTTGGCAGTAAATGTTCGCATCTATGACAAAATGGCTGGCAGTGAAAGGGTTAACACCACTCTCTGAAATCTATCCTTCAGCCAGTTCTCTATCCAATTACAAGTACTATGTTCCAGGCCAATCAAATGAAGTGACGTATTAAAGAATCTTATCAAACTGGTATATATATTTAAGTAAATATTGCCCTTTTACATCTCTTGGCTTGAACCACATTTTTGGGATGGTCTGTGTGCCGCCTCAGAGATCACCTGACCAGAAATACTACAGGTACAAGACTGGTTATCAAGAATGCTTGGGACTTGGGGTTTTCCAGATAATGGAACTTTCTATAATTTGGATCTTCATACCTTAAAATCTACTAGAAAATCATGTAAACAATTAATAAACCCAATAATCTTGTTGTACTTATCTTAGATTGGATCAAGTACAGTAAGTCAGGCATGTCCAAAGTCAGGCCTGCGGGCCAATTGAGGCCCGCTTCCAAATTTACACTGGTCCCCAGCCTTTAAAAAGGAATCACCCATTCATGGGCAGGCCCGGCTTTGGGTAGAGGCCATCTAGGCTCGGGCCTAGGGCGGCCTTACAGTATAACCCAAAACATACCACTAGCTCAGCTCTGACTGTATCAAAACGGTGGCATTTATTTTCATAAACATTGGCACCGAACTAGAAGCCCCAACCCAGGATCCAGTAGTTTTTTTTTTTGCTGAGCAGTGCTTTCTATCTTCATCCCACGGCGGCTGCGTGCAGTGAAGTAGTTAGCGTGTGCATGTGATGTCACTGGATTAGGTAGTTCTCGCCAGAGGCTGACATAGGGCTGTGCGCAACAGAGGTGCACGTTATGTGCAAATTTGGCTAGCTACCTCAGCCTGGCTGCAATCACCTGCAATTTAAAAGCACAGGCTACGCAGCCACAGCAAGCTGGGACATGATTTGTCATGATTGCCCAATGGCAAATACAACTAAAAAAGTATATGATTAGGAAAATGGTGTGTTAACATGAAGCAGGGTTTTACATATGAGCTGTTTTATGCAATATCTTTTTATAGAGATCTGCATTGCTTGAGGGGTATAGTGTTAGTATAGTATAGTGTAAGTAAAATACCGGCTAGGTGGAAACCCTACTGGCAAGATCTATTGTGCATAAAACCATGATGTCACAAACTCATAGCATTGCCATTTGCAATGTATTTAAGAATGCCATCACTCAAAGCCCCCTCCAAAAGCTTTTCCTACTGATGGCAAATAAATAAGCCTATAGTTTTCAGGCAGAGCATCAATAAGCTGCTGAGCCAGTGCAGCAGTTACATTTCATTATCAAGGCCTGCAAGGAATAAGCTCTTAGCCCTGATTCTACACAAATTGTCTTCCATAAGTAGATGTTTATATAAATACAAGTGTGTCAAATATACATCCTACACCAAATAAATAAACATCCATCCCCAAATGTGACCCAAATGTAAACTCCCAATAAGGCTGAACCCTTTCAACCACTATTTGTGCTCCCCATGGGGCAGTATCCCCACAGTTTGGGATCCCTGTATTTACCTAATTTCTTATACAAACAGAACCGGTTTAGCAGAAGCAAGTTAGAATACCAAGTAATGACGTACTAAATGTTAAGTGCCAAAGCACTGTATATTTGACTTAAAGCTCAGACAAGGACAATGCAAGAACCAGAGCAGATATTTAGGGGATTATTGGTCAATGGTTGGGTTGCTTTTTTTTCACAAAAAAATGGGGTTTTCAAATGGACAAAAATAGATGTTTTGGGTTAAAAAAAAATTCTGAGATTTTTTATACTGGAAATTTATTAAGCTGGAAATAGCTTGAATCCAAAAAGACACCATCTACAACCTGTCGAAGTAATGCAGAAGTCAATGGCAGAGGTCCTTTGAACTGTTTGAAGATGATACAGGACAAGGAAAGTGTAAAATAGAATAAGGCTAGAAATGCTGTATTTTGTATACTAAACATAAACATGAACTTAGTGCACCACAAGCCTAATCAAACAAATGATTTATGCTTTCAAAGTATTTACATCTTTGTTACATCTTTGTAAGACCAAGACTGTGCACAAGCTCAGTGTGATCTGGGCTGCTTAGGGATCGTCATAAACGATCAAAACAGCACAAGTCAAATATTTGCCAGAAGCCGATACAGCAAGACTGATTAATAATCAGAATATACAGACTGCACTGGGGCTTGTGTTGTCATGTAATCTAATGTGGATTTTATAGTTTTTGTAGTGTTTAATAAAAACTTTATATAACTGCAGAACCAGTGGCTGCAGCAAAATAATCCTCCAAATAGAATCCCAGTTTATATATTGAAATCTGGCTCTATGACCTTTGTCCCTGCAGCTGGAGTTGGAAACATTAAATGAGATGTAAAGGCAAAAATTAAATCCACAGAATATAATTGTTTTGACCGCACCTCCTAACACATCATTTATAACGAATGAATTACCTTAATGGAATGTGCTGACAGCTTCCATTAATTTACATGAACATAGAAGGAGAAGATAAAAGGGGAAGCTATAGATGTCGCGCCATTCAAGATATTATGACACCATGTATCCAGAAAATTGAGGCCTTACTTATTCAATCAATCAACCAGTTATAGTCTTAAAGTGGAATATACCCAACTAATTATCCATATGTAATATCAAATTCAAGTGCAGAAAATTCATCAAAAAATTGAAAATACAAATTCATATCAGTTAATTCATCGGTTAATGCACCCATGAGGATAATTGTAGGGATGCACCGAATCCAGGATTCGGTTCGGGATTCGGCCAGGATTCGGCCTTTATCAGCAGGATTCGGATTCGGCCGAATCCTTCTGCCTGGCGGAACCGAATCCGAATCCTAATTTGCATATGCAAATTAGGGCCAGGGAGCTAAATCGCGTGACTTTTTGGCACAAAACAATGAAGTAAAAAATGTTTTCCCCTTCCCACCCATAATTTGCATATGCAAATTAGGGTTCGGTATTCGGCCAAATCTTTCGGGAAGGATTCGGGGGTTCGGCAGAATCCAAAATAGTGGATTCGGTGCATCCCTAGATAATTGACGTGAAAAATCAAGGTGAAAAATTAATTACAATAAAAAATATAATGTGCAAATTCATTGTGCACCTGTACTTGCAAATTGGTGTAAATTGTTTGATTCAACATAGATAGGTCTCTATTTTCTCCATTTCTTTGGTAAAGTAAGTAATTATGGCTTTACTAGTCGCTCATTGCCACCCAAAATGGTTTCAGCGATCAAGTGCAAAAATAAGTATAAAACTTAACCTTTGTTTCATTATGTTAAAAGTTCACCAATAATTTAGTTAAAGAGCATCACTAAATTTAAAAACACTTAAAAGTGAAGGATGGACTGGTCTAAATTATAATAAGGAATTAATTGTAGCTACAAATAGAGTCATATCCTTATTCAGACCCCCGCACCCAGCCTATCAAAAGACCCAAAATAGTTATCGCACCTCCTGACTGTGGTGGTCTTGTAGGGTGCGTTCAGCTGCGGTGAGTGCTGTGGGAAAAGTAACAGCGCACCTTTAAAATGAATCACTTAAAATTGTTATGTTCGCTATGAGCCAGATATTGTCCATGCGACCCGATTGCCTCTGAATAGTGCACTCTCTCTGGTCCTCTCAGAGGCACCTAAGTGAAATGGTGGCCTAGTCCCTACTACTAGTTTCTGAGGCAGTAAATCCAATACAGGTCTCTACACAGTCGCTGACTGCTCTACAGTTCTGCATGGCTGGGAAGTAATGGTGGGGGCCCTGCTGTTTATAAGTATAATTGTTTCACTGAACAGTCAGATTTCTTATAAAAATAGTACACATTTTTTAATTAAAGTATATTGGAGATAGATTTATTTTTCATTAAAGTAAAAATGTGATTTTCCTTTGCCTTTCCTTGTCCTTTAATAGCCTGCTTGATGTTCAAGTTTCTTTCTGTGGGCTTCACTCGAAAACTTGATAAATTCGAGCTACAGTATTCCAGTTCAATCAAGTATTCAAGTTTTTCACCCGGACTACACCGATTCAAGTTCTTTCTTAAATTATAAAACAAGTCTAAAAAAAGCCGATGTAGCTCCAAAATTAGACCTCTGATAAATAACCCCCTTAAAATACAGGTATGGGATCCCATTAGCCAGAAAGCTCCGAATTATGGAAAGGCCATCTCCCATTTACTCCATTTTATCAAAACAATCCAAAAAATGTTTAAATTATTTCCTTTTCCTCTGTAAAAATAAAGCAATAGCTTGTACTTGATCCAAACATAGATAAAATGAATCCTTATGGAATCCAAACCAGCCTAATGGATTTATTTAATGTTTACATGATTTTCCAGAAGACAAGGTATGAAGATCCAATTACGGAGAGATCCGTTATCCAGAAAACCCCAGGTCCAGAGGATTCTAGTTAACAGCTCCCACACCTGTATAACATTTGTATGCTTTTAGCATAAAATACATTGCACCTTTCAGTATACAAGAACCATTCCAAGTCCAAAAGAGAATATATGAACTTAAATGTATGCATATCCTTGAGAATGAATCAAGGGATAAACTGTTGTCTGTAAAATGTTATCTGCTCCTCTGTATTCTATGAATCTGCCGAGTCTAGAGGTGGCATATATGGGGCATTATGAAAGCATAACTACAGAAGCTCTATACTAGTGTCTGTATGCACAATAAAGCAGTAAAACTGAATTAGTTGTTAAAAAATTTATTAACCTCCTCCAGCCTGCAACAGGGGGAAGCAACAATTGCAGGAGGTGAATTACAACTTGTTAATTACAAATTGTCTCAGAATATCATTCTCTACATCATACTACAAATTAACTCAAAGGTAAACATCTCCTTTTGGACAGAGATACGTGGGGAGATTCGGGGAGATTCTGTGTGAGGCAACTTCGGAAATCAAAGCGCTCAGAGTGCCATCCCGCTGGCGATTTAGATTCTAGCCGTCGCAAAAGCAGTTCGGGGAGATTATTCACCCCAAAGAAGACACATTTTGTCACCAGGCGACTAATCTCCCTGTGTGTCTCTGCTCTTAAGTTCCACAATTACATTTACTGGGATTATGATATACAAATATGAAAACAATGAAAAATAATACAAATATCTATATAGTTAAAGTGCATACAAGTGATGGTCATTATATTAAAGAACGAGAGTTCTAAAAAATGTTTAATGAATGAAGTGAATGAAGTCCAATAATGCAGAATGATATTACATGGCAGCACAGAAACTACTCTGCATAATTGATTGTGAACTTCTTTGCATGTCTCTAACCTTTGAGTCAGTCCGTTATGTTCCATATGCCCCCCCTTTAAGTTACTAACTGACCAACAGATCAGAGATGCAAAAATGGAATTAGAGTCCTGGCTACTAGACTTCAATTTATAGATTTGGTTTTGGCTAACTATATTGAAAATATTTTTTTTATTTTGCACAGCCAATAATTTTACTCAGTTTTAATTTTTACAATAAACTCTTCCTTTAAAGAAGGTCTAAGAAGACTAGAATATGGGAAGCTGCTACTGAACAACTATGAAGGCACAGACCATTGCTTTTTATAAAGCGTATAAACATAAGTAAACACTGTTAATAGGATGTGTCCCCTTTGGCCAAGAACATTAGTGAGGTTTGGTACAGATACTGGAAGCTGAAGTCTGCTTCATTCGGTTGGGCTGAGGTCAAGGGATCTGGAAAGGCCAGTCATCCTGTTTCTATAAACCCATTCTGCAGAGACCTCAATTTGTGCATATGGCATTATTGTGCTGGAAAGAGCCTTCTCCGAATATTTGAAACCAAGTAAAAAGTCATGAAACATTCAAGGATGTCATTGCAAACTGCTATATTTTGTATACAAAATATAAATAAAATACTCTGCTCTCCTCAGAGCCACATTCTATTCACACCATCCACATTCACTGCCACCTCTCGTCTCAAACCCTTTATCTTGCTGCTCCTTACCTCTGGAATTCCATCCTTGAAACCCTCCGTAAGGTATCCTCTCTCAATCTTTTCAAGGAAAATTTAAGAGCCTACCTTTTAGAGCACTAAAACATTAGCCTAGTACTGCGCCTACTGACTATGCCTTACCATGTGCACTTTTTCCATCTCCAATTTGTACCTGTATGTTAGCCTCCCATCCACTTAGACTGTAAGCTCTACGGGGCAGGGACCTCCTTGCTACTATGTCTCTTACCAGATAACACTTAAAGGACACCTATTGGGGTAAAATGATACCCCCAACCAAAAGTGCGGGATGATAGAGCCCGCATTCTGGTTGGGGGTTTCACTGTTTTTTAAAAAAAAATATGCCCCTCGCAAGCGCTAGCGGCCCCGCTCCAGGAGGGAGCTCCCGGAGCGAGCAGCCGTATCTCCATAGGCGCGCGTCTTAATGACGTCACGCGCATGCGCAGAATGAAAAGCTGCCAGAATTGAGGCCGCTTTTTCATTCTGCGCATGTGCGCCTATGGAGAGACAGCTGCTCGCTCCGGGAGCTCCCTCCTGGAGCGAGGCCGCTAGCGCTTGCGAGGGGCATATTTTTTTTTTAAAAACAGTGAAACCCCCAACCGGAATGCGGGCTATATCAGCCCGCACTTTTGGTTGGGGGTATCATTTTACCCCAATAGGTGCCCTTTAAGCTCTTTGTCCTATTATTCTGCATATATTTATTATAAGATTTGTCTTCCCCCATGTATACTTTTATACATATTGTACTTGTATGCACTGTACAGCCATGCAGCAACTTAACAGCGCTTTACAAATAAAGTTATACAATACAATACAGCATAAGTCAAAAAATAAATTACATAGAAGCTGATACAGCAAGGGGGGGGGGGGGTAACAATATAAACCTCTGCATAAGAGAATTAAAAAAGTACTACTTTTAAGTACAAAAGTTAGAGTTTTTTTGCAAAGAGGGTCGGATTTGGTGAGGTGAAAATGTGTTGGGGCCAACCATTCAGGGCTGAACTCCACAGACTATTGTCACGTGATACGACGCGCTGAGCAAAAACACGTGCGTCCGTGGCGTTCAGCCCTTAGCCTGATATTCTTTGAACCATTATTATTTAATTGGCATGATGCTGTTAATCAGCTGTGTGGGGATATGGAGGGTACAATATATTTGCCCTTATCACCTCGTGTGTTGCCCTCATTCGTAACTAA
>CM044431.1:34609658-34630846 GCA_024363595.1 Xenopus borealis
AAAAAAAAAAAAAAAAAAATGAAGACCAATTGAAAAGTTATTCAGAACTGGGCATTCTATAACATACTTTTAAAAGTAACCTTAAAGGTGAACCACCCCTTTAAGTCAGGGCTCCCCAACCTTTTATACTTATGAGCAACATTCAAATATAAAAAGTTTTGGGGAGCAACAGAACCATGAACATGTTCATGGGGTTTGCCAGATAAGGGCTGTGATTAGCTCATTAGCCACTCGTTGGGTATCACTGGGTTAAGGTAATGTGTGTGTAGTGCAATCCAGCAAAAAAACTGTAGCATTATTTTAGGTGTACAAGCATCACTCCCCTAATCTGAATAATGTGTTGAAAAAACAAAAAAAAACAAACAAACAATTCAACCTTAATCCTGGATAGTGTGCAAAACCAGTACTTGTGTCACATTAAATACAACATTTGACACCATCAATCCAATAATCAAATGGCAAGACTCAAAATCCATTTTCAAATTCAGGTTGAAACAAAATATGAAAATGTCCAAAGAGAGAGAAATACTTGTGCAAAGCACTGTATAACTGCAGGAAGTTCATATACACATTAGCCCAAAAACATAAATGTGGGAACAAATCTCCTTGAAAGCAATAGTCCATTGCGCTCTACACACAGCGGGTCAAAAGATCTCTTACAAGAAGTAGCAGCATGTGTCAAGAAATAGTTGCAGATGCTGCACACAAACACACACGTATCAAATTATATATATATATATATATATATATATATATATATATATATATATATATATATATATATATACACATACATACATATATACATACATACATATATATACACACACACACACACAACTATAACCACCACAAATACAAATATAGTCAAAAGCACCAAAGAGAACCAGTAATTGCTAAATAACAGTGTCCTGCAGAAACGAAGAAAAGCATTTGTAAGCTGCAAGAGTGGGTCCTACAGATGTGGAGAAAGCATACAGCATTTGCCTCCAAGGAATCTGTTTGAGACACTTGCTTAGGGGCATGTACATCATATAAAATACATCTAATACTTATTGTTTATAATGTGTAGGCATCTGAAACTCACTGCCAACTGCCCACATAAATTCCCAACGCGAGTTTGATTCCTGCTTAGGGTGTCCAACCAGCTCAAGCAACGTCAACAATGCAGTCTTCTGCTGCCCAATGTGTATCCTCCCATAACAGAAAGTAAGAAGGGAAACACAGAGAGTACTTGGAGCCAACCCGCAAGTAAGGTCAGCACCTGCTCGGTATATATGATTATTGATCTCAATGTTATTAAAGGGGTGGTTCACCTTTAAGGTAACTTTTATTAGGTTACAGAATGACCAATGCTAAGCAACTTTTAAATCATTATTTTTTTATAGTTATTTGCCTTTTTTTGTCTTCTGACTCTGTGCAGCTTTCAAATGGGCATTGCTGACTCTAAAAAAAAAAGAAATGTTCTTTAAAGGACCAGTAACATCATAAAATGAAATGGTTTTAAAGTAATAAAAATATAATGCAGTGTTGCCCTGCACTGGTAAAACTGCAGTGTTTGCTTCAGAAGCACTACTATTGTTTATATAAATAAGCTGTTGTGTAGCCATGGGGGCAACTAGTCAAAGGAGAAAAGGCTCAAGTTACACAGCAGATAAGCTCTGTAGAACATAATGTTATCTGTTATCCATAACTTATAGCTGTTTTTCAATTTCCGCCATTGCTACTTAGCAAATTGTATATATGAACTATAGTAGTGTTTCTGAAGCAAACAGCACAGGGCAACACTACATGATATTTTCATTACTTAAAAAGACTTTCATTTTTGGACCCTAGTTGCCAAATTGCTTAAAGGAGAAGTAAAGCTACAAGGCAGTTTATTTCAAATTGATTAGCCACAATAGTGCAGTCTAGAGTGCTATATTTATTCTGTATAATGCTTTTATCATATCAGTAAAAAGCTCCAGAATGCTCTGTTTAGGATAGCAGCTGCCACATTAGCTTGGTGTGGCCACTTCCTGCCCGACTCTCCCTGCTTTACAGATATATTTATATAGACCTTTCTGATAAAGCTTACTTCATTTCAGCCTTTAAGGTGCAAATGGAAGAGCTGCTGAATAAAAAGCTATAACTTCAATAAAAAAATGAAAATCAATTACAAATGGTCTTACAATAGGACTCTCTACATCATACTAAAAGTTATCTCAAAGGTGAACAACCCCTTTAACAAAAAAAGAAACATAGGAAGGCTGGTATTTTTCCAGAAAAGGTGGCAACCCTAGCCACAAGGCCACCGTAGGAGACGGGGCAATTGAAAGAGATAAGGCTTACCTTGAGTCGTTTGACCACTTCATCATTGGAAATTTTATCAGTTATCTCTTTAACTCCAGGTGGGTAAATGATGGTTTTCCCATCCACAAGCTTTGGCTGGGTAGGGAATTCCATGCTGCTGTCTCCTCCTCCTCCTCCTGTTTTCCTTTAGAAGTCCTTTACCGGCCTCTGTCGGTCACAAAGCAAACAGTCACTGAAACAAAAACATCAGTAGCTAAATGTGGCTCTCCCTAGCTGTAAATAAACCGTGTGCAGTAAGATGGCAAAGGAAAGTTGGTTACTTCACTGCCCTCCATGAGATTGTCCCATCACCCCCTTTAAAACCGGACATCCGTGAACCACGCATGAGACTGGAGGGCCGACTAGTATCAGGGGATGGTATAAGATATCTGGCAGCATGAAGCTGGTTACTGAGCAGTCAGCATGGGATTTCATGTGTCTGCGTTACAGACTGGGCACCACTCCTAGCTTGGAGCTTACCTGAGGATCAGGGCCAAACATGGAACAGCACGAGGTGTCCCATACCCATAAAACAGTCTGAATTTATCACACTGATAAAAGAGACATTTTCTAAAAGATTATACGCGTACCTCCCAGCAGTCGCCGCTTTTCGCGGGACAGTCACGATTTTCTCAACACAGCCCGCAGTCCCGGATCGCCCCCGACGTCACAAGTCTCATCTCGCGAGACCGAGGCGTCACGACTATACGTACCTTAGCGCAGTGACGCGGCACGCCACCTTGTGGGGGGAGTATCAAAGTACCTTTAGTGTTGCTCAGTTATTTGCAGTGCAGGCGGTGGGCACCCGCACTCACAATACTTTTTTCCCCCCTGCTACTTTTGTTAGGGACCTAGTGTTAAACCGTGCCTGCTGGCCATTGAACCTCAGGTCTTAAAAAAAGTATACCCCCCCCAACAATGTAGGTCTCTATAAAAAGAAATTGCATAAAACAACTCATGTAAAACCCTGCTTCATGTAAATAAACCATTTTCATAAAAATATACTTATCTAGAAGCATGTGCTGTTGGGTCATCCTGCATAGATAATTGCCATTTTAAAAAATAAGGACAGCCTCCTAGGATTCAATGGTGCACACAAACATACCAAACAAACTATAAAATGAGGTCACATGAGCCAATTAGGGTTATTAACATGTATTTCTATAGCAGGGTTGCCACCTTTTCTTGAAAAAAATACCTGCCTTCCTATATATTTGTATTTTTTTCCTATTAATAACATTGGGATCAACCATCAAAAATACCGGCCAAGCCGGTAAAATACTTAATAGACAGAGTTGTGTCTTTTGCTTCCACATTTCTTCCTATTACAGTAAGTCAAGGCCACACGGGAAAATTCAGGGAGATTAGTTTCCAGGCGACTTACCTCCCTAAATTGCTTGCCTTCGTCTCGCGCCCGCTAAACTGCAAGTTGCCTGCGACTGACAGTTTAGTGGGCGTGAGACAAGGGCAAGCAATTAAGGGAGATAAGTCACCCCAAAGAAGCGGCGATTAGTCGCCCCAAAGAAGCAGCGATTAGTCGCAAGGCAACTAATCTCCTTGAAATCTTCCCATGTGGTCTTACCGTTAGAGGTGAAATATTTCTGGTCAGGTGATCTCTGAGACAGCACACAGACCATAACGAAATGTTGGTTCATGGCAAGAGATGTTGCTCAAGTATTCCATTTGGGGGTATAGTTTTCCATTAATTCACTTTATCAGAAAACATCTACGTATTATGAACTGAGTTGTGACTTGTATTTTCTTACTTATTATGAAAGATGAGTTTTTTTGGGACGGTGGCACATGAGGAGATTAGTTTCCTAGCAGCAAATGAGTAATCTCCCCGAAAAGCCTTCCCGCCTGTTGGAAAATAAGGGTAGGACAGACAGGCAGATTTTGTCACCTCTTCTGCAGGGTCACAGACAGTCTCCCCGAACTGCCTTCCGTCTGCTTGAATGAAGAATCACCTGCTCTAATGCACTTGCGGCGCTTCGATTTCTGAAGTTGACTCACGAGGAAACTTCGGGCAACTTCTGAAATAGAAGCGCAGCAAGTGAATTAGCGCAGGCGATTCTTCATTATAGCAGACAGAAGGCAGTTCGGGGAGATTGTCACCTGGCAGAAGAGGCGATTAGTCGCCAGGCGACTGTCTGACCCTCCCCTTGATTGCCAGCGGGATGACACTCGGACCACTTCTTTTTCTGAAGTTGCCTCACAAGGAAACTTAGAGCGAAAAAAAACTCAGAGCTCCGAGTACCATCCAGCCTGCTGGAAGGCTTTTCAGGGAGATAAGTCATGGAGATTTGTCTCTGAGCAACTAATCTCCCCAAAATGTTAGCGTGTCACTACCCTTAAAGGACATGTCAACGCAAAAAATTACTTTTTGCCTAATAAAAGAAAACACAATTATAAGCAACTTTCCAAAATTAATGCATTCAAAATTATTGGTGCTTTAAAAGTTATTCGTAAATGTAATTGCTACTGAAAGCAGCATTTCCATAATTCCTGGTTGTTAAATTTTAAACAATGTTGCATAAGCCAGTCTCCTCCTAGCAAGACAGGTCTGTTAAATGTTTGGCTTATGTTACATTGTTTCAAAAGCCAGTACAGAGAATGTGTAATGAATGTATATTGCAAAGTTGCTTAGAATCATGTTTTATTTTATTAGGCAAAAAATTATTTTTGGGGTTGACATGTCCTTTAACACGTGCCGATAAAAGCTGCCAATGAGGTGGGTTGAGAAACTCGCCTCAGGTGGCAGCACCCCACTGGGTACCAGGGGCAGCAAAAATGCTGCTCCTGATACTTTAAGAGCCGAACTTCCTGTTTTCAAATCGGAAATTCGGCTCTTCCATTGCGCTCTGTGCTGGCATCCTGGCCCTCTCTGCCTCCCTCGTGGACCCCCCCTCTGGCACAAAAAGGTGAGCGCACAGGGGAGGGGTGGTGGCAGCAACACAAGCTGACTCAGGCGGCAACGGGGCCAGGATCGCCTTGCCGACAGACCGAGTTGGTTGTTTATGGGGGTGTGTGGGGCCATCCGATGGGCTTCTCCGATCGATATCTGGCAGATTTTGATCAGGCAGGTTAAAAAATCCAGTCGGCCGCATCTGTGCGTGTATGCAGTCCCGCGATCTGACAGTCCCTAGGGCCCACGATTGGATCAGCCCAATATCGCCCACTTCAATGTGGGCATATCGGGGAAAGATCTGCTCATTCTGCGACATCGCCAAACGAGCAGATCTCCCTCTGTATAATGAAGACTCTTTTTTCACAATGGCATGAGAGGGTTCTGTGAGGTTTTTTTGTAAAACCTTTTTATTGTATTTCAAAATTAAATAAAATAAATTAACATAGTAAAACCTTACATAGTGTGTTTGTTGTGACATAATGAATATACAAATACAATTGTTTCTTGAGTTTGTTGTTCAACATCAGTCACTTTTAACATGGTTTCATTACATGTCAATATAACACATTAACACTTGAAAATAAACAGATTAGAGCAAAGAGAAAGAGGGGGAAGGGAGACAGTAGGAAAGTGTTTGAGAGGAGAAATTAAGAAGGAGGGGGGATGAGCTTCTTTCTCATGCCTTTTGTGACAGTTGGGAGGTCGCTTCCATTGATTTAGATATAGACGTTGAGGAGAGAGAGGGAGGAGGTGTTGCGTTGTTTTGTTCTTGAGTTGTTAGGTAAGTTCACTCTTGAGAAAGGCTTCTGCCTTTAGTTATTGTTGTTTCTGTCCTTCCAATGTGTCTAGGTATTTGCTCCAAATCTCCAAAAAAGTGAGCCTTTGAATTCTTTGTCTTGCAGTGCCAAGACCTACTGAAGTTGCATCGTGTAGAATGATTTGTGTTCCCATACTTTGGGGGGTGGTTGTGTGTTAGTCCATTATTCCAAAATGGTCTTAACTGTGGTTAATACCATTATATCTGTCAGTCTGATGTTACCTTTAATGGTATTATCAGTGGGCATGGGATATAATCCCAGCAGTATTTGCGGGTTTGTCCACCAACTTGCGATATGCAATAGGACTGGGTTACATAGAGCATCAAATTTAGTACATGACCATAGTGCATGTTCTAAAGTGGCATCAGGATGATTGCATTTTGAACAGTTAGGTGTCTGTGTTAGGCCAATTTTGTGGGGTTCCATGATTTTTGTGCAAATATTTTCTTCAACTATTCAGCAACATAACAGTAGGCAAATACAACTGATGAAATCGACCAAAAATAACTTAATTCTTTGTTTAAAATCAACCTAACTCCAAAGTGTTTCCTTTTATTTTTTCTTTTCTGGAAAAACATAATCGCCTGTCTATCTTGTTACCTTTATTTCCTATTAACAACATAAGCATCAATTTTAGCGGCAGAGGCAAGCTTGTAAATATAGGCCAGGTGTTAAAACTAGTTCTGTAGCAGAAGGTCCCAGGGCCCCAAAAAAGGCATATCTGAAGACTGGTACTGGGAGGGGTTAGCCCTTTTTTTCAGGGAAGAGTGAGACCATTCTAGCTGTAACCCTCAGTTACTTATAAACAGACTTTGCATTATTTTGAGTCCTGGTCTAGTTTCTTATGTGAACACTAGGGAAACATTTTTTACAATTTACGGACAAAACATTGTCTAATTTGGAGAAAATAATGGGTGGAATATACCAACAGTATATTATTTTTTAGGCTCTATTGTTCATGGTGGCATTGAAGGCTCCCAAAGGGTTTTTTTTTTGTGCAAACAAGGGCCTGGTTTTTCAGAATTTAGGGACAAAACAATCATTAGTCTAGGAGACAACAATGGGTGAAATTGGGCAAAAGTAATTTTGAGTGTTTAGGGTTTCTTTTACTCTGGCATAAGAGGATTCCTGTGTTTTTTGGGGTTTTTTTTTTAATAAAAACTAGGACAAGATTTTTTCTAGCCAGTAAAACACTTGTCAATGGTATATTTTCTACTTGTAGGTTCTGCATTGGGTCCTCTTTTATTTTAAAAAATAAGGTATTTTAATGAACGCATCAGTGTTTGCAAATGACACACTCTATGCAGGCCAATTAATCCCATCCAGGATGTGGCAGAATATTGACCAACTAGCAGTCTGAGCGGCTGAGTGGCAGATGAGATTTAGGGCTACACTACATTAACTTTTTTGTCAGATCGTGTCAGATCAACAAAACACATCCGACAAGATGGATGTAGTTGCATTGGTCAAATATAATGGGACTGATACAAATACACTTGAGCGTGTTCCTGGGGAGGTTGGGGGGGGGGTGGAGGATACCTGCCTGTGCTTCTGGTCCTGAAGGGGGCATGGGTGCAGGCAAACATGCTCTGGTAGGAGGTGGATGATGCCAGCCTCAGGGCAACCTGTATTAAAACTTAACTTTTAATCTCAATAATAGTTAAAAACTATACTGGCAACTCCAACACTGAACAGCGTGTTCAACTCACCGCTGTGCAGGACCATATCCCTAAAACAACATATACTAAAAACAATTGCGCAGGCAGAATAGGTGGAGGATAGTGACATTTCTAGATCTGAAATCAAATGAACGCAGTCACTACGAACTCTATAAGGGATAATCGTAACACACAATCGGTCGCCAAAGTGCCCACCCTTCCCCCAGCTGAACTTCTACCTAGCTACGTTGGGAACTATCCTCGCCACCTTCCACCTATGCCACCCAACGCGTTTCGCTGCTCAGCAGCTTCGTCAGGGGCATCTGTCAACTTAAAATAGTTTCCCTCACCAAAGGTGTGGGCTAACTGAGCAATCATTATGCACATGCGTGTGCCCCAACGTGGTCAACATTTTATTATATTTCATAACCAATAGAAAGTTTTTTAGTCAGCACTCAACCACTATCCTCTTATTTCTTCTCAAGTGGTGGACGTGTCCGGTGGCCCACACACTCACCGATTTAGCAAACAATGTGAAGTATGACAGCTCCAAAGAGGATTTTCAATTTAAAAAGCCTTTATTCCATGTGGCTTTTAGGATCTGCAGCAATGTGACGTTTCGGGCTTGTTCACAGAACAATTACATTCACATTATATTTCATGACAACATCCAAGTGTAATGTGTCATGCTAAATTTAATGCTGATGCCTATGTGAAACATTACAGTGATACAGAGAGCGGGAAGCCATCCAGACGACTACTTTAAATGTGTTCATTGCATTATTTATCCATGTGGTGAGAGAGGCTTTAACTGCAGATACCTACATAAATACAATGCTTCTATTTCTTCCATTAGACTAGTGTGCCCCTGTTGTTTCCTTCTTTTTATTAGAATTTTATATTTTGAGATTGCAGCACCTTTCCTGTATTGGGAGATCAAGTATTCACCTGTGCCAATTGCTATTTTTTCTATTTTGCAATTATAAAATATATACAACCCAAACAAATACAAACTGAACAAAAAAACTCAAAAGATTACTTAATATAACCTGTTTGCACTAAAACGTTTTCCTTTTAAATACAATTTGGAGAGGCTCTGATTTCAGTACATACTGTTGGCAACCAGGAAAATGTTTTTGTCTTTTGTTGTTCCCTGCAGAAGTCAGAACTCCAAGCAAGGAGAAAGAAAATAAATTGTACTTTAGCTTAAATATGGAAAGCAGAGGCTCTGGTGGTGGCCGGTATTTTGCTTTCTTTCTGGCACAAATAGAAGTTTTTAACATGAAAAATGAATATGTCATTGTTTATGTTTTTTTTCAAATCAGCCTATATTTTGTCCTTAAATTGTGAAAAAGTGTGCACATAAAATACTGGGCCAGAATAACTGAAAACATATATATGGCTGTTCAGCTGGAGTGCTCTCACTCTTTCATGGAACAGGTGAATCCTCTGCCACTACTGTTTTTCACAGATGCCCTTTTGGAGCCCACAGTCTCAGACTAGGATGCCCAGGGCCTACCAAGTTATCAAGTTAAGGGCCCACAGCACCTCTCCCCCACATCAACATGGCCACACCTCTGGGAGGTTTAAAAGAGAACTAAACCCCCATACCAAACCCCTCCCCTTAAAGTAACTGTAACCAGTGGCAGATTAACACAACCTGAGGCCCCTTGGCTACACTTTGTACAGGGGACCGCCCCCCTGACCCTGCGACCCTCCCGTGCCCTGCTGCCCCCCATGCACAACCATTAAATGCTTTCTGGTAGAGTCCTGCACTGGTCCATTTTTTGAAACCCATACCCGCAACCTGCTATCCGCAAACCAGACCCACATTCTGCATTCTTACCCGCCTGGACCGGCTACCCGACCCTGGCCCGCAAGTACCTTATCCGCAACACAGACCCGCTGACAATCAAGAATCAGGAAGTGCTGTTTTTGTAATCAGAAGTGACATCATCAGAAATAGGCGTGATCAGAAAAAAATTGTAAAGATCGATACTGAGAAGACCTGCAAACCGGCGTCTATACCCACACCCCGAGCTTCTACCCGCAACCCGCAGGGTACCGTGGGTTTTTGCGGGTAACCCGCAGGTACCAGACCCACTGCAGGACTCTACTTTCTGGCTGGCTGGGAGAAGATTAGGTAAGGTGTGTCATGCTATGGTGATGTCACTGATGCTTATCAATGCCCCCGAAGGCGTGCTCATGAAGCCCAATGGCCCCTTCAGCACTGTGGGCCCCTAGGCTATAGTCATGATTAGCCTAGGCATTAAAGTGGACCCGTCAACCCAAAAAAAATTCAAAATCATATTTTATCACATTAGTCAAGCAACATTAACATTAATTACACTATATAAATTATTTTAATATTGTTTTCTTCAGTCTGGGAATTCATAATTGCAGCAAGCGGGCAGGAGCCATTTTGTGGACACTGTTATTAAGACAAGCCTTGTATCATCTCAGAATCTTGTTTGTGCACCAGAATGGGAGACCCAATGTCTATCCCCATGTCCTGGCTACACAATTAAATGGTTAAGAGAACTGAATGTGGGAATGTGTGGGGAGCAGTGGCATCTAGGAAGTGCTGAATGGAAAGTGAAACTAATTATCTGCCCTGCCTCTATGCCTTGGGCATAGAGGAGTGGCAGACAATATTTGACAGCTGAGATTATTGAGCTTAAAACAGCTATGAATGCTTTAATAACATTTTTAAATTGGATTTCATGTTTAATTTGAAAAGGACATTTATTATACAGATTTATTTTGTCTTGGTGACGCGTCCACTTTAATCCACCCCTGACTGTAACACCAATAAATAAAGTGTTAAAGTAATGAAAATATTGTGTAGTGTTGCCCTGCACTGGTAAAACTGATCTGTTTGCTTCAGAAACACTACTATAGTTCATATAAACAAGCTTCTATGCACCAGTGGTGGAAATTGAAAAAAGGCTATATGGCACAGGATAAATAATGGATAAAAGATAACATTATGTTCTATAGAGCATATCTGCTATCTGCTGTGTAACCTGAGCTTTTTTCTTTTGAATGGCTGCCCCCATTGCTACACAGAAGCTTTTATATATATATATATATATATATATATATATATATATATAAACAATAGTAGTGTTTCTGAAGCAAACATCAGTTTTACCAGTGCAGGGCAACATTGTTTTTTTATTACTTTAAAACACTTTAATTTTTTTGATGTTACTGTTCCTTTAAAAGCCAGGCATTGTCCCCCTCCCTGTGCATTAGTAAGAAAAAAAAATAACCTTACAAAAAATCTGACTCAGACTGCACAGTGGAGCAGAGCTACAGGGCACCATCTTCCGAAGCTTAAGGGTAAGGCCACACGGGAAGATTTCGGGGAGATTTGTCCCCGAATGGCTTGCTAGTATCTTGCACCCGAAAGCGCTAAAGTCGCCGTGAGGCAATTTTGAGCGACTTTCAAAATCGCGTTGCCACGTGTAAATAGGCGCAGGTGACTTTAGTGCAAAAGACTAGCAAGCCATTTGGGAGAGAGTAGTCGCGGCGATTAGTTGCCAGGTGACAAATCTTGCCAAAATCTTCTTGTGTGGCCTTACCCTTTAAGAGAAGTCTACCCTCCTTTCTCTAAACTCCTCCCCCCATAGGCCCCCTCCCCCCAAGCAAATGTCCCTAACCTGCTACTTACCCCCTCAGCACAGGTCCTGTACATTGAGTTTGCAGGCACCATCTTCACTCGTGCAGTCTTCTTCCAGGATCCATCAGCGTTTGACGGCGCGTGAGCAGTAGGAGGCATTTGCCGGTTCAGCTCTACTGCAGGTGCTCCAAAAGTCACAAAGTTTTCCGATTTCAACTTTGTGACTTTCGACCCAGCCCGTAAAATACCTGAAAACTTATAAAGAGGCTGGCACAAGCCTGGAACCCACCAATTAGTGAAGCCACAGTCAGGTTGTAACAGGCTTATTCACCTGACGTGTTTCGTGTCCAAAAAATACTTAATCATAGGCATCATACCTGCCAAGGCCAGTATTACAAATTTACCTCCAGTGTAGCTGCCAGTAAATTTGTAATACCCTTAAAAAGATCCCTCAGCCAGTCCCCAATCCCCATGAAATGTAACTTTAGTCTCCATCTTGAAAGATGTTGTGGTCCCGCCCCTTTACAGCATGGCTAGGGTTGCCACCTGGCCGGTATTTTACCGGCCTGGCTGGTATTTTTGATGGTTGATGCCAATGTTATTAATAGGAAAAAAAGATAATTACAAAGGAAGGCCGGTATTTTTTTCAAGAAAAGGTGGCAACCCTAAGCATGGCCCACCCCTTTTGATATCACACCCCGCCATTTTTGTTCCCACCCCCCACCAGCTGTTAAAAAGATTAGGAAAAGGTGGCAACCCTAGGTGTAACTGCACAGTGGGGCTCAGTAGGTATTTGGGTACCTAACACAATTTCAATAAATATTGGTAAAAGAAGTCCACCTCTAGACATTTAGGTGGCCAGCATATTTTTGCCCCAAAATTTGTCTGAAATTGAGGAAAACCCCAGGAAAATGTGAGAATGCTTTAGAGCAGGGGTGTCCAACCTTTTGGCTTTCCTGAGCCACCTGGATATTAAATAGACTTATTATATTACTGGGCAATGGGCAGAGTCCGCCCTATTGCCTACTCCTATATCCTTTGCAACATGACGTTTCCTCGAGAACCAAGGGTTTCAAGCTGGGCTGTATCCATATCCATACTGGGCCGCATGCAAGGTTGCCACCTGGCCGGTATATTTGTTGGTTGATCCCAATGTTATTAATAGGAAAAAAAGGTAAATATATAAAAAGGCCGGTATTTTTTTCCAGAAAAGGTGGCAACCCTAGCTGGGGTACAGACATACAGTTAGGGTTGCCACCTGGCCAGTATTTTTTTATGGTTGATCCCAATGTTATAAATAGGAAAAAAAGATAACTATATAGGAAGGCCTATATTTCTTTCAAGAAAAGCCAGCAACCCTATACAGTGCCCACAATCTGGTAACTCCAGACTTCTACACAAGTTTGTCTGATTGCATGCTGGGATTGTAGTCTCACATTAAACTTTGCAGTCAGAAACTTGTTATTAAACAAAAAATACATTATCCAATATCCATTGGAAGACGCTGGAAACCCGCCAACACTGCTAGCAACCAACAGAACGTTTGTTTTTTAACTCCCCTGACAAGAGTACGGCGATCAGGACCAGCCACGCGCACTATTGCCTGTACACACAGACTCTGAACAACTCTACGCCCCGCCCCGTCCTAAAGCGCATCGTCACCGCGCATATGTCCCTGTAGGCGTGACGCCACAGTCTCGCGAGATGAGGATTTTTGTTGTCGGCATTAGCTGTCCGTCAGGAGTTGAAGATAAACAGCGTTGCGGGACATTTAAGTAGAGGTGGCTGCGGGCTGTGTTAAGAAAATCAGGACTGTTGGGCGGTATGTTGTTGTACTCCAGCTCTCAGCATTCAAGCCATAGCTGCATATGATTTTCTGTTTAGATCAGAGGCTTCAGGCATTTAATCAGTGCCCATGTCCTCTTCGTTTCTAATTCCTTGCCTTTTGCATTCAGCCCGTGGATCTCCTGTTGTTTGGATTTGATATATACCTGCGGCTAGAGGTTGCTATAGAGTGTTGGGAGTGTGTCAGTAAGAGTTGAAGTGCTGCTCCTTGATTATCTATCATATTTATATGAGCAAAGAAGTTAACGCAACAAAATGCTTCCTCCTTTCCTTGCTGTAAGTGTGGTGTTGTGCTTGCGTTAGGTTCGCGTGTCTAATGCTTACACAGTCTGATAGATTATGGGTACAATTTGGGTTGTTTCTAGTGCTAAACTGGGTAAAAGTGAACATTTAAAAGTTAACTAGATGTTCTACTTCCTCTCTGTATAAACACAATCAAGCTAAATTAGTCTTCTACTTAGAAACCTCTGTATAAACAACCTGCTCCTTTCCCCCTGCTGGAGTTTGGTTGTCTTCAAGGAAAACTATACCCCCTAAATGAATACTTAAAGAGATACTGAAACCTGAAATTAAACTTTTTTTAACATCTATTATAATATTGGCTTTGAAAGCTACTTCTAACTTTGCCATAAAGTATTTGCATGATGCCTTTACATTACCTGTCTGATCCCCCATGTTTCTGTATGATGGGGGCTGCCATATTTGTGCAGCAGGAATCCGCTAGCATTAGAAACTGTAACTAACAGTCTGAGGTGGGACCCAGGTTGGCAAAGTCAGTAAATATTGTCCTTTTACATCTCTTGCATTGCACCGCCATGTCATGATGGTCTGTGTGCTGCCTCAGAGATCACCTGACCAGACATACTACAACTCTAAAGGTGGCAGTACTCCGGGAGATCAGCTCATTTGGCAATGCTGCCAAACAAGAGGTGGGCAATATCAGGCCGATCCGATTGTGGACCCTAGGGCCCAACGATCAGATCACAATGGAGGATGTATTGGTGGTCGGTTCGCGGGACCGCATCAATGAACAGATGTGGCCGCGATCCAATGGGATTTTTAATCCAGTCCGATTGACATCTGGCTGACTTTTGGCCAGATATCGATTGGGGAACCCCGTCGGAGGGCCCCATACATGGGCCAATAAGCTGCTGACTTGGTCTGTCGGCAGCTGTTATCAGCCCGTATACGGCCACAGGAAGAAGTGAAATCTTTCTCCAATATACTTCAATTAAAAAAGACGACTGTTTTTATAAGAAACCTGACTGTACGCAGTGAAATTCCCCCTTCATTTACTGCTGTGAATAGGAATTGTCAGATGGTCCCTAACTGCTCCGTAGGGAAAGATACTTTCAAACAGCAGGGGGGAGCCCCCCACCTTACTTCCCAGAACTCCAGCAGCTTTGTCTTTTTCCCTGTAAAATAGCCAGTGACTGTGTAGAGATTTGTATCCACAGACTCAGTGCAGTCTGTATATTCTGTTTATTGATCAGTCATGTTGTATTGGCTTCTATGGCAGATATTATTTGACTTGTGCTGTTTTGATCATTTATGATGATCCCTAAGCTTAATCTTCCAACTGAAGCCCAGACTACACTGAGCATGTGCATAGGTATTTCAGATATGTCTAACAAAGTTACAAGATGACAGCCCCCTGTGCCAACTTTGAAGGCATACATTATTTGACTTATTAGGCCTAAGTTCATGTTTATACATAGTATACAAAAAGCATTTCTAATATTCTATTTTAGATTTTAGTTGCCCTTTAAGTAGATCTTCTACTTCCTGTCTTCATAAGCACAAACAAGCTAAATTAGTCTTCCACTTAGAAACATCTATATTAACAACCTGCTTGTTTTCTGCTGGCTTGAGTTTGGTTGGTTTAAGAAAGAAGTTCACTGTTGAAAGGTCTTTGCCATGGACTGGTTTGATTTGGTACATGAAGAAGTAAAGGAAAAAATAGGGAGGGCACACGGCCTCATAAAGTTAAAACAACAGTTTATTGAAACATTAAAAACCCAGTGGTTGCAGTGTGCACTCCTTGTTTTTTTCTTTTCTTGGTTTTGGACATTTGCAGTTGAGGATGCACTGAATCCTCTCCAGTCCCTCTGGGATATCTTAAAGTGGACCCGTCACCCAGACACAAAAATCTGTATAATAAAATTCCTTTTCAAATTAAACATGAAATCCAATTTCAAATTTTTATTAAAGCATTTGTAGCTGTTTTAAGCTCATTTAAAAATCTCAGCTGTCAATCAAATATTGTCTGCCACTCCTCTATGCCTTAGGCATAGAGGCAGGGCAGATAATTACTTTCACTTTCCATTCAGCACTTCATAGATGTCACTGCTCCCCACACATTCCCCCAGTTCTCTTAACCATTTAATTGTGTAGCCAGGACATGGGGACAGACATCGGGTCCCCCATTCTGATGCACAAACAAGATTCTGAGATGATACAAGGCTTGTCTTAATAACAAAATGTGTCCACAAAATGGCTCCTGCCTGCTTGCTATAATAATGAATTCCCATAATGAAGAAAACAAGATTAAAATAATTTATATAGTCTAATTAATGTTCATTTTGCTTGACTAATGTGATAAAATAGGATTTTAAATATTTTTTTGGGGCGACGGGTCCACTTTAAGGGAGCAAAGCTGAGTCTCCGTTGCATAGCTATTTACAGGAAGAAGTAGGTCACTTTGAGGCATTCATTTTACTGGTTGGGCAACATCATAGCGCTAGTGTATTGTGAAGCACTTTACAAGCATTTATAAAGGAAATATATCTTAAAGGAGTTGTTTAACCTTCAAATACAACTTAATATGGTTTAGAAAGTGATATTCTGAGACCATTAGCAATTGGTTTTTATTTTTTATTATTTGAGGTTTCTGAGCTTTTTATTCAGCAGCTTCCCCGTTCCGCAAGTTCAACAATCTGGCTGCTAGGATCCAAATGACCCTAGTAACCATACATTGATTTTAATAAGAGACTGGAATATGAATAGGAGCGGCCTGAATGGAAAGAGGAGTAATACAAAGTAGCAATAACAATACAAATGTAGCATTACAGAACATCTGTTTTTAGATGGGGTCAGTGACCCCCATTTAAAAGCTGGAAAGAGTCAGAAGAAGGCAAATAATTAACTATAAGGGCCAAATGAAAAGAGGTGCAAACCAAAAAGAAAAAAATGAAAGGCCACACTTCCTCTTAAAATAAAAACCCCTGTTTATTAAACCATTAAAAAACAGGTGGGCTGAAGTGTAATGGACACCTAACGCATTTCGGAAACATCCCTCAATCGTATGCTGAAGGCCAATTGAATTGCTTTGCTTAGAATTATCCTTTCTAAGTCACACTAATAGTTAACTGAAAGGCGAACAAGCCCTTCAAATTAGTTAAAGTAACAACAGCTACAGAATAAAGGGATCAAAGTTCTCATAATTAAAGGTTTAACTGTGAATAATAATTTGATTAAATACTTCCTCCACTGTCCGCAATTGCTCTGAAGAACATTGTTCTGCATTATTCAAGAAACAACAAAACCATGGCCATGTTTACTATATATATACTATATAGTCATTCATGGACCCATGCTTAGGGTGGCCACCCACTGGTTCCTATATGGTAGTTTAAAAAATCATTCTAAATAAAAAAATATGGCCTATGATTAAGGGATTGTTTCCCGAAACGCGTAGGGCATTGTATCCCGAATAAACTTGTTACTGATCAGAGTGCCGTCTTTTCCTTGGACTTTGTGAAGTGTTTTAGCAGGGGGACGCTGCTGACTGAGCACCTGATCGGGTATGTTTTGAGCAGAAGAACAAATTGAGCTTTGAGCGGTCATTTCTGCCTGTTTCATGTTTACTATATAGCCATTCGTGGACCCATGCTTAGGGTGGCCACCCACTGGTTCCTATATGGTAGTTTAAAAAATCATTCTAAATAAAAAAATTGGCGTATACACCAGTCTTTGAAGCATAAGGGCAGGCTGAGGTGTGGTGCCTAATGCAGCACTGGACTGGTTTTATGCAGAAAATATGGTCAGCACAAGCCCTATTCATTGAAATTCATGTGAATGGGACACCATCGTAAAAGCTAATTTCTTTAAGCCGTTATTTGAATTTTGGTTTACAGTAACAGTGATAAAAATGACAAGCAACTATGGGGCAGATTTACTAAATTCACATGAAGGATTCGAAGTTCGAACGAATTTTTAAAAACATTCGAATTTGAATTTTAAAAAACATTCGATTTTGAATTTTCGATTGTTTTTGAAGACCACTTTGACCAGTGAATTTTGAAAATTCGATCGAATCGAATGACTCGAATAATTTGAATAAAAATCTATTAGACTGATGAAGTACTTCCCCTTTAAATTTTTATTCGACCACCTAGTTCGCCAGATCAAAGCTACCGAATTGGGTTTCCTTAATTTTGATCGAATAAAAAAAATTGGATAGATCGAAAAAAATCATTCGATTCAAACGATTTATCGATCGATTGAATTTTTCCTATTCGATCGTTCCACCAATGATAAATCCTTCAGGTAAAATCCTTCAAATTCGATATTCGAAGGATTTTACTTCCCTACCTATTCACATGGTTGAATTTTTTTCAATTCGAAATTCGACCAGTGATAAATCTGCCCCTATGTGTCTTAATGGCATCAAACTTGGCCTGACAACTTGTAGTCACATAGACCAGCTTCTGTTCAGGTTTTTTGTGTTTTTCAAAACAATCGTTTTGAAAACTACTAAATCAAATGGTTTGGTATACTTTAACAAAGAAGCATTTTGGCTTTGGTTGTTTTCTTTATGACATAACATCCAGACCCCATAAATCCTATCGAAAAACCCATTGCCTGTAACAGTGCCCGATTTCAAGCCCATAAAATGAATAATGGAGCAAATAGGGAGCAGGGTTAGCAATCCACTCTCCAGTTGACCTTTACTTCAGCCTCTAACATGATTTTATTTTTTCTTTTGTAGCTTGCCAACTACTATCTGTTATGGGCCATTATCTGTGATGTTTGTGATCTCTGAATAGTTGTGATGCCAAGGAAAAGAAAAACTCATTCTTTGAGTCCATTAAGGAGGCCTTCAGCTTCTTCCTCTACTACTGATCGACCATCCTCTGCAGCCTTACCTCTCCCTCCAACCATGAGCAATAACAACCACGAGGGCCTGCTGAGCAGCATGTGTGACATGTTTCCTGATCTTGATCCTTCATTGGTTGAAATGGTTCTCACTGAAAACAAAGAAGGTATTATACTATTAATAAACTGGTGTCCTCATTTTATAATGTGTTTAAGCAATGTTAAATTCATCAACATTCCCTGAATAGTTATATAGTTAAATTTGGTTGAAAAAAGACAAAGTCCATCAAGTTCAACCTCTGCAAATTAAAACCCAGCATACACACACACACACACCCCTCCACACTTTCACACAAACCATATATCCCCATAGCTATACTAACTGTAGAGTGTAGTATCAAAATAGCCTTTGTTATTATGTCTGTCCAAAAAATCATCCAGGCCCCTTTTGAAAGCATCAACAGAATGAGCATCACAACATCACCCGGCAGTGCATTCCACAACCTCACCGTCCTGACTGTGAAGAACCACCTACACTGCTTCAAATGAAAGTCCTTTTCTTCTAGACTGAAGGGGTGGCCTCTGGTGCGGTGATCCTCTTTATGGGTAAAAAGGTCCCCTGATATTTGTCTATAATGTCCTCTAAAGTGTAATCATGTCCCCTCGCAAGTGCCTTTTTTCCAGAGAAAACAACCCTAACCTGGACAGTCTTCCATCCCTCTAACCAGTTTAGTTGCTCGTCTCAGCACTCTCTCCAGCTCATTTACATCCCTCCTAAGGATTGGAGTCCAAAACTGCACTGCATACTCCAGCTGAGGTCTTACTAGGGATCTATAAAGAGGTATAATTATGTTTTCATCCCTTGAGTTTATGCCCTTTTTTATGCAGGACAAAACCCTATTTGTTTAGTAGCTACAGAATTAGACAACTTGTTATCTATAAAATCCCCAAGATCCTTCTCACACCTCCAACACACTGCCCTTTAGGGCTAGGCCAGACGGGGAGATTCGGGGGCATTTTGTCTCCTGGCGACTTCTCGCCGTGACTTGTAGCCCCCGAACCTCCCCGAATAGCCACGTACCCAAGCGCACCGGTGTTGCTTGAAAACGCTGGCGTGTATCCACACGGAGCGGCGCGCTTTTTGAAATCGCTCCAAATTGCCTCGCCAGGCAATTTGGAGTGATTTCAAAAAGCGCGCCGCTCCGTGTGGATACGCGCCGGCGTTTTCAAGCAAGTGGCAGCATCCTGCATGGAACCTATAGTTCTGCACAATTTAGTATCATCAGCAATAATAGAAACGGTACTTTCAATGCCCACATCCAGTTAATTAATAAACAAGTTGAAAAGCAAGGGACCCAGTACAGAGTCCTGCGGTACTAACAACAATATGAAAATGTTCCATTTACCACCACTCTTTGTAGTCTATCTTTTAGCCAGTTCTCTATCCAGGTACAAATACTATGTTCCTATGTTTTCTGTTTTCTCCCATTAGTTGAAGTTGTGATGGATTATCTCCTGGAACTATCAACTTCAGCAAAAGTGGAGCCTGATGCTGAATCATCTGATATTCTGGGATTTGATGGTGTAGCAGCGGTTTTGCATAGTAACAACCAACATTTGGTTGGTTCTAGAACTTTGGAAAATACTGATCAAGAACATTCTGATGTTTATGAATCTCAGGCTGAAGACTGTGCTGCTCTGTCCCATAACTTGGATTTGCTGTTGGACGAGGCTATTAACAAATATAGTCTGTGTAGTAATATAGATCTTGGAAATGACCCCGAGCAGTGTCATATACCAGACAACAATAACTTTCCAGCTCAGACTCAGTCTACCTCAGCCGTAATCTACCCCAAACTTATAGATGGAGCAGATGCAATAATAAAAGACCTTGAAAGCAGTGACCAACAAACTGATATCTGCCAAGCAGTTCCATCTGATAAACAAATCAGTGCAGACCTTGAAAGCAATGACGAACAAACTGATATCTACCAGACTGTTGAATCTGATAATAAACAAAACAGTGCAAGCATTGACACGATTTGTGCATCCCAGCTTTCAAATGAATCTGATGCAGAACGTAAGATAAGTTCCTGCTGTGTTCCAGAGCCACCATCAGATGAGAATGGGATAAGTGAAACTGCAAGTGAAGAAAAGAGCCAGATTAGTGAAACTGAAGCAGGTGTTAAACCTCAGTCACATGCTGCTTCCATTGGATCGTTGCAAAATAATCATGTACACACAACACCCATTTGGAATCCATTGGCACCATCATTTCACCCAACACCAGATTTACAGCCCAGATTTTTCACTCCTGTCAGCCATGCACCATGGAATTTTACCGGAGGTATAAGAAATGTTAGAGGCCTCTATTTTACACCCCCAGTGCCTTCATTTACTTGGAGCGGTAACAGCTTCTCTCCAAATATTTGGCAAAATTATAGTATGAAATCAGCTGCTCTTTTGGAAGCTGTCCCCCAACCTGCAGTTCCAAATTTGAAAAAAAATACATTTTTTGTAGGAAAAGTTCTCATTCTTCTTCGAGGTGCACCCGGATCAGGGAAAACTACTCTAGCCAGGTAGAGAATTTTTCTTTCACTTGTACGTCATGTGCTGGTATTTTAAATAACTGATTATATTAAAAATTAATTTGATGAGTATGCTGGGAATTGTAGCCTACAATAAGTTAAGAGCTGCATGTTGGTCATACCGGTTTTATACTGTACCCTTACTGGGAAACCTGCTTTTTGACTTTAAGACCACACCAAAACCATGGGGTCTGCAGAGCCGACATAGACATTTATTTAAGTATTATTGTATACAAAAATTAATTTGGGCCCTTTTGCAGCCACATATGCTGTACAGTCTATGTATCTCTCCTGACTTCTGCTTTTTTTTTTTTTTTT
>CM044431.1:34634229-34651259 GCA_024363595.1 Xenopus borealis
TTTTTTTTTTTTTTTTTTTTTTGTCAAAAATCATTTAAAAAATACATTGCATGTTTTCAGGACACTGTGATTGCTTCATCAGTTGAATTCTTCCTATGTTCCCTGTAATAAAGCGCCTATGAAAGGAACAATGTTAGAAGGGGAGAATGTCATGTTTTATGCTTTTATGCATTGCAGCCACAGAAGCTTTTGAGAAGAATATTTCCCCAATTATAATAGATAATACCAACATGCAAGCTTGGGAAATGAAGCCATATGTGTCTATGGTAAGACTGGTATTTCTGACAGACTTCAAGTCAACAACTCCAAGTTTTTTCTCCCCAAGACTTAAATATCAATGATGTTTACTTATGAAGAACAAAATGAGCTTATTTACCAACATAGGTGCTAAACTGCATCAGTGCTATTAATATGTCCGCCATTAGCTTTTTGATTCCGTTGGGCAATGAAAGCAAATGTTTGTGCTACTGCACTGATCCAATTTAATACCTATGGTAGGAGCAAACCGTAATGAGTAGTGAAGCATGTCAAACTGTATGTAAAATAATAGTGATGGTTTTTGTGCTGAGCCAATTAAACAAGAACTAAAACCTAAAAAAGAGTGGCTACAACTGCCATGTTTTAAATACTGAACGTATTGCACCAGCCTAAGGTTTCAGCTTCTCAATAGCAGCAAGGACTTTAAACTTGTCACAGGGGGTCACAATCTTGCAAAGTGTCACATGCACTGAGCAGCTGTTGAGAAGCTAAGTTTAGGGGTTGTCACAAATTATCAAGCATATATTGTGTGTATTGTGAGTGGGTCAGATGGGGAGCTACTGGGGGAGACACAGATCTTTACTGCTATAGAGCTGTGGTTGCCTTGGGCTGGTACAGAAGCACACAACATAATGTATTCCATTTCTACCCTACCTCTTAACTTTCCTTGTCCTTTAAAAGAGAATTCAATCTGTTTCTGAATAAAACCCTTCCCCCTGGCCTACCTGCCCCCCCCGGGCAGTTGCCCCTAACTTGTTACTTACCCCTCCTTCCTGTACAGCAGAGTTCAAAGGCGCCATCTCTATTGCTCTTCCACCTGGACTTGCCGGTGCGGAGCTACTGCGCAAGCGCCAAAAGTCACAAAGTTTTATAAAAAAGAAATCGGAAACGTTGTGACTTTCGAAAGTCACAAATTGAAAGGAATCTGCCTGTAAAGAGCTACTGCACGTGCCTGAAAGTCACAAAGTTTCCGATTTCTTTAAACTTCATGACTTTCGTCCCAGTAGTTCCACGCCAGTCAATCCAGGAAGAAGAGCGATCGATAGAAGATGACACCTGTGAACTCTGCTGGACAGGACCGGGTAGGATGGGGTAAGTAACAAGTTAGGGGCATTTGCCCGGGGGGGGGGCAGGTAGGCCGGGAGGGGGGCCTACACGGGGGGGTCCAGAAACTAAGGCCTTAGATGTTTAGTTTTTAATTGACAGATCTGATTTTCTTCTGTAGTTCTCCTCAAATATTTCAGTAGTAATGGCTAGAATCTTCAACAATTCTTACACAATATGGGGATAGAAGCTATCCGAGTTATGATTAAATCTGCTGAAAGGCTACAAAATATTTTTATTGCTCTTAAAGATATGCTTCATTTTTTTGAGGTAAAATTTTTAAAACATCAGGAAAGCGGATTCCAATTTCATTGTTAATATTGGTGTTCCGTGTTCTCCATAACTAGGCCATGAAACACAAGTACAAAGTCACATTTCGTGAACCTGATACTTGGTGGAAGTATAAACCAAAAGAACTGGAAAGGTAAATATTGAAAAGATCACTAAAACTACAGACAAACAGAAATATTTGCTGAGCTACTTATGTAAATTGTTACTTTGCACACCCATAATTTGTACATAAAAGCAAAAAAACTTGAAAGAGGTTTTTTTTTCTGTGTTTAATTATATGTAGAAATTGATTTTAGTTTTCATGATTGTCAGCTAAGTAGGTAGAGAAGTGAACTTTTAAATATATTTTTAATTTTATGTCTTACTGTATTATGAAATCTACAGGCGGAACAGTCACGGAGTAACTAAAGAGAAGATAAAGAGAATGTTAGAAAATTTTGAACGTGTGACTGTGAATTCCATTTTGAATTTATCACGCACGAAAGGGCCAGAACAAACTGATCTTGTTCAAATAAAACAAAACGCTGAGAAAGGAGGGTAGGTCAAAATATTAACTTTCTGTCAAGTAGCAAATTTGGTAATTTTTCATTTGAGATTCTCTTCTTTTGTACTCTTCATTTAAATGAAGGATCTTGACTCAAGTGAATGTGTCTGATTTATTTTACACATTTACAGATAAATATGTAATTCTATCTTGATAGAAGATAAGGTAAGTTATATTGTGGGCTTTTTGGTATAAAATAAGTTTTATGTATCTATATAACACTTCTCTGTGTTATTACTACGGTAGGTTACAGCCTTACTGCATGGGGCAAATTTACTATTATTCCCCAAAATAAATTCGACCAAATTCGAAATTCGATAAGCATTCGACCATTGAATTCTTATCGAATTGCTTTAGGCTATGATTTTGCTCGATATCCGATTTCTCGATGAATTTGTACGAATCGTGAAATTTGGAACGCTCCAATCGTATGAATGGTATTCGAGCAGGACTTGGCCTCAGAAGCCTATGGGCAGCTTCCCATAGGCTTCTATTACAATTCGGTAGGTTCAATCTGGCAGAGTAGGCGGTCGATTTGAAATCCTTCGATTATCGAATATCCGATCATTCGATATATTTGATGATCGAAGAGACTAAATTTGCATATCCGATTTCACGAAAAATTAGTACGATCGTTATTCGATCGAACTTCGATCATTTCACGTGAATTTCGTAAATCGGCCCCTATGTCTAAGAAGGTGTGTTTACCAACATTGGCGATACATTTCACCAGTGATATTTTATAAAGCATCCAATCAGTAATTATATTTGAACAGCTGCCTACAAACCAAAGATCTGAGTGGTTGCTATGGGTAACATCGCTATTGATATTTATCTCTAGTAAAGTGCCTCTTAGTTTATCATATGTGCCATTTGCTACAGAAAATTATGCTTGTTTCAGGTATGTTTGGCAATCCCCAATTTAATTCCTAGAATTTTGTCTCTACCACAATGAAAAATCAGAGGAACTCTTTATTCAATTAATTTTCATATTCTAGCTATGTGTTACTTGAGAAGAGCCGTAAGCCCAGAATCGGCACCTATATATGGAAAAACCATAAGGAGCCCATGCTTTCCTCAAGACTGGTGTTTTTTTGAGGTGGGGGGTTGTTTTGTGTATACAAATACATTTCTGTTGCTGTTTCAAAGGTTCTGCATCATCCCCAGAAAGCACTGACTGTTTTTTCTCTAATTCTAACATCAAGCTCTATGGCGTCCTTTAGACTGATTCAGCAACTTATCTGCCAGTGCATGAGCCCTCCGACAGGCCGATATCTGGCCAAAAATTGGCTTGATCTTGATCTAGCAGGCTTGATTTTTCTGACCCATTGAGGACCACATCGGCTAATTAATGCGGTCACTATGCCGTTGGCTATTTCCATCATTGTAATCTGGCCGTTTGGCCTTTTGGTGGGCATACCTTCCACTCTCATCTGATCGTTTGGCCTTTTGGTGGGTATAGCAGGGGAAGGATCTGCTTGTTTGGCGACCTTACCAAACAAGAGGATCTTGTAGTGTATGGCCACCTTTAGTAGTTGACCCCCCCGTAAACTGGGAAAAGTGGGACTAAATGCATATAACTGAGAATTCTGTTTCTAGATTTTCTTTGTGTTTTTCCTTTAATGGGGGCAAGGGAAAACAAGTGATCAAGTAAATGCCTACCCTGGAAAGCTAGTGGCACAATATAGCCAAACTGAAGTGTGCAAGCTGCAGAATCTATCTGATGGAGATGGGCATTCATAGGAGAAGTTGTAATTTTCATTGTTGACTATAATTAACTTTATAATGTTTTTTATCATTAGTTATGCATGTCCTTTGTTGCTTATTTTCTAGACAAAAAGATTCACCGGCCACTCTAAAGAATGAAGAGACAATTTCTACTTTTGAGGAAAAAGTAGAAGATGAAAGTGTTTCTAATATGACCGATGAAGTAGAGACATTGCATGCCTGTTTGGAAGCTGATACTTTAAAAAATTATCCAGATATTTTACTTAATTATACAGATTCAGTGAGGAAAATGCAGAAGTCAAGTCATAGTGAAGATGAAAAGTTCGATATGGTGGAGGACATATATAACAGCCAGCATGCCAAAACCACTAGTGATGATGCCATTTTAAATCCGATTTTTCCTGAAAATGAAATCACAATTAAAGAAAATGTTACAGAGGATGCCATAGTATTATTACCTGGTGAAATGCCAGAGTTGTTAAATTTTGTTGGAGACTGGCCAGTGGAACACACTATGGGTCAGAGGACCCCACGGAGTAGGTGTAAGCTCAGAGCAAATTCTCAAAGCAATGAATCATGCTGCCTGCATGTTGATGAGGAGGCAAACTGTGCTTCTAAACAACTGGATGGTCAAATAATAACAAATGATTTGTTAAAACAATGCAGAGAAGTTGACTGTACTGCACTGCCAGCTTTGATACAGTGTAATGAAGAAAATATGCATTTAGAAGATCAAGTCTGCTCTGCTTTAGAAAGAAAGGAAGAGCTGTACCTAGCTCATGTAGCACAGAGTTCTGAATCAAATTATGCTGAGAATGATCCACCAGCAGTAACTGACGTTACTAAAGACTTTGAGAGCCAAGATTTATCTAAAATTAAAGATGAAGTCCTGCCATGTGAAACACCAGAGAAAAAAAGGCAAAGCAAACGAAATATCAGACAGTGTAAACTGGCTTTAACTTTTACAAATAGCTGTTCTGACTCTTCTCAAACAGAAGATATACTGACATATCAACCAAATTCTCCAGTAAATGAAGTCCACTGTGGACCCTGTAAGTATTCACAAACCGAGCCTCATGAATTGGCTTTGGCCTGGAGGGTAGAGAAGAAAAATTTTGACATCTCTAATTCAACAAAAGTTCTCACTGGCAAAAGTGAACGATTTCAGCCAAAACTAATGGATGAAAGTTTAGTTTCACAGGAAAGTATACCCTATAGAGTAATGCAGCATAAAAGTACTAATGTGGAAGAAGATGAAATAGTTAGCTTGGATGATGAACACAATCTAAACATCCTTGCTAGGCTCTTTAGGTCCGTTTCCTTTGATGTGCTTACTGATCTTTATGAAAGATGCAATAAAGACATTGTGTGGATATCCAACTTACTACTGGATTCTGGGGAGAAAATCTACATAGATGAAGACTGCCAAACAGAGGAATGTTTGAGTGTTGTAGGGGATGCCACTTTGGATGTTGGCCCTCCCCCTGACCAAGTTACTGTATGCCCTGACAATCTTAACATGCCATCGTTTGGTTGCACCATGCCACAGAATGATGGTAGATTTAGTACATCACTGGATGAAAAAAGGGAGCATGGTGATAGTCACACACTTACAGAAAATACCAACCTGACCTATTCTAAAGCCCTAGATTCAGAAGATTCAGAAAATCAAAATGTTCCTGATAAAACAAACACACAAACCAGCGAACAAAACAAAATGGTCACAAATCCAATGGACATTGAGCAGCAAAAGGATACTGGTTTACAGCCAGTAATATGCTTATCTGATTTAGATATGGAGCCTTCTAAAAAAACAGATGTTGATATTAACACAAGAGCCAATAATGTTTTAGAAACTCAAAACATTTATAAAGATGCCTGTGAACTGCCATTGTCTGAAATTAAAATACATGACAAAATAAGTGGATTTGCTGTGGAGGAAGTGGATGAAACAAAAAAGAAAAACAATGATTCCCTTAAAGACTCTCTGAATTTTGATCATCTGGAATTGTGTTTGCCCCCAGAACTAGCCTTTCAGCTAAGTGAGTTGTTTGGTCCTGTAGGCATAGCTCCAGGTGAGTGGCTTTTGATATTTATGTAGGAAAGTACAAAACAGTAACTACAACCTGCCTTTATCATTAATACAATATACTATTTGGTCACTGCTCTGTAAATCCTGTAGATTCTATCAATAGATGAGCAGTGTATAGAAAAATGAATTTACCATAATACAAATCACAATGGTAATTTTAGTGACATTCTCTAATATAACCAATTATCTTTGCTCAGTAATTTTTTATTTTAACAGAAAAATGTTTTTAATTACACATTAATCTGTCCTTATTGTATCATACACAGTATGATTTGTACCTTAGATTGTATGCTTTACTTGGGTGAATGGTGAACAGTCTCTATAAATAACTGTGTAATGTGCAAAGGAATCCGTTATGTTGAATCTTTGCTACTTTCTGTATATGTGTACCAAAAATATGTATAAAAAAAAAAAAAGATTGTTTTGGCAGCATATCAATTTATGCAGTACAATAACCATAGCATACAAGATACTTACAGAAAAAGAAAGCTGATCGATCAGATATGAACTGCTTCCTTAAACAGGACACTATTCACAAATAAATCTGCTCCAATCCTCTCCAGCAATTGTGCTTACATTTATTTATAAAATATCTCAAATGAATTATACACAGTCAGACTAAGGGGCCTATTACACATGCTGTGTAAAAAGGGAAGCTAAGCATTACCTGTGATGTTACCCAGAGCAACCAATTGACAATTAGATTTCAACTGAGGGAATGTTTCACTCCACTTTTTATACAGCATGAGAAATAGACTACTAAGTGACAAATTGTTTTGAATATGAATCACAATTTTCCTTTAATTTTCAAGAAACCAGAGAAACCTCATAAAAATGTTGAACATAAACTTGCCAACTTTCTTGAGTAACATCTGTGGCATCATGGCAGGTTTTAGGTGGTGTAATCCGTTCTTTTAGGAAACCTGCTTTACATGTCGAAATTGTGTAACCTGCTCATGACCTGTGTACTTTTCTTTTCTTTTTTTTTTTTTAAGGTTCTTTAACTATTGAGGATTGTACTGTACACATAGACCTAAATCTGGCCAAAGCTATCCATAAGAGATGGAAAGAATCTATTACGGTTGGTTTTCATTTTGGTTTCTTTTTTAGTATGTTTTGTTTCTTTTTCATGTATTTGCAGTGCTGCTCTTTTTCCTAGGCTAACTCTTTTGGCAAAGTACTTAAGGGTAGCCAATACCAGATACCAGAACTATAGTCTTAATATAATTAAATTTCCTGCAATTAATAACATGCTATTAATTACCCATTTATGCTACCCATTGAACTGATAAGTTCACAGTGTCAGTGCTAGCCAGAGCATGAATGAGATATTGACCAGCAAGAACTACACAAAGGTACAAGGGTAAAACACTAAGGCTAAATGACGTTTGATATATTGTATTTTCTAGACACATACATCATTGCTAGATAAAGCTATAGAGGAGTTTTTGAGCAGGGGTTGTCACACCCAAGAAATCTAATAAATGATAGAACTCTAGCTTACTTTGTCTGTATTATAGCGGTTTTTGTTGTCATTTGGCAACATTAATGAATAATCACTTTTTAATAATTTATTTCAGGAAAGGCAGAAACAAGAATCCTTGTCTTACCAGCTCCTCTTTGAAGGTTTGTCTTTTTAAAATGTTACTCTCTTCTATTTATAGTTTAGTTTAAATCAGGGGTGTCCAACCTGTGGCCCGAGGGCCGCATGCAGCCCAGGATGGATATGAATGCGGCCCAGCTTGAAACACTTGGTTCCGGAGAAAACGTCATAACAATAAGTCTATTTGTTATCCAGGTGTCCGATATTCCAGTGTATCGCTCCATCTGGTTATCCAACTGGTATTGTTGTTATTTTTGTGTTTATTTTTTTTTACTTTTACTAATCAAAAGTGCTTTGTGTATTTCATGTGCGGCCCCAGACAATGTTTCTCTTTCCAATATGGCCCAGGGAAGCCAAAAGGTTGGACACCCCTAGTTTAAATTGTATCAGAAAATGTTGAGAATGTCTCATATTTTAATTCTCAATGACACAGTCAATTGTGTGTTGCCAGTGTTAAAACCAAACAAGGTGGTCTTGTAAAAGAATCTTTGCTTTTGTCTGGCCACCGCAACTCTGCTGCCTTATTTCTCACCAGGATGCAAGTCAATGGACAGCTCCATCCACTATACAGTATCACCTTCCCTTATTGCGTCAAAAACCTTTGTTTCATGGCTGCATAACCACATAAAAATTACGTTTCTAGTGCAACCCTGGTCTTTATCAAGCATGATTATGTGTGGAGTGACTCTTGAAACATTATTTATAAGCAGTTAATCAACCATGAAAAATTAAGGTTTTTAAGGTAGACGAATTACACAACGACCATTTATTGCCCCCCCGAGCAAAATACATTTTACTTCTGCATTTTCTTCTACTTACTTCTACTTCTGAGTTTTTGTTCTATTTATGAAACATGGTATTATTTCAGCTGTATTTCCTCCTTAAATTTTGCAACTAATATGGATTGAATTGGTAGTGAATCTATTTGTCTGTCTAGTAAGACCAGTGTAAACCAAATGAATATGCATAGTGAAGTTAGTTATGTTAAGACATCATGTTGCGAGAATGTAAAATTATTTTTATAATTAATAAAGAAACTAATAATATTAAATGAAGTGGAATTTTTTCCCATAGATTTATCACCATCAGAACTGGATAATCTGATAAATGAAGAAGAGCCTAAATTTGAAAAACCTGACTTTGAATATTCAGAGACATCATCTGAAGCATTCCCTTTCATGGATCAGTGGAATGTACAGACCAAGAAGGTGTCATTACGGGAGATCATGTCAGAGGAAATTGCATTACAGGAGCAAGAATGTCAGGTATTAAAGACTGTTCTTGTATAGGAATTTTGACATATACACCATGTATTTGAGAACACTCTGCTGGTAATTTATCATCAGCACCTGCCATAGGTAGTGTTTCACATTCAAATTAATTGCATGTCTGTGGAACAATGTACTTTACCCACTGTGGTGCACTGTGGAATCCCCACAGTGACCACAGAGGGCAAAAAGAGTAATTTGTTATATATAGGGCATAATGCTAGAGCCAGCTATTCTATCCAGAAGCAGGTTAGTTCAGGTTCAGTTTGGGATTGGGTGCATCCCTACTTAGGATAAGGTCAGTCACATGTTGAGCCAGAGCAAGTAATGCTTTACAACTAAATGTGCTTATCTATGGAATGAGTCCATTGTGCAGAGATGTTTGCCTGTTTATACAACAGGTAGATCAGGTACATCCCAATGCATCTATAATAACAAAACATCATTATCATAAAGGCTCCTACTGACCTCTTTTTGGGTCCTGGCGGCTGGCCCACTGTTAATAAACCCCTGTTCTTACTGTTTAAATGAGTAATCTCCAGTACCAAAAAGTAGGTAAAGATCATTTTTCTACATGACCCACAAGTTTCAAAAAATGCCATATGCTTTGTTTTTCTGCTGTAGAAAAAGTCTACACTAAGAGAAAAAAACTGTGCTGCAAAACTAAAGGAAAAACAACTTTTTGAATTGTTTCCTAACATTGAGCAAAGACTTCTTATGGATATTTTTAAGGAAAACCAGTAAGTATTTTATTGATTTTTCATCATATTCTAAAATTTTGAGAAACATAATCTGATTTGACAGATTAAGACAATTAAATTAAAAATAAATACAATTAATTTACCAACCTGAAGAAACCATGAATTATATTTAGTATACCCTCACTGCTTTCATATTGTTAAGACGGTAATTAAAAGAAGAGGGTTTTAATTAAGTACACTTAAAAGGAATCTTTTTTTTTTTTTTAAACACATCAGTTAATTGTGCTGCTCCAGTAGACTTCTACATTGAAATCCATTTCTCAAAAGAGCAAACAGATTTTTTTATATTCAGTTTTGAAATCTGACAAAGGGCCATTTTGTCAATTTCCCAGCTGCTCCTGGTCATGTGACTTGTGCCAACACTTTAGGAGGCTACTGTTTTCTGGCAGGCTGTTGTTTTTCCTTCTCAATGTAACTGAATAGTACGCAGTGGGACATGGGTTTTACTATTGAGTGCTGTTCTTAGCTCCCTAACACAAGATAACAGCTGCCTGGTAGATCTGTTATCTGGTTACCTTCTCATTGTTCTTTTGTTAGGCTGCTGGGTGGGGGAAAAGGAGGGGGTCACATGACTTAGGGCATCTGGGAAATTGACAAAATGTCAGATTTCAAAATGAAATATAAAAAAAAATCTGTTTGCTCTTTTGAGAAATAGATTTCAGTGCAGAATTCTTCTGGAACAGCACTATTGATGCATTTATAAAAAAAAATTCCCATGACAGGATCCCTTTAATTGTCGGGAAGTGCTATAGCCTCTATATGAATCCGTCTCGTGATTAAACATTAGCTTGCAGACCAGTAACTTGATAAAACTGAGTTGAGTATTACTTTTACACTGAATTGGAGGAAATGTCATTTTAGGGCATTTGCTTTTGACTTTGCCATTGTTTTCTTTTTCAGCAGCTCAACTGATATACTTAAAGCACAAGGAAAGTTAAACTAAAGAAGCAGCTAGAAATGTACATTATGTTTTGGGCATCTGTAGCAGCCCCGGCAACCAAAGCCCTTTAGCAGTAAAGATCTGTGTCTCCCCAGTAGATGCCCCAGTAGCTCCCCATCTTCTTTTCTGCTGATTCACTGATTCACATGCTCTGTGCTGCTGTCACTTACTGAGCTTAGGGACCAACTCAAAATATACAGTACACATAGAATATAAATGACACAGTATAAGGCTGATTAGTAATTAATACAAATAATCACTACATGGAAGCACAAAAACCAGTGCAACTAGCATCAGAATTTATTAACCAGCCCTGTAGCATCAGCTTATATTACAGGACAATATCTTTTTCTGCTTGATAATTTGCGACCACCCCTAAGCTTAGCTTCTCAAGATACCACTGAGCATGTGAGTGTCACAGACACTTTCCAAGATGGTGACCCCCTTTGACAAGTTTGAAGTCCTGGATCATTGCTGCTATTGACAAGCTGAAACTTTAGGCTGGTGCAATAATGTCAGTATATAAAACATGGCAGTTTTAGCCATATTCATTTTTAGGGTTTAAGTTCTCTTTTGCTTTTTTTCAAAATGCACCAGTTAATAGTGCTGCTCCAACAGAATGCTGCTCTGAAATCCATTTTTCAAAAGAGTAGATAGATTTCAAAATGAAATTTAAAAAAAAAAATCTAACATGGGACTAGACGTATTGTCAGTTTTCCAGGTGCCCAGTCATGTGATTGTGCTCTTCTAAAATTCATTCACTCTTTACTGCGGCACTGCAAGTTGGAGTGATACCACCCCAGCAGCAGAGTATTGAGAAGGAGAAACAATAGCATATCGGAAAGCAGTTCCATCATGAAATACTGGTTCTTTCTAAAAATATGGTTCTCACTAACAAATATGTACTTGTTGGTTCAGAAATACAATTTTAAATGGTAGAGTGAATTATTTGCAGTGTAATCAGTGTAATTTAGAAATAAAACCACACGATAAACATCATGAACACCTTTAGGCTTGTCATTTAAGATCCAATTTACATCAGGTTTACATTGATCTGTCCTAAAGCCTAACATTTTCCTCTAGAATGCTCTGGTGTGAGGACAAGTTCATATTAGAATGGAATCTGTGTCCATGTTCAGTTCCAACAACAGCCTTGAATTGTCAATCTTTGCTCTATTTTGTCTTCATTGAACCATTATATAATGGTTTCCTCATTACAGAGGACATTGTTAAAAAAAATATGTAGTTCATTTAGATGGAACATTGCAATTTTTTAAGGGAAATGTTTTGAGGTTTTCCTTTGGCTACCAGTCCAGGAAAGTCAAAATAGTCATTTATGGTCTAATTGTAATGTTTAGCATTTGCCATGGTTGCAGAGGGCTGTAGATTGCTGAATGTAGCCAAAGGGTCTTTACTATCTCTCATACTGTTTCCCCTTTGAGTGAATTTGCTGGCACACCCAAATATTGACAAATGTCTTGAATGTTCTCCAGTTGTAAATGGTTCCTGCCTACAGAATGTTATATCTTTTTTTATGTGAGTGGGTGTGAGCTGTAGTCTTTGCTTACAGTAATTAGCATCAAGTGTGTGTATCGCTACATATCTCTACATATCTTTTCATTACATTTCATTTCACAGTTGCAAGGTTTGCTGGCTAAATTATATATTCTTAACAGTTATTCTTTAGAGAAGACTGCAGAGTTCCTGAGTGTTGTTCTTGAAGCTGGCCCAGTGCAAAATGTTGTAGCCTGTGATCTTAAACAAACAGAAGCCTTTACATCTGAAAACTCTAAATCAAAGGTACTTTTTTAAAATAAAAATCCACCAACAAAACATGGTTTGCTAGAGTGTGTTTGACTCATGAATCGTTTGGAATTCATCTTACTTGTAATGAAACATACTTCCCCATACTGTAGAATCCAGGCACAATCTGTAGACAAACTGAAGCGGAAAGTTCAGCAGTGAAAAGTGTGTATGTACATAAAGGATACTATTTTGAGATAAAGGAGACATTGAAAAACATTGTACACCAAAGGAGAGCAATAAAGAACAAAGCTGTTTATAGAGTCATTAAGGAAGTTCTGATTCTCTCATTAATGGATATATATTGTTGAATAGTTGTCAAAGGGAAATGCTGAATCCTAACCGAACACCAAATTCTCCATTGTCAATGTATTCTATATGACATGGATACAAAGCTGTAGCAGTAAATATGAATTACATTGATACCTGTCCAAAAGGATGACAGGAGTCGGAAAAATTCTAAAGTAAGATGGAGCTTCCTAACACATGGATGAAAAATATTATTCCAAAAAATATGTATTTTTAGGGTTACCGTTTACGAGCTTTTACCAAACGTATTATTGTATAGTATATTTGAAGGTGCTCAAGTGACAGCCAGGAAAATTCAGATATATTTTGTGGGTTCTACATGCCACATTCTTTGGTAATCCTGTGCATATACGCCATCAAACTGTTCAGAAGGCTTCAGACATGTTTTAATTTTTTATTTTTGAATTCAGAAAAATGAAGGAAATAAGGCATTGCATGTTTTAAAATGACCTTGGCCTGTTATATGTCTGGTGAGCTTAAACTTGATGGATATGTTTTTTTTGTGTGTGTTTTGTTTTTTAACCTCAGTTACTAAGTAATAGTAAGGAGTGCAGTATACTTTTTTAATTAGATTAACATATGTGTTTTAAATATAAACATGATGCTGTATATCATTGTTAAACAGGAATTCAACCCCTTTTTTCCCAAAATGCATCAGTTAATAGTCCTACTCCAGCAGAGTTCTGCACTGAAATCCATTTCTCAAAAGAGCAAACAGATGCTGCTGCTGGGGGGGGGGGGGGGGGGGGGGGGGGAGATATCACTCCAACTTGCAGTAAAGAGTGACTGAAGTTTATCAGAGCACAAGTCGCATGACCAGGGGCAGCTGGGAAATTGACAATATGTCTAGCCCCATGTCAGATTTCAAAATGAAATATAAAAAAATATGTTTGCTCTTTTGAGAAATGGATTTCAGTGCAGAATTCTGCTGGAGCATGTTTCCCATGACAGTATCCCTTTAATTTACAGCTAAACAACCCTATTCAGGATGCAAATGATTATAAAACCTGAAAAAAACATTTAACTCATAAAACACACAATATCTTGTTTTTCATCCTTGTAGAAATTAAATATAGACAAAGATTCCATCCCTGAGAATTTCTATCAGGACTTTGAATTCCCAGAGTATGATGATTTCAGGGCTGAAGCTTTCCTTTACCGTAGAAAGCAACAAGAATGTTACAGGAAAGCAAGTGAGGCTCACAGCAGAGGCATGAAACAAGTTGCAACATATTACGCACAACAGGTAATATATGAACAATTACATTAAATGAATATTGCCTCCTATAATCGGCAACCTTGGTGAAGCTTCTTGCAGACTAAACACTCTTCTCGCCTACACTCTGTTAAGAAGAATAGCTATTTCCACGGACTATGATGGAAGCTGTTTGCTGATCCTTGCCTTTTCCTGATTTTATTCAAATATTCAACTATTCGATGATCAAAGTACTTCCCCTTTAAATTATTATTCGACTACCTAGTTAGCCAGATCAAAGCTACCGAATTGGGAATCATTATTTTTGATTAAATAAAAAAAATTTGATCGATCAAAAAAATTGTTTGAATCGATCAATTTGAATGATTAATCCTATTAACGATGAATCCTATTTGATCGTTCGATCGAATTACGGTAAAATTCAAAGGATTTTACTTCACCTACTATTCCCATGGTCAAATTTCAATTTCAATGATAAATCTGCCCCTAAATGTAGAGAACTCACAAAGTCAGGAAAATGGTCCAAGGACACCAGACACAGATCATGTAGGCAATGTTTATTCTTTTAAACTAGGGCTTCAGAAATCTATTGGCTAGTTATACCTTTTAATTGTACAAAGATAGGTTAATGGAATATAAATTGGTAGTAAATTTAGTTTTAGTAACAATCCATGGTGGTCAGCAGAAGTTAAGGCAATCAAGATATTAAAGGGGTCCAATTTTATATAACATGAGGATAATTCTTACCCTTTCCAAAGTGCGGTAAAGCCCCATCTAGCAAACTCAATTCCATTTTGGTGTCTTGTATTCAAAACAGTCAGAGAAGTGAGTTTAAAGGAGAATTCAACCTGATTTAAAAAAACAAAAAACCCTTCCCCTGGGTAGAACACCTTCCCTCCTCCCCCCTGGGCAATTGCCCCATATTTTATACTTACCCCTCTGTGCAGATTCTGGTCTCAGGAGTTGACAGACGCCATCTTATTTTTTCAGACCAGCGTTTTCGGCACATTCACAGTTGTAGTTAATTTCCGATCCCGAACAACTGCGCATGTGTCAGTAGTCAAGAAAATTTCTGATTTGTTTTTTTTTTTTTTTTAAATAGGAGGGTAGGAGTTTTTTTTTTTTTAATATATATATATAAATGGTCTGAATTCTCCTTTAAGCTGGTATGAAAGTTTTTCATTATGGAGAAAGGCAGGCTAAGTTGCGATTGTTTACACTGGAGAAGAGACACTATAATAAATATAATAAATGTGTATAAGTATATCAAGGGGCCAGATAATAATCTCTCAAGTGATATAGTGAATAATGTACCCCCTCTTGTAAAATATATAGTGAATAAAGTACCCCTATTGAAAAACATGAGGATATTATGTCACCGAGGAGTTCCATGACCATATAAAAGCAAAAGGCCAAGTGCTTTTATACAGGTCATAGAACTCCTAGGTTACTTCTAATATCCTCATATTTTCCAACACAGGGTACTTTACTTATTATAATACATCTGTTTTTGTGAGTTGTGACAAAAATGACATCACTACTCACCATTTATAACTGATGACATCACTAATTCTCATTTATAAGGATATCATTTATCGGCTATTCATGGCTTTTGTGTATTATATGTAGATAATTCTAGAGGACATATGGTTTAAACTTCAGTTGTGAAAAGCCTTTCAGTCTTCTGTCAGCTTTGGGTTTTAGATTTCCTTTAAAAATAAATGCTGCTGTAGCATATGCAAGCAGCTGTCACTGAAAACTACCAGGGATTGTTCTGTTTTTCAAAGCAGTAGTCATGTGCAGCTCACTCTCATGTCCTGGTTTTCGGATATTGTACTTTTTGAAACTGTTCCTTGGTGTGTCAGAAAGCTAGATGTCCTTGTTTTGTTTCAAGTTTCTGTTTTCCTTGGGCAGCATGCATGCCATAAAGAAGCCAATTTGTATTATCCTTAATAAGAAGTGTTTGGCGCCCGGTACTGTCATTGTATTGGTGTGTTTTGGTTTTAGGCTGCTTTACTCTGTAGACAAAGCATTTAGTAAAGTGCATAAGCTCGATTTGTGTTTTTTTTCCATAGGCATACCTCTATGGCCAGAAGATGAAACAGGAAAACCACAGAGCTGCTGTACAGATTTTTGAGAGAACCAATGAATTCTTGTTGCCAGAAAATATATTAGACTTGCATGGACTCCACGTCAGCGAGGCTATGAAACAATTTCGGCAGGTCCTTCAGAACAAGATGGAAGGTAGGATTTTTAAATAAACGTTTCCCTTTAATAAAGAGACACTTATATATTCAGTGTAGCATCTGCAAATCAACATTACACATTTTTTTTTGTTTTCACCTGGTATATAGTTGTAGATAAGTGTTTAAGGAGAGTCTCCAACTTACTACTAAAGTGTTCAGTCAAATGTGTTTTGTAAAGTAAAACAGGGTCACCGAAACTCGTCTTTCCACTTAGAATTGTACTTTATTAGGGGACTACCTTTCCTGGCATAGAGTTCTCTGGCAAGATAAACAATGAGCAGCAAATCCTAGATTTCTCTCGTCAATGGAGGATGCCATTTATGGGCCCATGTTTAGCTATTTATACCTCGGTGACATAATGCCACTCCCATGGAGGACTAGTATATTCTGTAATTTACAGAATAATTATATTACGGGACATCCAACAACTAAATTAATTAACTTAGGAAAAGCAAAGGATATGATTTAGGTGAGCCATTTCAATTTTGATGTTATTGCTCTTTTAATTCATGTTTTTCTTTTTCAGAGTATAAAAAGAATGGAGGCAAATCATACATCTCTGTGATAACAGGAAGAGGAAATCATAGCCAAGGAGGCGTCCCTCGCATTAAATTGGCAGTCATTGACTATCTCACAAACCACAGCTTCAGGTGAGTTTATCTATTGATATACAGCTATGTTCTTTTTGCACCAAGGACGGCACCACTCCAGATTCTTTGATTCTTTTATTTCTGGCCGTAAAGATTTTTGATATTTATCCACTGAAAACATATTTGAAGCTTTGAATAAAACCATTTGGCAGCTAAAGCCTTGCAAGATCCTATAGAATTCAAAGACTTTTTTTAAACATTTCTGTAGAATTTTTGT
>CM044431.1:34651269-34708837 GCA_024363595.1 Xenopus borealis
TTCAGAAAGCTCGAATTTGAAAATTAAGAAATCTGCCACACTGAATGGCATGAAAGGGGTTTTGACCTGTATTTGAAAATCACACAGTTAGAATTCCTAAAATCACTTGTCACTGCTTCACATACAAAGCATGGGAATTGCTGTCTGCTGTAGGCACACCATTGCTTTTGCTATTTGAAGCATGACAGGCCCTTTCACAACATGTTTGGCATAAACTACAGGGTTGTTAAATACATTAGAGGTAAAAACAAGTTAAAAACCTTCAAAGAAATAAACCTGTTGCATTTGTTCTTGCAGTCTGCAACATGCTAATCTTAATCAAATTATTCTCATTTTTAAAATTATTTTTCTGTGTAATAATTAAACAGTATATTGTGCATGATGGCATCTAAGCTGCATAAATCCAAATTGGTGGCAAAACAATGCTATTGGGTTTATTTACTATTTAAACTATGCTTAGCAGACTTATGGTATGGCAATCTAAATTACAGAAATATCCCATATGCATATAAATTCATATCCCATTCTGCATAATAAATCCTATTCCTGTACAAATTTTAAAGGGAACTTCTCATTTGATTATATGTTTTTTTAAGAAAATGATATACCCTGTGTAACAATATCATTTGTTTGCATTTCATTGTAGGTTTCAAGAGGTAAGACCAGGAGTGCTGCATATTACCCTGAAATAGTCTGGATCAAAACAGGATTCTTGGAGAACAAAATGATTGTACAATATAGAAAATTCTGAAGCAGATATGCTAAATCTTTTAAGTGTTAGTCATCACTTTGTTTTTAGCAGCTAGAGGTACAGCCAATGAGAAGCACAATTTGTTTTTATAAATACATGTTGCCTTTTTGACCCGGAAAGCAAAACAGAACCAAGAAGACTACCTTTTGGATAAGGTTTTATTTCCTGTTTTACGAATTGCTATGTTCATGTTGTATGTAGATGATTTCTACCTGTTCTGAAGCACAGAAGTCACTAGAATTGCATTCATTATCGCAGTCTATGCACGGACAAGTGCCTATGATGCTGTGCTTCGTTCTGTTACACTTAAGAAGGACAGATGTGGATATTTGCAGGCAATATTTGTAACAATATTAGGACTGTCTTATTTAGGTGGAAGCTATTTTGAACATTGTTTTATTGTTTTGGTTTGTCACTCTCTGCATCTATAGAGGTAAGCATGTTAAACGTGCTTTGCTAGTCAGCAAGTGCATCACAGATCAGTATTGTTAGATTTTGCATGACATTTTGGATGCCTCCTATCCCCTTCAAGGTAGACATATTTATTTTTTGTGTGAAATTTTACTTTTTTTTTTTTTTTATCACTGTACACATTTTAGTTTTTAGTTGGGTAGATTTTTTCTTTTTTGCATTTTATTTGTTTTAATGTTTCTTAGTGCTTGCAACCCGTTCCTCAGATCCTCAGGGTGCTAAAACCATTAAGAAATGTATCATGTTCGTGTATCATGTTTCTTAATTTTGGGAGAGGTTTAATCTATTTTTTTGTCGATTTAATGGGGGACTATTCCAAGAAATAACATTTTAATACAAGCATGATTGCTAAAAAATAGAAAATAGATCAAAAATTCCATCCAGTTTCTGAAACTATACATGTATTCTTCAATAAATGTCATTCTTCTTGCAGGAGTTGGAGTCAGCATTAGATTTTAATTGACGGTTAAGTCAGGTGTTGCTATTTGCTGCCTTTGCCTAAACAATGTGTTAGAACTAACTGTCTTTCGAAATAACTGATTCTGACACAACGCTGCACGTAGAAAGACGGATTTCCAAGAGTATTAAAGATTAACAGTTTTTTAATTAATTACACAAGTTCCTTATTTCATTGAATTGAAGCTTATGTTAAAATATCCTTTTTGCTATAGTTCCCCTTTAATCCCTAAAGAGGGGTGTTCTTTTTCTGATTAGTGTTCTACTAAATTGTAAATCCATAAGTAAGCAGAATTCTTTTTCTAATCTTTATCCTCTTACCACAAGCTGATTTAAGATACTTTTTATTCCGTAGTGTTTCTAGGCAATTTCAGTTTTTCTGTTAAATATTCTATTTCATTTTGTGCACCTTTTTGTTATATTATTCAGAAATTTCTAAAATAATTATTTGTCGCCACTAGGATGCATTGATAGAACTACAGAGGATTAAAGAGGATGTTTGCTTTTTTCAACAGGTGGTAGGAGGAACTTTTCCGAATACTTTTATTTCTCAAGTTAAGCACTTATGCAGAGATTGCAGGGAGAATACTCCATATTCCTAGACCACATTCCTTTACTTATTCTTCATTCTCTCTTCATGCAGCCATTGGGTTTCAGATAGTCATTGAAAGTTAGACATCATGTCTCTCTACATGCATGATTTGGGCAAAATACAGTTTTGTTAGATTTAGTTTGTACTGGAATCGGTTATTTGAGTGAACTATAATTCATCTGCTACGAAAGGAAGCCCCCAATAAGATATATGGGATCTGTCAATGAATATCTATCACCGAACTGCTGCAAGAAGATGAAACTTAAGAGAAGCAGATGCTGAGGGATAGTGAAGATAACTTAATATATTAAAATATCATACTTTTATTCGCAGAAATATCTGCAGATATATTTCTGTGAATAAAAGTATGATATTTTAATATATGAAGTTTGTGCTCTCCAGCAAATATGCTTTGATTTGGAAATTCTTGCACTCTGACACGGGGTCTGCAGCACGTCGAGAAGCACGTAATACAACACAGACTACACAGAGGACCACATTTTTATTGATGGATAGTGAAGATAAATGTGATTATTTCAGAAATGATGCAGAATATTTGATTGTATTTAGAAAGTTTATTTCAGTATGATGAAGAAAGATTTCTGCTTAATAAAAAGTATTTGGAAAACCACTTCTTTTGCGCAGTCCTACCAGTTCGGCAGGACTTTACAAAAGGTAAACACCCCTTTAAATTTTATCATGCCCATTATTTTTTGTCTGCACAGAAAATTTATCTTTATTGAATGATACAGTTATGCTGCCTTCTGAACAACCAATAGAACATATACATTTACTGTGCATTTACAGACTTTGGCAAAGTGTTGATAAAACACTCTGTGTTAAACTGGCCTGTGAGAGCACCAGAGAGTTTTTCATGGGCCTAGAGCCTAGCAGGCCCCAGAGTAGAAAAAATCCTATCCCACAGGACCAGTAACACCTGTATAATTTGGCTCTTGCTACTCTGAATGTATGTTAGAGTGGTCCCTTGATATTAGACTCTCTGGTGAGTCCTAGGGTGCCCAGTCGGACAATTCTAACACACTGTACTGAACAAAATGTGTATATTGATTTTTGTATAAATACCTTGGTGCCAGTTATTGCAAGAATTGCAGCTGTTCACCAAAGAGACTGAAGAAATTGTTTGCTCTGAAGTGAGATCTTGTCTTTTAAGAAGGTAGCCGGCTGATACCTTCAGCTGCATTAGAACAAGTGCGTATTATTCTTTTTTTCCAAATGAAAACCTGGTTTGTGATGTTGCATTTAAACCACGCAAAACAGCAGAACGATATTTTTGCCAGTGCAAATCGACTCGTTTCACACCAAGGCAATTGTACACTGTGGCATCTGGGCCACATCTACTGAATGTCAGGACCAGCTTTCGATATTATGTAACATATTTGTAATTTTTTTAAACTTCTGTAAAGTTTGCATTTTTATGGTGTGTAAAATACTATTTTTGTATTGTTTCAGTGGTAAAAATTTATTTTATTATTGCTGTTTTGAAATGTTTTTAAACATTTAAATAAAGTGACATTTAATAAACCAGTGGCAGATAAGTTCATGATTTTTTTTTTACTATGTTCCTGCATTTAGATCAAGAAAAATAATTGTAAAATCTTTGACTGGTGTACAATATGGTAAACGTTGATGCCCAACACTAGTACACCACATACAGGTATATCCAAATATATTGTCAAGCTGCTAGAGATGTGATGAAGTATGGGGGAGCCCATAACATTGATTCAACTATTCTGGGAGGAGGAGGAATACCAACATGTTGAATCGATAAACCAAATCAAACATCCATATAGACCCAGAAACAGCAGTTCTCTCTCTGTGTTACCTGTTGGGATTATTCACTGTAAATCATCTTTACCCTTGTTTCCCATCCAATCAGACAGACCAGTAACTCGCATGCACTGGAGATCTGCAACAAACCCAACCGTAGTCGAATTGTTTCAAAAAGTGAATCATTACTGTTAAGTAATCAAGGCATAGGGTAATAAAGATTAAATAAATATGAGTGCAACGAATAGGGCTTGTGCTTAAGATACATAGATAAATCTATGGATATTGTTAGCTAAACAGGGAAGCAGAAGATACTCCATGATTGGTCCTTTTGAAGTAGATGCAGTACCTGTCATCTATTAATATTTGCTTTTAATCTTCAGTTTCTGCTAAACAATGGGTAGCAGATAGGGTTTGGGGCTAGTGTGATCTGAATGCCCTGCCATTGGATAGCCAGTATTTCAGCAATTTAAGCGCAAGGAAAGTCTAAAATATAATAAGGCTCAAAATGCTGTATTTTGTATAATAAACATGAACTTACAGCACCACAAGCCTAATCAAACAAATGATTTATGTTTTCAAAGTTGGCCACAGGGGGCTGTAATCTTGTAACTTTGTTATACATCTTTGCAAGACTAGACTACATACACATGCTCAGTGTGGTCTGGGCTTCTTAGGGATCGCCATAAATGATCAAAAAACAAAGCTGCTTGAGTTCTGCATGGCTGGTAAGTAAGGCAGTGGCTCCCTCTGCTGTTCATAAATATGATTGTTTCCCTGCCAGAAGTTAATGACAGTCTGACGATTCCTATCCACAGCACTAAATGAAGGGAGAATTTCACTGCATACAGTCAGGTTTCTTATAAAAACTGTACACATTTTTTTAATTAAAGTATATTGGAGATAGATTTCTTTTTCATTAAAGAAAGTAAAAATGGAATTTTATTTCTTTGCCTTTCCTTGCCCTTTAAAGCAATAGAACGTGGAGCAGTTTAACAATTTATCTTTGCTAAAATGCTACACTGCTCCGATGCTGCTGCCTCACTAGAAGAATCCAGTTCCAGTGATTCGGGTGATGTTGTGATGGCTGATTCTGTTGATGCTTTTAAGAGGGGCTTGGATGATATCTTGGACTGACATAATATCAAAGGCTATTGTGATACTAAACTCTACAGTTAGTATAGATATGGGCATATATAATTTATGTGAAGGTATGGAGGGGGGTGTGTGTGGATGCTAGCTTTTGATTTGGAGGGGTTAAACTTGATGGACTTTGTCTTTTTTCAACTCAATTTACTATGTGACAATGTAAATAATTTCAAGTACATCATTATTTTAAATTATCTAATCTCCAACTGCCTAACATTATACTCAGTTAATATAATGGTGCCTGTGGCACATAGTTGTGATGATTGTCTTATTCTAGGTCTGAGCATACATTGAAGAAATAATTCTATTATCTTAACTTTACTCAGGATGTTTTCATGATTAAGGAGAAATCAACCTGTTAGCAAAAAAACCTGTACCCCCCCACCCCACATAGACCCCCCTCCCTCCTCCCCCAGCCTAATTGCCCCCCCCTTGGGGAAATGCCACAAACCTGTTACTTACCCCTCTGTGCATATTCTGTTCATATTCTGTTCTAGGGGTTCACAGGCACCATCTTCTTTCTCCGTCAATCTTCGGAAGCAGAGCGGAGATTTGGCGCATGCACAGTTGGAGAATTTTTTACGGTCCTGAACAACTGCACATGCGTTGGAAGTCACAAACATTTTCCAGGGGGGGGGTGAAGTAAGATGATATCAAATAGGGTGTCATTCCACTTAGGATGAACCTATTCATGACAATGCTGAAAATAACCTAATTAAGGCTTGCCTTGGGGTGGGAAGTATAAAAACGTTTTGTGTTGTTGGGAATTAAATTTACAAACAATTTCTTGGAACTAGCTGGAGAAGTCTGGGTGGGGCAACTGCCCCCTCTTGCCCCCTTCCTCAGACACCCATGCTTAAAAAAACTCCAAGTTGTTTGTTTTAAAAGATATATACCAACCATATTTTTGCTGTTTACCTAACCATATGCACAGTTGTGCTCATCTTGGCATGGCCTAGTGATGACACTGCTGTTGTACAGTCACTGAAGTCACTGAGCCACCAAGTTGCAGGAACTCTCAGCACATAAAATTCATATATTTAACGCCCCAATAAATTCAACTGCATTGCACATTCTAGACTCTCTCGTTCACTAAATCTTGCCTTCTTTTACAAAGAGAAGTATTTTGTATTTTTTACTTACAGACTAAAATTCCTGCCGGCATAAATTTAAATTTTGATGTAACTGTTAATCATTTTAGTCTGTAAAGGACATTGTTTGGTCAGGGGAAGGTGATTGGTAGGTTCACTAACACTATGACATCTAATGATGGAATGTGTGTTCTTTGCCAATTCCATATTGATTGCCCATCTGACCTTCTAGGGGTTCTTTACTCTTGCCAAACATTTCTTTATGGGGTTGCTTCAGGTATATCTGTTCATTGTAGTTTGAATCATTGCTTTATAGTGCCAGTGGGGTTTTTGGATGTATTGATGATGTTATGGGTTAGGTCAGACGGGACTAATCTCCCCGAACCGCTTCCCCCTACCTTCCAGCTTCTTAAAGAATAATCGCCTGCGCCTATTCACACGTGGGGCTGTGTTTTCCGAAGTTGCCTCCTTAGGCAATTTCGAGCGATTTCAGGAAAGCGTAGCTCCGCGTGTGAATAGGCACAGGCAGGGGGAAGCAGTTTGGGGAGATTAGTCGCCAGTCGCCTTACCGCAACTGTTAATTAAAAGCTGTTGGCTTCTTCATACCCAAATTAGTTATCATTCTTTGTCACCTGAATCCAAAGTTGGGTGGAGGGGTAAGCAATGGTTAAGGATATGTCAAAAGTCCTGCCACTTTGATGCTGCTTATGTCATTACTTAGGTTGCCCTTAAAGGGGAATGAAACCCCAGGCGCAAATTCTATTCTTCATTTGAACAGAAGACAGATTGAGTTATGATAGCTTGCTAGGGTCCAAATAACCCTAGCAACCATGCATTGATATGAATAAGAGACTGGACTATAAATAGGAGAGGCCGGAATCTGGTCCAACAATATATAGCAATCATACTTGCCACCTACCAGGAGCAACTAATTAAATATATTGATACCCATCACGTCTGATACTCTGCAATCTATCTATATTGTAAGAACTGTTTCAATTCTATAACATCAATTGCTATAATGTTGGTTGTATGTGAAATTGTGATTGTAATCTAACAACCAGGTCATGGTAATGATGACCAAAACCCAGTTACATGGATGAGCTGAACTGGGACTAGAAGGAAGCATTCCTAATGCAGCTGGACCTTTGATGACATTGGCTTAAATCCGTTCTTTTCTTGCTCTTTTTATTGCATCCCAAAGAAGCTTCCAAGAGCCATGGAAATACCATTGATTAATTCATTCAATGAACAAACCATGAACTCGTTCACAAAAATGAAAGTTCAGTTAATGCCTCCTCCCTGATTATCTCAGTACCCTTTAAACAAGATATCATTGTTTTTATCGTCGTCTCTGCCTAGAGTCAATGTGAGTGAGCAGGAAGCGGATATGTATGAGAATTATAGCACACAGCAATTATGACACATCTTTGGTTTCTTCCTCCTTTTCTCCCCCTCCTCCACACAGCAGCCCCTCTCACATCTTCAAACAGCCCAACTGCTCCATTTCTGTTTGTTCAAGCTGCCTTACCGATGACCTTTGAATGTGCACCTACCCCACTGCCCCTGTTGTGCCACTGACTGCATGGAAGGGGAAGAAAACATTTGATCTTGGGTGTCTTTCGTTCTGCCATCTAAGGTAACTTTTATGTTTTTATTCTTTTATTTTTATTCTACATACTCAATTCTGTTTCAACTGAGATCTCAGCACCATTAGACAGATATTTAATTGTAACACAGAAGTCAAATATTTTAATAAAAACATAGCACAAAGGTGATACAGGAACTCATGCCACAAGTTAAGCTGTAAAGTTATATTTATTGATACTTCCTGCCTGCTACAACATGTCTAACACATAGACGTTTAAAAGATTCACATTGATAAAATAAAAACATTTTAGGAGAAGTTAGATGTCCATAAGTTAAAAGATTGTGTAAAGCATAGGATTCATATATATATATATGGATCATTAGCTTGTGTATGTCATCTATAGACATAATGGCACCTGTATGAATTCAGCTATTTCTGAGTAGCAGAAACCACCATTATTTAATGTTATAAGGCTACAATTAAAATTACTGGTGATATAAGGTATAAATTGTATACATTTTCTCCTTACCTGCTTGACTTTATACGCATATTTCTGTATTCCAACTGTTGTCTAAATGATAGATGGATACATAATTAATATCTCTTATATTTTTCTGCACTTTTTTCTTTTCTATTCTTACTTTCATTCTTTTAATAACTATCATAGCATTAGTGATCTTAAAGAAATAGAGTTTAATTGTGTTTACAAAAATACCACTAAAATTTTGATATTAATAAATGTGCCTCCCTATGTTCTGGGCCAGACAGTACAGTAAGACGACTGAACATGTAAAGATGTCGGAGAAAGCCCTTGTAGCCCATTAAAGTCTTTTGAAGGGCCACATTCACCCCTGTGGGTTTTAAATATAACAGTTCATACTTTAGTCATGTGTAAATGAAAATCATACACACATATCTGTCTGTGTTATATTCTTCTCTAATGTGCAAAAGCCAAGAATAACCTGTAAAATATATCATTACAAATGGTGTTTAGTTATAAATGGTGCTTATTGAAATCTTTGTATTATAAGCATGAATTTAATGTAGAAAACTTTTAGAAGTAGCCTCTACATTGCACTACCTCAAGTCTCAAGTTGAGACTTCTATTGTTATATTTATATCTTATGACTACTATACAGCAGTCTTGTTCCTTTAGGAATCACAGCCTTCCTTTTATTAAGGATCACTCTAGACTTTTTTAACATGATGTTTTTAAATATACCATTTATGGCCACTACACAGGGCAAAATATACTGTGAGTGGCCAGGCGTGCTCCTAGTTTTACCAGTTGGCAAATTTTACCAGATAATTATGTATTAGCAGGTGATAGACAAGGCTGTCAACTATGTGTGAGTCTGCTTGGGAGACTTTTAATGCCTTGAGGGCACTGAGTAGAGATTCCTCAGTGAAAACAGAATTAATTTTTTTTTTTAGCCTTCTGAGTTTATGTTTCTGCTGACAAACTTGGATACGTGCCACTTCCAGTGCTTTGGATACAAAATTGCGATACAGTGAGAAAGAACTGGTAAGAGATTACCCAGAAACAACTGTGGTGTCTTGCAAACAGCCCTCCTGGCACATTACAATATATATATATATATATATATATATATATATATATATATATATATATTTAAACAATTCAGTATTGTGCACACAGAAACTAAAAGTGGGGAAACAGGAAATCCATATTTGGGGCCATACAAACTGACATGTATAAAGCCCCCATCAGGCATCAGTTGTGCATTTTAACAGGCCTTTTATGCACACAAGCACCTGTTAAACAGTAGTTATATTGGATAATATGAACACGTCCCAGGTATTAAGGACGATAATAACGAGAACGAGAAACAACTGGAAATTCTAACAGTATCGCATTTTCCTGAAATTAAAATAGATTACATAGCTGTAAAATTAGATTTGTTGCAAGAATACAATTAATTTCTATAACAGGAATTTCACAGTTTTATTTTGCAAGAAATCCATTTAAGATGATGCACCATGCAACATACAGAACATGAATACAATTACATCTGTATAAAACAGTTATAACATATAAGAAGATATGACTTCTCTTGAACCCCAAAATAAGTTAAATCATGGTGCATTTTGAAATGTATCACTCAATAGTGAAGGAGTCATGCAAATATATCATATATAGTAAAACAATATATATATGTATAGTGTTAAACAATTCCACAACCTGAACGGGGGTCCAAAGCTTGACAAAGGGCCCAACGAGGGAGTAAATGTTACCTTTAGCTATATATATTTTGGAGCGTATAAAAAGATAAGAACTTGTTAAAAGTGTGTTCAGTGAGCTGTTATCTGTAGATATAAGCAATGGCTTTTGGGAGAAGTGGTGATGGGAATTCACATAACACATTTCAACTGATTTTTTCTAAAGTGTTTATTAAACAGGAACCTGATGGTTCACAATATTTGTCACAAGTCAAATCAAGCATGAAAGGTAGACATCTGCATGTAGGAGGCTGCAAACTTCACACTAATAATAATAATAATACAGATGTTGTGTTACAACGTATTTGTGATTGGGTACATTAGTAAAGGTCTCTTGGGTCTTAAACCAAATATATAAAAATAAACAGTTCAGTAAATATATGTATTATTAGGGCTCAGGATAAGCCCTGATCGAGCCTCTTCGGTATCTCTTCCAGCTGAACTGAAAGTCACCTTTTTGTGTGTTAGAATATTTGTCAAAGATCACAGGGCACAAAGGCATCATGGGGATGGATTTCTTTACTGTTGGTGAGCTGTATCCATTATAGAATTACAAAGCACCCGTACATAGTACACTCCTGTGATTAAATTGTAACAGTACACAACGACACAGCTGTTCAAGTAAAGGGTTGTATGCGTTTGACGTGTAATAGATATGAAAAACGAAAACCCTTTTAATATAACAAACAATATTCCTTTCAAGATAAGTGGCTCCATCTGTAGGTACGCCACTGGTCAATAATCTCAGGCTGGAAATTATCTAGTAGTACAGTCTTAGTTTGAAATTGGGGTGTGTAGGGTTATTTTTTATGGGTTTTTGTTGTTATGTTTAGTAACCAAGTCTAAAGTTTTTTTACTTTGCAGTTTCTTGATTTTATGTTTTGAAAATTCTTCCGATATTAAAATTATATATATATATATATATATATATATATATATATATATATATATATATATATATATCATCAGAGCAGCCTTATATTATTAACCTGGGGGTTGCTGCTACTAATCACTGATGCAATACAGTTCAACGGCCGTGGCATCTGACCTAATGTTACTCCAAACATACCAGGAGCTTTACAGAACTTAACACTGATCTATGGCAATGGGTGCAGATATTCAAAAAGTCTCAGTTATAGCTTGATTTCTCTCTACCTGTATATCGTCAGATCAGTTTGATAGAATTAATCTGGGGTTTTCTGTTATTAGACACTGATGCAATGCAGTGCAACAGCTGTGACATCTGAATGAATGTTACTTCAAACATGCAATGAGCTTTACGGAACTAAATGTTGATTTATGGCAAAGGGTGCCGATACTCAAAAAGTCCCAGTTACAGTTTAATTTCTCTATATGTTAATTCCTGCCTAATATCACCTTCATTCTGCCATTGATGCGTTTGCTATAATTTCTAAAGTTATTTCTAAAAATATATATATATTATTAGATGTATTGCTGTATATATTTTACTGTACACTTTTGCACCATCTCATATACGGTCTGCATAAGAAATCATAACTTAAAAGTGGTGTGGTTGCCTTTTCATATATCTCATATTTTTTTATGCATTTCTGCTAAGGTCTGTCCATCCTACAGGGGTATAAAAAAAGATAATCCTATACTACTTCCACATAGCAAGTCACACCTCTTGCTCTGGTCCTTTTTTTATTGGTGCAATGTTATAATTATATATGGAATCTCAGACAACAGATGGGTTGCTATTTTTGAAAGAAAGTATACCTTTCACATCTAAATCCATAGTAATTATAGCTGTTGTTGTTAATAGCAGAGATAATGAAAATATGACTATTTGCCCACATTTTCATGAAATCGGTATTCAAACATCTATACACCACATGACTTAAGAGGATATTAGCAAAAGAATAAACTTTCTTAGAGAAAGTCAGTCATCAGTTTGCTGCCATTTTGACAGTTCGAACATTAATAATGGCTTGGTAGCACATTTATTTGATTTTTTAGGAAAATGAAACACTGGATAGAGAAGATAGATGGTGATTATGGGACAAATGGAGGAGCTTCTGATCTAGGAAGAAATTAAAAAAAAAATATTAGAATGTTTTGCATGGCTTCTTCCTTAATCTTTGGGAAGAGTAATGTGATACGGAACCCCAAATATCTTCTTGTACCTCATTAGCTAAATAATTTTAGCCTTATCTTAATTTTCACTTCTTTGTGCATCTTCTTGCTATTGTATATGAACTCAGTTTATCAGTGTGTCTTTAAGCAAATAGGAATGGGGAGCAGTTACTATTTTATGTACCTTTATTTCCTCACAACATTACCATCAGATTACCATCAGATATAGCAGAAGTTTCCTTTTGCCGTAAACCACCGACTGCAATCTTCTGCTTCATTTGGAATCTAATAGCCACACTCTGTATGTGTTTATGAATTTGATAATGGAGTCCCATCCATTGCATTTTTATTATATTGGGTAAACAGGAGAATTCTGGCAGGAAGCAGATGCAGCTGGAGTGGGGTATAGGCCCTTAGTAGGCTTCATGCTTAGGGATTCTGCTTAGGGGGGTGGTGGTTCGGTATGCAGGAGGCAGACAGATTGGTTGGTCCTTAGCTTGGAATTGTTGGTGGGCCCCACCTCCCTGGTTAACACTGAATGCAAGGGGTTATAGCTATGGCACACTTTGAAGTTAAACGGGCCAAAAGGTGGCAACCCTAGTTATCTGTGATCCAGAAGGAAGCAGGAATAAAAATTACTTTAAAGCATTTCAGTAGTTTGGTCTTATAGGGAAAATTATTATGAAATGTATTGAACAGGACAGGTGGGGAAAGCTACAGCATGTTTTTCACAATACAGGTAGGCTTCATGGTTCAGGATTCTCTAAGAGCCCACAGAAACAGGAACTGTTCCAGTTTGGTCAGCTCAGACTGATCACAACTAGCTTTCTGCCAAAGGTTTTAATTTACGTCCAAGAGCCCTGAAGGCACCTATGTCACTTTCAATAGCACCCATTAAACTGACTGGTGTCAGCTAAACTAATGACTAACTGCTATGGTTTCACTTGGGAAGTAAGTTTAACAAATAATAATAATAATAAAAAAAAGAAAATGTGTTGGGATTTGGTGATAGGGACATGTAGAGAAAATGCAGATTAATTTATGACTTTGCATGTTGCATTAAAAAGTACAAGTATGGAACCTGTTATCCAGGACCTGACAGTGGCATAACTAGATCTTACTGGGCCCCACAGCAAATTATTTTTCAGGCCCCCAAAATGTCCAGCGGTTGACCTGTTTTACCAATATTTATTTTAATTGTATAAGAATTAGGGCCTCTATAGCTCCTGGGCCACCCTGCAGCCGCAGAGTCTGCTTCCTCTATAGTTACGCCCCTGGGACCTGAGGTTTTCTGGATAAGGGGTCTTTCTGTGATTTGTATCTCCATACCTTGTCAATGCATTTACCCTAAAGGCTTAAAAAGAAGAATATCCAGGACAGTTGTAGGGGAGACTGGAATTATAAGTATAGGAACCATATGGACTTTTGGACAATACATACATTTAATACCAGTGCGTGAAACAGATAATCTTGGCTCATGGTTTGCGGTGCCCTAAGATGTTTTGCTGTGCAGCTGCTCCTCTTTCATGATTCAGTTGAGAATTATTTGGAAGGAATCTACGCCTATGTTCAAATCATACAATATTCACTGATTAAGATGAAAATAGGTAAACATTTGGCAATTTGTAGCTCAAATGATCTGCAAAGCCTAAGCTGGTATATTTACCAAAGCTTGTGACTGGCACGGCTCAAAAACGCTTGGTTTCTGGCTTACAGGCGCAATAACCTGTAATAGGAAACCTTTTAAGATAACCTTTCTAAATAATTTTTAGAATTTACTCCCTGCACAACTATTTTGTACAGATTATGTATATATTTCCATTTCCAACACAGGGTTTACATGTAACAAATCTTAAGTTACAGGCTAGTCAGGTAAACTGGCCAAAGGCAAAACCAAAATCACATGTTAACGGCTACATCTTGTCTGTAGGTAATGGCTGCAGCCTGCAATATGTAGCTCATAGGTGGAAATGCCAGTCGTATTTATAATATATTTGTTTACGTTATCATACCCTCTACATATATACATATATATATATATATATATATATATATATATATATATATATATTTTGTGTACAATGGTAATATTTATATAATTTATATAATTTCCATTGCACTGCATAAATATATATAAGGCTTATTACTATATATATATCAGAGAATTCATGAGTTTTAGAAATCTGTTTGTGAGCATTTACTGACTAATTGGAGGTTGTCTAACACAGGGAATGGGCACTAATGTTATATTCAATTACATTATGAAGAAGGTGTTTTCACTGCAAATGTCTTCCAAACACAACCAGTGACCATTAAAGAAACCAAATAGTTATTGGGTAAGATTTAATGTTATTTTTAAATGCTGGATTAGTAATGAAAACAACAAAAAAACTAGTGCATGGTGAAAAATCACCTCTCTTATACCCCATTTTTGTTTGAACATAACCGCAAACTAAAGGAGAAAATGTTGCCCTAGCAGCTCATCATTATAGCCTATATATACTGTTTGTACATTTTTATGAGTAAATTATACATCTAAGATTTAATACATGTGTAAAAAGGTTACATGGGACAAATGTGGAGGTTTTGGAATAAACATAATACGGGTTCATAATTCTGCTTTAACATTGCTTCTCATTATGACAACTTTCTTTAATTAGAAATACTTTAATTCTTTAATTTTGCTGATACTGGCCAGGAACATATGCAAAATTGCTGAATTAATCATCTCTGCAATTATTAGTATTTTACTAGGCCAGTCAGTCACTGGCCCATGCACACTACATGTTACCAAATGTGAGCAGGTCATGAAGTTAATACTATCTAAGTTGTTGTGAGGTTGAATAGAGAAACTGGTTAAACTGCATCTGCCACTATAATAGCCCCAAACACTTACTAGTGACCCACTTATACTGTAGCTTGGTACGTTATTCACATATGGATTACAAATGAAAATCTTATCAATTAGACCTAACCTTAGTGGTAACTGCAGCACCATACTGAACTGGATCTTTTTTACATGGGACCTAATTTACCAATACTGCATATTAAAATGGAATTTACACTGCATCTATTCAAATTACTTTATAGTTTATACCAATCGCCAATGTGCTAGTTGTACCTATTAGTATCAATAATAAAGTGCAAGATGCAACAAGCAAGAAGGTGTAAGACATCCCTCTACTTTACGGCAGTATCATAAATCTTCCATAAAACATTGCAATCTTACTGCATATTGTTATTGTATGCAAAATGGACCATTGTGTTCACAGAATTGCATGCAGTCGAGTAGTGTAAACGACTGCATGCACTCTTGAACAATACACTCTTGAACAATTGCATGTAATTTATAATTGCTGCAAAATGTTACTCCTTAATAGTCTGCTGTAAAGTTTTGCCCGGTTTTCAGCAGGGGTAATGACACTGGAATTCAGGGAGAAGAAAATGTTTTATTGTGGGGAAAAACATGGCATAGCATTTCAGCTTTTGATTAAATTGGCTTAGCAATAACAATTTTTTCCACACCCACTTCTGATATAGAACATACACACAGATTATGATGTAGCCCCTTTATACATTCATGTGTAAAAATGAAACTGGTATGTAGTGGTGGTGCACAGAATTAATTTATTACGTGATAATAATTTGCATGACTTCTTTAGGACAACAACATTTATTGCAACTTTGGATTCTTTTACTAATACTCAACTGACAAACCCATGGGCCTTTAATCTACAAGCAAACTCATACTTTCCTCAGATGGCAATGTGATGTCCTTGTATTGGATGATTTCCCTTTACTGCTCTCTTTCCCTTCAGTATACAGTATTTACTGCATAAAGCAGGGGACTTCCATCTCGAAATTACAGCATCTCCAACATATGTCTGGTGCTTGTTTAGCGCTCTTTAATTAAATCTTGTTTTTGCCTGACTTTTGTAGCTTAGTACCGAAGAACCCACTGCATTTAATAGAAAGGAGGAAGTTAGGGGAAGGAAATCATATGCCTCATGAGAAGTGGTTGACAGTTTATGATATTTAACACTTTTGCAGTTGCCATGTTTGATTTATTTCAACTGGATGAGGATTTATGCATCTGGCAAAGCTTGTACCATGTCCTGTAATCTCTAGCAACCAGGCAACAGGTAGTCTGTATTGGTCACCCAACTGGCTGCTATGGGTTACTAAGCCTTTTTTTTTAATTGCTCATTTGTTTATTCTGTTGAGTTTTGTATTGTTATCTAACATGTATTTGTGTCAAAAAATGTGTGAGATCTATGGTCTGCTGCAGGAAAGTCTCGCATCTTTTTCTAGCTTTTTGGGAAACTTTTGAGAAAAACAGGTCATTAAAAGCTTCTTACGCATTTATTGTTTTTGCACTAAAATAAAATGAATGATTTTGGGGCCTTCTCCTGCAAATATAACTCCCATATATGGTGTTGGGGACTTTAATGGCATTTGGAACACCACTGCAGCACTCCTGATCCCGGAGTAATGTCCTGACAGCTGCTGCAGAACCCACTGGCCCAGACAAAGATTAATCTCAATACCGTACTTTTGAGAATACTGTTTCTTTGATATCCCAGGGAAGGAGAACTCCCTATGCATGAGTTATTTTTCTTAGAAATGGTTAAAAAATAACTACAAAACTGCTTCAAGGATTTTGACTTTATTTTTATGCTTTTCTACCCTGTCAGTCTCAGCCACATGGGCAATTTTGTACACCTGTGCATTTTAGCAGATGGCGACGCACCTAAAACTACCCTTGCCACCTCCCACTGACTATAAAGCAAACCAGTGGAGCCAGTATTGGCATTTATTCACTCAATTCACTCACACTACAGTTACTGGAATGGAATCAGTAGTTTCAGGCATTTCTCTGTTAGCTGAAACATGCAGGCATAGAAAGTGCTCCATGTGGCTTTAGCTGAAAACGAAAAGTTAATTATTGAGAGAGGAGACGTTGTTAAAAAAGAATGTGAAAGGGTAAGTAAAATGACAGCAAGGTGTAGCCAAATTCAAATGAGATGCTGATTATGATAAGTATTTTGTGCTTTTTGTATGACCTGATTCCTAATTCTTTACATCTGGCTAAAAATGTAATTCTTCATGAAAGATTCAACCAGGTCTGGACTGAGAATTAAAATAGGCCCTGGCATTTCAGGTACTCAGAGGCCCAATCAGCCCACATAGAGGCGAAACAGCCCTCACCAGCCCACTAAATACTGACTTTCAATGAGACCTTATAGCAGCCCCTCTGGCATTTGCCAGAAACCACAGATAGCCAGTCCGGGCCTGGATTCAACTGAATACTGAAATGGTTCCTAAATCTAATTTGCATATTCAGATTTGAGGAAAGGAGCTAGCCTAGCTATGTGCAATAGGGCTATGCTTTATGTAGTTACCTTTTCTTTATTGTTGCTTTCCAAGTAAAGTTTGCACAAAGCTGTGCTGCCCATTATCCCTGGCATAAGAACATACCAGTGAAAGCAACCAATCTCCCCATGTGACAAGCTCAAAAAATAGATAAAAAAAGGTTTGACATAATTGGCACATTTTTACAATAACAACTGCCAAGAAGTCACAGTCTATAGACATTTTACACAAGGAAAGAGAAGATATACACAACAACATAACAGTAATACTGGAATTGTGCATGCTTGTATACAAGGCTGGGAATATCTGTTAGCCTAGGGACAAGTAAAAATATTCTATAAGTAAGTAATACTTAAACAGGAGTCTATTTCATGGGAACCCTAGACTGATAGTAGCCTTGGTTAGGAAATGTCTGGCTACAACTTGGTAATGCTTATTGACACAACCCAATAGTGGAATTATGCTCAAATCAAAGATGCCCAGAGGGGATGGGAACATTGGCAATGCTGCAAGTTGTTAGGAGCACCTATGGACACAAGTAGTTTTATGAATGAGTTAATGCATGAATAATTTTAGGTCCATTTTAGCTCTGTGCACATGCACTTTGGATCATTAATGAGTATGTATGTGTGAATATATATATATATATATATATTCCTCATATTGTCTTCACAAAAAGCTATTCACAGGCCTGGGTGCAAGATCTGCAAACTAATATCCCCCTCCAAAAGAAAGGATCCGCAGTCACAGGTTTTAAAATAATCACAAAATATGGCGATGGTTAATAGCAAAGACGGCTTTGAGAAAGGCTTGGGAGCAGACCGAAACGTCAGTCCCCATATTTTGTAATAAAAGTTTTTATTATTTTTTTAAGACCTGTGAGTGCGGATCCTTTCTTTTGGAGGTAAATATATATATATTTGTATACTGATATTTCCATTTTCCCCACTGTTCTCATTCATGTAAAACATTTCTAGAATGGACTGGGCTTATCAATAAAATGGGTTTTGGGTGGTTTCGCGATTGTCACTGTACCAATAAAATGCCAAACCACCACAATTTGTCAGCTTTCGCTCTCATAGTTGACATTTAGGACATTTTATTACTCTGTTTATTTATCTTTTTCTTCCGTGTTCTACTTCCAATTTTTTAGTGACAGGTGGCTGGCACAGGGAATATAGCAAACATTAGTCATGCAGGCTGGACAAAGTTCTGTTGGAGGTTGACTATAGGTCCTGTGGGAAAGTGTTAAAGCAGTTAATATCATAATAATAAGATAATATATTATAATAATAAGATATTAGGTCCTATACAAGTTGGATAGAGAACCTGTCATATCTCAGTCCAGCTGTCATCCTGTAGCAGCCAGTATTCCACTGGGTGGCTAGCACAGGGCATATAAATCAGTGTAGCTGAGCCCTTTGTCGTAATAAAATATGTTTGTACTTATGTTTTCCACCTTTCATTGTTTTATTCATTCAGCTCTTTGCAGTTATTAATAGTTGAAAGAAAAATAATAACTTGGGTTTTAATTTGGAAATAAAATGGGTGCTGTAAAGGACTCCATCCTACTGGAGGCTTTCTTTGATGTGTCCATAGTCTGTGACAAAGGAGGACATACTTATTTTCTGTTTGTTTACAAACTATAAAAAGCAGTGAATAACTGGCATTAAAAATGAAAATAAATACCCATCATTTTTAAACATGAGTGTTGTTGTTCTAAAACAATGGACTGTATTCAGCTGCAACAGGTTACCGAAAAAAGAGATTTCCATTGAGCGGTCGGGGAAGCAGCAAAATGTCAAGTAACCGTTGAAGTGGAATCATTGCTTTTGTACCATCCACGCTTACTCATAACAAGGAGTCATCGTAATATGGATTCTTAGAAGTCAGTAAAGAAACAAGTCTATGAGAAGTGGTGTGTTTACAAGGACATCCTTGAGTAATGTATTTTCCAAGCTCTTTTCTGACCAAGCTCTCTTTTCACATTTTCTCAATCATTTTGGTGTTGGAAGGAGTTACAGTAGAATGCCCTGATTTAAAGTTTCCCCTCATTTTACATTGTTGTTTTGTGGTCCTGCCTATATATTTTGCATAATACATTTCCCTGATTTTAAATCTTCTTGGATTTTACATCATTTTTTTTTGGTCCCCATAAAACTTAAAGTGGGGGTTCTATTGTATATGCATTTTTTGCTCTTTTACCTCTTTTAATCTCTTCTGGAGAAGTAAGTGTTTGGTGAGTCTAGACTTTCATCAATTGCTCCTGTATGTGCTGGAAAGATGCGCAGGACTTATTAAGAACAGAAAGAAAAAGTAAAAAAGAAGAAAGAGAAGCCTTACTGTGTGTGTTAATGGTAAATTTTATACAACAATAGAGGACAAAATGAGAGACAGTGGTGGACAATTCAGCACAGCTAGAGGGTTTCAGGTTTAAAGAACAGCTTTGAAGATAATTGTAGGTAATAACTCAGCTACAATGCAAATAGTCTGTATACAGTATGTGCAACCAACATTACCTGGTTAAACATTCACTATATAATCCTAAAGTCGATGAAATACTTGTCAATATGCCAGACTAATAAATATTTTGATACTGTAAATAAAAAACATCCCTTCATTACAAACGGCGTCAGGAAACAGCATGATGGCTCTGAGTGATCGGAATCCAGTTGGACTGGATGTCATCAATGAGCCTCAACAGAACAATTATTGGACCACTGGTCTAGGAAGCAACATTGGAACCATGTAATTTAGTAAACAAGGGTAAATTAGGCACACTACTAATTTTTAAACCCATTAGGCGGGGGTGCAATGAGGCTGTGAACACAAAATACATATAGACAAATACAAGAGGTCCTCTGCACTCAACCCATTATCAATATATTTAAGACATTGAGACATTTTGTTCATACAGCTACTAAAAATGCCTTACCCTTTAAACAAAACAGGGATTGTTTGTCCATATATTGATTGTTTTACCTGCAAATTACTTGCTGCTTTCAAAGTAAAACTTCCAAACTTGGTTACCCTTTTATTAGACACCAGTGGGATCACCTTACTATAGCTGGAAGGGGTGGGAGCTATAACAGTATTTGTCTATATGTATTTTGTGGTCACAGCCTCATTGCCTCCCGCCTAATGGTTTTAAATTAGTGGTGAGCACAAGTTTCCCTTGTTTGTTCTAGTTATACTGGAGCAGTGACCAGCTCCCTGTTGTAGCTCCCACCCCTTCCAACTATAGTCAGGTGATCCCACTGGTGTCTAATAAAAGGGCAACCAAGTGTGTTTGGGGGTTTTACTTTGAAAGCAGCAAGTAAGTTGCAGGTAAAACGTAGTCTCTTTGTAAAATATGTAATGAAGCAATAGAATTCTTAATGAATCAGATGCAATTGTAGTACTGGCCAGAAATGACTTTGACGTAGTTGGCCAGCTTAAATATACTGCAATATATGGACAAACAATCCCTGTTTTGTTTAAAGGGTAAGGCATTTTTAGTAGCTGTATGCACAAAATGTCTCAATGTCTTAAATATATTGATATATATTTAAAGAGTGTGTGCGGCTGAGCGGCTCCGTATATATTGTACATAATAGCGAGGTCAGCCAGTTTAACCGCACCTTGAATAATCAACTACTGAATGCAATTGTATATAGTATTTATATATTTTTATTTATATAATTATATAAATACAATGCTTTATACTAAACAACTACTAGAAATAATGAAATTATATTTTATTCAGTTTCTATGTTATTTAAAGGGGCTGTTCACCTTTGAGTTAACTTTTTGTATGATGAAGAGACAATTTGCATTTGATTTTCATTTCTTATTACTTGTTGTTATTGAGCTTGTTATTCAACAGATCTCCAGTTTGCAATTTCAGCAAACTGCTTGCTAAGGTCCAAATTACCCTAGCAACCATGCATTAATTTGTATAAGAGGCCAGACAATGTATAGGAGAGGGCCTGAATAGACAAATTAGTAATAGAAAATAGCAAAATGTTTAAATCAGTACTGCTGGAAGCAAACAGACGTTTTATTTTTGCCATTTACTGTACAGGTATGGGATCCCTTATCCAGAAAGCTCCGAATTATGGAATGGCCATCTCCCATAGACTCCATTATAATTAAATAATCCAATTTTTAAAAAATGATTTCCTTTTTCTCTGTAATAATAAAACAGTAGCTTGTAGATCTGTAATCCGGAAAACCCCAGGTTCCGAGCATTCTGGGTAATAGGTCCCATACATGTACTATACTTTACCTTGCATCTTGGATTTCAGCAACATAAACCTCAAACCCATAGACTCCTTATCAAACCACCTATCATTATTTTGCATGCGTTTGATGGATGATAAAAATAAAGCTATTGCAATCAGCTTTTTAAAGTGTATTAAAGCAAGACATTTATTGTGGATCAAACTTGCATAATGATGAATATGCTGAGACACTGGATCCACTCTAATCCTTCGGAATCTTTTACGGATGAATGGGCATTCAAAATGCTGGTTAAACTCATTGCTTAGTTGCTCCCCAGATTTTAGAATAAAACTCTACCGTCAGATAATTTGGAAGAGGCTTTGGGACCACCCATTGGTAAAGTAACAAATCGGATTTTATTATTTCGATAGCTGCAGGAAAGTGCTGTGTTTTGTAAACTGCAACTGATAAAATGACACTACATAATTTTAAATGAAATGCTCATTATACTTCACTATTTAGGCTCTGGTGACAGGTGTATATAATAACCCCATCTTAAGTATTATTCACTAACGTTGTCAGCGACACAACAATGTTAAAAGCTTTGCTTGTATAGACAGTCACTCTGCATAAATATTTGTATTTAGGTGGACAAATGTACAGCCAAATACTTATTATTTTGCACTGATATTTCTTATGGGCTTTGGTGCAATGATGATACTATTGGACCTTATTTGAACTAACAGTAATGGGGAGGCCGTCTTTATCTGACACATAATAGGGAAGTTCCCTAGAGGGCTGGCTCAGGGAAGGCTCATCGATGAGTTAATGAGTGTTTGAAAACTGCAGAACTTAAATATTTCAAGGACTGCCTCAGATAAGACACACTACCTCCTTCAGAAAGCAACTTTGTTTTATTTCATTGTGTAAGTATTACAATTATTTAAAGAAATCTGAATATATAGGGATTTTTTTGAATTTTTGGTGTGTGTATTGAAACATTTTATAAGCTTGCCCAATATTCTTTTTTTTAGAATTCAGGTAGGGTTATAGAAACCTGCAATTACAGCAAATATACTGTTTTTACTTAACCGTGGACAGTACAGTTAGAATTGGAGATACAACATTGATGTAAAATGCCTAAAATCACTGTGTTTGCACAAACGCTTGTTAGGCAATTTAAATGGAAATCCATTGTGGGAGAGGGTTTTGAACAAGTTTAGGCTACTTAAAAATGCTACATGCAGTGTGAAAATACTCAGCGAGACACAAATTTGAACTCTTTTATAGTCGGGAAAGTTAACCGAGGGTAAGAAGACCTTGCAGCTGCTCAGATGAGGGGGGCAGTAATGTAGAGATCACTTCTAGAAGGTTGGGTGGTCCTGAACACGGAGTTACATGCTGATATGTCTTGCATGGTACATATAAACAGAGCAACATTTATTTGTAGTGATACACAAATGTATTCCACTATGATAATAGAAGGAGCATGCTCCCAAAAAGGCACAAAGCAATTATTAACCAAACCATTGTTTTTAAATAATAGATTGTAACTGTGTAAGCACCAGGTGAGCATTTCTGGTACAATTTGCATTTCGATCGACAATAGAGGGCAACTGATGTAATCATTGTATCATGCAATTTGTTATTTGCTGTATTTCTGGCACAGATCATGAGCACATGTGTGGGGGTGACAGATTAAGTAATGGTGAGCCCCCAAATTGTTCTGCAGGGGGGGCCCAGCGGAGGCATTTTACGCCACTGTACATTATTAACCATATTATAATCTCCTATCAGAAATAGGACCAATATATTTTTTTAACTACTGCGTAAGCATTGTGTGAAAATTTACTCTGTAAAAGATTTTATTGATTCTGTAGGGCTCATTTGCAAATACAACTGCAAGTGCATAAATAATAACTCCCACCCGATTTTAATAGGAAACTTTAACTTCCTGTCAAAGGAACACACACACCCACTATAACAAAATCCGCAATTAACAATAGCAGAAAATACTGAATTGCTGAAAATGCTGAATTTTTGAAAAGACATTGCAATTTAGGTCAACACTTTGCACTTGCGTTGGCCAATGAGTCCTTATATAATTTATGCTATCTTGCCAAATTTGCTTGTATTACCCGCATTTTGTTATATGGTCTACCTTCAGGTTACACCATTTTTCTTCCCAATTCTTCCTTTTTTTGAAAGATTTTCTTTATTTGCATTTTCAAACATTTAAACATTTTGAAACTAGATAAGAGAAGAAGAAAAGAGTATACAAAAAATGTAGAACTTCAGAAGGTTCAGAAGTAGAATAGAAAAGTGAGATGGGGCTGGACCTCCTTTAAGTATCTGACAGTAAGACTAGGAGTGAGCGGGTCTAGGCAGGTAGAAGTGAAGTATGGGGTATAGTTCATCTGCTGTTCTAATAAGCCACTGATTCAAGTTACCTCAAACCCCGTTTTCACAATACATATACTATCCCCTGCGGAGGGAAAGTTGAGGATGTTTAGGTGACCTGGATCTCAGGCCTTCCATATTTTCTCAGATTTTCCTGGACAGCCTTTAGCCATGTACATTAACATTTGATTGGGAATAACTTTATTGATTAGCTTTTTCCAGAAAGTTGGGGATGCTGTTTTCCCAATCCTTTCTGATTATCAACTACTCCTTCACTACTCCCTCCTCTCTTTTCCTTTCTTTTGGCTGTCCCTGTTGGTCTATTCACTGAGTGGCATCTACTTGAATACATAGCTGGCTCAATGAGATCCAGCCTTCAGAGTCTTGATAATTTAAAAGCCAATATAAATCAATATATATATATATATATATATATATATATATATGTATGAATCCAATCATTGATAAGAAATAAACACTCTAATTCATATTTTTTTTATATAAAACATTTTATTTTATCTGTTTTAGAAAAGCAAGAAAGGAACATCTAAAAATATCAAGTTGAAGAACAATTCACACATGCACTTCTGGAGCCATTTTGTAAGGTTTCACAGAATGAAGCCTCTTTTGGAAGAGTGAAATAACAGACTTCATGGATACATGACATTGTGACATTCTTGTGTCCTCCATACATGCTACATATTCCAACAAGATGAATTCCATAAAGTGTGTACTGGTGGGCGATGCTGCTGTCGGTAAGACAGCCCTTCTTGTACGCTTCACCTCAGAAGCATTCCCTGATTCATACAGACCCACAGTCTATGAAAATACAGGAGTGGATGTCTATATGGATGGTGTACAGATCAGTCTTGGACTATGGGACACAGCAGGGAATGATGCTTTCAGAAGCATACGTCCTCTTTCCCTTCAGAATGCAGACATTGTGTTACTGTGTTTTTCAGTGGCCAACCACACCTCATTTTTAAATGTGAGGAATAAGTGGATTGGTGAAGTAAGACAGCACTTACCTCGTATTCCTGTGCTTGTGGTGGCAACTCAGGCTGATCAGCGGGAACTGGATCATATGCGACTTCCTTGCATTAACTCAATGGATGGCAAACAATTAGCCCAGGATGTTCGAGCCAAAGGATACATGGAGTGTTCAGCTCTCAGTAACAGAGGAGTTCAGCAGGTATTTGAGTGTGCAGTTAGGACAGCAATTAACCAGGCAAAGAAGAGGGCCAGACGGCACCGTTTCCTGTCCCAAGAATGCAAAATCTTTTGAACTACACTGATATATATTATGACCTCTATGGGACATGTTAAACTTTTTGCAAAGGGGCAAAAGCCCCTCAACTAATTCATGTGATATACTTTTACCATTGTTTTTATGCAAAAGAAATGACATTTGAGAAAACATACCCATAGTATACTTTCTTCCATTTGCAAATAACTTATTTGAGAATGTGACTTTTTAATTACTGTATTTCAAATGTTGATTTGTGCTTTTCAGTATCAAACACCAACACCATCAACACCAACACCCAGAGAAAATGAGACTTAGGGACATCAAAATATATAATTAATAATATATAATTAATTAAAATGCACTCATGGGACTTAATTTATATGCAAAACTTTAATGGTGTAAGTCAAAACTTTAAAGTCCCATGAGTGCTCTGTGTTCTTTATGCTGATATAACTTTTGCGGCAGCACCTGGGCTTTGTTGCCTTTTTCTAGGGGTGAGTGCGCTGCTGTTCAGACTCTCTCTCTCTCTCTATATATATATATATATATATATATATATGTATTTATACATTATGTCCCTACACTCTCTACGTTAAAGAGAAATGTTTAAAGTGAAGGATTGAACCATGAATAGGAGAATACGTAAAGAAAAATAGAGGCCTTTCTGGTTGGACAGTAGTGTTGGTCCTAGCAACTAGATAGTATTTTAAATTTCAGGTTATAAAGATGCAAAATGAAAAGGAAAATAATTAAATAGAAAAAATAGAAAAATAAGACCAACTGAAAATCACCTTAGAATACCAATTTCTAAATTATATGTATTAGTATCCATCCACTGTGATTTTGACCAATGGGCCTCATAGGTGAGAGAATATTCTGAATGGCTTCTTCAGGCAAGACATGACTAAGACAAATAGCTTCTAATATGTTTTTTTCCCAATATACCAAAGCTGCCATAAATATTCAGCCTTTAATTTTGTCTCATAAAAATGTTTATCTCTTTCATCTCTTGCATGTAGATTGTGTATTTTGCCACAGCCTATTGTAACATTTTGCAGTTCTATGCGCAGTGGAAATCTGTCTTAGGATAACAAGATACAATCTATATAAAGCCAGGCCTGGAACATATCATTAGAACCTACACAGAGTGTATTTATTTTGAGAATCTTAAATTATTTTGTGTAATTAGCTTTGTAAAGTATTTGTAAATCTGCTTCTAAAAATGAAAATTATATTGAAAAAACACCATACTGGGTTTCAGTTATGTTGACAAAATAATTGTGTTACAGCAGGGGGTGGGGGGGGGGGGTTATATGTTGGTGAATGGTAGCAAATGCCATTTCTGGATCTGGAACAGAACTGACAAAATTGTCACCGTGCATTTCCGAATTGTATTTTGAATAACATTAAAAAAAGATTTCCTGCAGGCAATAGAATCATCTAATTTGCACTGCCCTTTAAATAAAAAGAGTAATTGAAAAAGGGAATAAGTTACTTTTGTATGTGTTTTATTTTTCTTTAACGTTAAGTAAAAAATGTCCAGAGGTTCTCACATTGTGTGGCTAAATACACTAGGATTACCCCAAGCAGCATAAAGGTATGTTAAAATGACCCTTGGGTTCATTTAATGCCTAGATTCTGATATAAAACCAGCCTTAGGGTTACACATATTTGCTGTACAAGTAGAAAATCTATCATGGTACTAGTACTGGTAGGGTTGCCACCTGGCCGGTATTTTACCGGCCTGGCCGGTATTTTTGATGGTTGATCCCAATGTTATTAATAGGGAAAAAAAGGTGAATATATAGGAAGGCCGGTATTTTTCTGAAGAAAAGGTGGCAACCCTAGTGATTTTCCAGCTAAATCGTCTTCCCCTTAATATGTAGTACCATGCCTATTAAAGACAATTTTTAAAAATGTAAATATTGTTATATGATGCTGTGCCATTTGATTGGATCTATTCAGCTTATTATTATTAGGACATTTTGACATAGCCATAACACAAAACAAAGCAATTATTCTGTAGTTTTGGCCATTCCCTATACCAGGGATCCCCAACCTTTTGATCCTGTGAGCAACATTCAGAAGTAAAAGGAGTTGGGGAGCAACACAAGGATGAAAAATGTTCTTGGGGTGTCAGATAAGTGCTGTGATTGGCCATTTGGTAGCCCCTATGTGGCTTGTCAACCTACATTAAAGCTCTGTTTGACAGTACAATTGGTTTTTATACAACCAAAACTTGCCTCAAGCCTGGAATTGAAAAATAAGCACCTGCTTTGAGGCCACTGGGAGCAACATCCAAGGGCTTGGAGAGCAACATGTTGCTCGCAAGCTACTGGTTGGGGATCACTGCCCTATACTATCCAGTGGTCCAAGCCTGGTTGCCTTCTTCATTATAACTGATGAATAATGTAGCGTGTACAGATGTCATGCACACAACTTTGCACCACCGTGTGTGTAGATTTAATAACCCCTGCCACACACTTCCAAAGAGCACATCTACACCAGAAATGTATGTGTTATATGAGATTATGCACCCCACAAAATAACACATATATATATATATCAGTCATCTCAAGGTTTTGTGATCTAAATATTTTATACATAGTCCAACCAATCAACACCAACATGTCGATAAAACATAGCATTTATTAAACAATGTTCAAAAGTCAATAAAAGCAAGGAGGTATTCATTGTTTCCAGACTTCAGTGGGCCCTATATTTCCGAAACATAATAAAATAATAAAAGCAAGCCAGGGAAGAGGACACAAAAAGTGTCTGGGAACACAATTGTAGAAGATTCAATAGATCAGTTCAATCACTCAGCTCCCGTCCAATGAAGCATGGAATACATAAGCAAAACTGGTGCTGAACTTCAGTCAAACGCATAGGGTTGCTACAAAATAAGTGCTGTCTATTTAACAAAAAAGACTCTGGGGTCATTGATAATGTTTGCACAACACATATTATTTATTCGAAAATGGTTGCTTTGCGCACGTTTTTTTTCCGAAAACAAAATATTGCTCTGCTGTGACCATCTTTCCATTTTTGAGAATTCGCAATGTGCATACGTTTTTGCAAATAGCTCGCAAATGAGACAGATGAGTGCACCCACTGTGCGAGGTTGCTGTGCGCAAGAATAGCTTTGATAGTAACTTAAATTCGCAATTTGCAAAACTGTTTTGTGAATATTTTCTCTGCCACCAAAGCTGTGGCGTAATTCACACGCAGTGTGCAAATAAATAATGCGATTTTTGCTATATTTAAAAAGCTCTTATAGACATTCGCAATGTGAAAAACAAATTTGCAAATCTGTTTGCACACTCTTATTCAGCTTTATAAATGTAACCAGGCGCAGGGCAAATATATTCGTTTTGCGAATCAATCTGCCCTGTGCAAAGTTTATAAATGAGCCCCTCTGAGTGTGGAGAGGACCTGCCTGATACCACAATGTTCCCATTGAATCAAAAGGCACCCTATCACAAAGTGTGAAAGTCTTCAGCCATACGCTGGTAGTCACATACTTTATCCGTGATATGAAGTATAAACATTCCAGTTAAATGCCTCTGTGTGACCACCTTATATTTTATTTCCTGTGAGCTGACTTACTGTTTTACAAATTAACACAAAGGTAAGAAAGGTATAAACATGCATTACTCCAGGCGTACAAGACTTTAATGAAGAAACTGTGGCGACTAAGTGAACTACTTATACAGGTATGGGACCTGTTATCCAGAATGCTCGGGACCTGGGGTTTTCCGGATCTCAGATCTTTCTGTATTCCTTACATCTACTAGAAAATCATTTAAACATTCAATAGGCTGGTTCTGCTTTCAACAAGGATTGATTATATCTTAGTTTGGATAAAGTACAAGGTACTGCTTTATTATGACAGAGAAAAAGGAAATCGTTTTTACAAATTTAGATAAAATGGAGTCTATGGGAGAAAGCTATTCTGTAATTTGGAACTTTTTGGATAACGGGTTTCCAGATAATGGATCCCATACCTATAGTACATAATATAAAAGGAAATGTTAACTTGTAAATGTACAGCTAGGTATTCTGTCTGATAAAATAATTTGTTTTGTCTGTGATTTCCTCTCTTACATGATTGCCCCCTTATACAATGTTCCTATCCTTTCCTATGATGGTTGCTAGGAGTGCCTTTCATATTAGTAGTGACACTGAACGTTCTTGCAGATACAGGGAAGGAAGTGGAGCCTGCGGTTACAAAAGGCATAACCAACAAAATAATGAAAGCCCTATTCTGTCATGACAACGCTTCACTGAGCTTACTTTGGTCAATCAAAGAAGAGATAAGACCTAGCACTTATGCTACACTGCTTTCACACTCCAAGTAGAATACATGAGTCTCAAAAGCTCTCAGTCTCTTTCTGTGTAAATGTGTAGGCAACATCCAGCTCCCGAGTGGCTACCTAACTTGCCACCCCCATCATCCGCAGACAGCACTGATAAATGACTCAAGGAGATGATTTAAGGACCATCTTCTATGTTGCAAAGGTATAAAGGTGTAATAAAGAAGGTTGTTATCATATAATAAGAAACTGGGGAGAAGAAGCCAGAAAGGTAACATAGTAAATAATTACTTCATAGATAGTGTAAAAGATACATCAACCACACTATCTGTAATGATGAGGGTTGGTATTTAACAAGAATATTATTCTGTCTGCATAATGTATCATTTATGTCTTTTCACTGTGTTTTTATTTGTGGCTTGTTCCTGCCGTACATGACTGTAAATACAGAAGCTTGTGTGGAAAATATTCCTGCATGCAAATTATATTGAGGAGAAAGGAAGCTTAAAAGGATACTGTCATGGGAAAAAATGTGTTAATCAGTTAATAGTGCTGATGAAGCAGAATTCTGCACTGAATCCATGTCTCAAAAGAACAAACAGATTTTTAATTTTGAAACCTTACATGAGGATAGACATATTGTCAGTTTCCCAACTGCCCCCAGTCATGTGACTTGTGCTCTGATAAACTTCAGTCACTCTTTAATGCAGGTCTGGACTGGTAGTCAAAATAGGCCCTGGCATTCCAATTACAGAGAGGCCCAAAGAGCCCACCACCAGCCCACTAAATAGTGGCTTTCTATGGAATCTTGCAGCAACCCCTCTGGCATTTGCCAGAACCCACAGATTGCCAGTCCGGGCATGCTTTAATGCTGTACTGCAAGTTGGAGTGATATCACCCCCTCCCTCCCCCCAGCAGCCTAACAACAGAACATTGGGAAGGTAACCAAACAGCTTGCCAAAGCACAGTTCCACAGTGCTGGCTCTTTCTAAAAGCACATGACCAGGCTCAATGACTTGAGATGGCTGCCTACACAACATTATTACCTCTTAAAAAAATACACTATTATTAATATTACATTTTATATTGTAGAGGGAATTATATGCAGTGTAAACAGTGTAATTTAGAAATAAGAACTGCATCATAAAAATCATGACAGAATCCCTTTAATTTAAAATCTTCATAAATAAAAGATTTGACCACTTTTAGGCACTCAATCTGCTCCGGCCATGCCCAATTACCAGGGTGGTTTTGTGCTTACATTTCAGAGCAGGGCAATAAGGGGCCACATCGCTTGAGCGGCACTAGAAGAGACAATATTTCAACTTGAAAAGTAGAATTTCAGCTTTCATAGTTGTTGGCCAAGCCTTGTAACATGCAGGTGCAAAGTCAGGATTCTCACTTTGCCTCATGGTCGCAGTGCCCCGCCAGATACGCCAAGACATGGCTGAAATTCAACCCACTATATTCCATCCCCCTTAAACTTTGACAATTGGGAGGGTATGAGAGAGATTACATAGACATAGATGGAGCTAAGTGGAATTAAGTTAATGGAATTAAGTTTTAGGTAGGTGAACCTCCCCAAAAAAGGCCAGTAACCATATAAATATATGAATATATAGTTAGAAGATCTGCCAAGGAAAACCATTGATTGGATGGAGAAGGGGTAAAAAATGTAAAAATGAAAAGAGAGAGTAGAGTAAAAGGTAACTGAAGAACAGAAAGGAGATGGATAGGAGAGAAGATCAGAAAAGGAAAGGTTAAATAGATGGGGAGAGCATGAACCAGAAATAATGGAGTGAGCTAGAAAGGCAAAATGAAAAACAGTGTTAATTGTATGTTCTGCCCATTCCACAAATAGGATTGGGCAGGAGGAGCCTTGGGGGTGTGCCACATAAGAGGGCGGGGCCACGTCACAAGAGGGACCGAAGACACAAAAAAAGGTACCTTTCCACAGATGGGCCAAGGGCTTTTCTCAAGGGTATTACAAATTACCGGCAGCTACATTGCATTTGTAATACTGGGCCCAACCCTGGCAGGTGTTTTACCAAATAGTTCACCATTACCTGGAGGGCACCAAATACCTTCCCCTAATCAAACACACTAACCAAGAGTTAAAAAAAACATTTATTTGCTAGGCTTGCTAGCTATTGAACCTCCATATGAAGGCCATCACAGAGCCTGTGAGTGTTATGCTTAATAACTTGCCTGACATAAAATAAGTAAATGCCCAGCAGAATGTGGTTCAGTGATCCTGCACTATTGCTCCTGTGGGTCAAGTTACTGGATCAGAGAAATTGACAAAGAGATATCGTTCAGGAGAGTATATCAGATTTTTTCATGTGGCCAAGAGTCAAGTGCATCTTGATTTTTATGCAACCAAAACTTGCCTCCAAGCCAAGAATTCAAAAATAAGCACCTGCTTTGAGGCCACTAGGAGAATCTGGATTGGGTGAGATCTACATGACTAGATTAGAACTCTATGGTGTTCAGAAGGCTTACGTTGTTTCATTGTAGCTACCACACTTTATATATGTGATACTGTGTTAAAGGGTGAATGGTACAAGTCAGATTAACTGTTGATGAGCACTAAAATCTAGGGAAGTACTCAAGATATTTATTTACAACTACATTTATTTACAACTGTGGGCTTATTTATATTTATCTTATTTCATACTTAATACTTTAAAACTTAAAAGGCACATTCATATGTACAGTAACAAAGATCATCATATGATGTGATCTTAAAGTTATCCTCGTGCCGATTGTTCCTTCCTCTCCTGACTTGTGTATATGTACAAATTATATCTGTATTTGCTTTTGCGCATGTGGCAGTATGAATACTTAGCTGATTATGGTTACACTAAGCTGTCCATAACATTTGTCCTTTGTTTTACTAATATTTGCATGTAGGTGAGAGGTGCATCACCTCCTTTTGATCTGTAGATTTCTAAACTAGTTAATAAAGGTATTTTAGATGCAATAAGTGCCACTTATTATTTCGATGGAGGCACATTGTTCTTTTTTACGTTATAATTTTATAATTATTGAAGCTATAAAATCTAACTTTTAAGTGTATCAACAACCAACACTGCTATCTTAAAGTGATACTGACACTAAAAAACTACTTATGAATGTACATTAAAAGTTACCTATAGGTAATGTTGATAGTTTTTAGCTGAGAGGTTTATTTTTGGGCCTGCACCACCTCAGGGCCCCCCGGCAGCTCACGCACTGACAATTGCCAGCCGCAAGATGGATAATCTTGTATGGAGGGGAGCCTGGCTGCACGTCCCGCACCAGGGCCCGCCCCCTCCATTTACATTACTGCTCCTGCTGCAGAAATATGGCAGCCCCCTCATACAGGAACATGGGGCATCAGACCGATAATATAAAAGCATCATGCAAATACCTTATGGCAAAGTTAGAAGTAGTTTCAAAGGCAATATTATTATAGATGTAAAAAAAATGTATTCTGGTGTCAGTATCTCTTTAGAAATGTGGTCATAAGTTCATCATGAGGAAATAACCGTATACTAAACATAATACTATAAGGACTTGTGAAGATTATTTTTGTATCTTACAGAACATCTCAGTCATTTCTCACAGGAAGCACATGCGCGGAATATTTTAATGGTGTGATGTTAGGTATATTTAGCAGTGTCTTGCATTTGGGAGTCACAGTGGGACATTCCATTTGCCAAGTGAGTGAGTCCAATAATAAATTGTTTGGGAAAGGAAATCAATTTGGTTTCATACACAGACTAATGTGCTAATGTGGGCTTCATAATGTGCCCAAAATGCTGCCATATTTTCTATGTTTTATGGCCAAGTCAACCTTGCTTCAATTTTCAATGTGTCATTGGTACTTCCTTTACACGTATTTTTGACCCTTAAGGCAGTCGTATTTCTCCCAGTAAATCACCTGGGACCACAAAAACTGTTCATTCAGTTTGAGCTCTCTACTTTTAGAGTGAGTGTCAACCCCCTGGTTAGGCACTTTAATCAAAGATACATAAATGATTTCCAGAAATCATTGCCCAGTGCACAGTGAAATAAAGTAAGATTTCCCTTGTGTCCAAATAATAAATCATTGCATAACTGTAATGTTAGATTTAATGGTCAAAAAAGAAAAAAGTAAAGAAAAAAACTTTTCAAAATGCTTTTCCTGGGAAAAAGTCATATATATTTTAGATTTGGTTTTCACCCCCATTAAAATTAGCAGTAATTTGACTTTCATTGTTTGAAGCTTGGACAAATGATCCCAGCTGCAACGTTTAACCAGAAGACTAAAACCTTTTCTCTATTAGTCAATCATATCTTTTGAGTTCTGACCATTCACGTCACTTGACTATTATGCACTGTGCCTGTGTGGGTAAATTTAGTATAGGACTGGGCCACTAAGAGAACCTAACATCCCAGGCTCACTCTATGAACTATTTGTTCTAGAATATTCTAAATGAATTGCTGGACATGGCTTTATGTTGGAAATCTTTAGTCCAACAATAATTTTTATATGGGGTTTAATAGGTTTTGTTAAGTGGCCAATGAGAGGAGGAAGAACCCCCCCCCCAGTAATAGCAATCTAAAATGTGAGAAATATCCTAATTAATTAATAAAATACAAAGTTTATTCAAAACATTCCATCAGTTCAAAAAATACTTACAGACCCATGGTATTCCACCTTTATGTTGGAGTTGGCCCTATAGCAAATGACCTGGTACGTGTGGTGGCACCCTAACTTTGACTGGATACCTTTTGTTGTGATGCTTCTGTGTCCATTTCTGCAAGTACATGCCTGTGGTGGATTATTGGCCCTACCACTGACTCCAAGCCCTGTGATTTCCTGATCATGTTCCTGAAATTTCCTGGTAATCTTGTCTTGTTCCTGTCTTGCTTCTGCATTATGTTTTACCTCTGCTTCCTGTTACCCTTGATTTTTAAATCTCCCGGTATTGACCTCAGCCTGTTTTTGACCTTGCATGAACTCTGTCTGTCCCCAGTGTTGGACTGGCCCACAGGGACAGGCCCGGACTGGCAATATGTGGGTTAGGGCAAATGCCAGATGGGCTGTCCCATAGAAAGCCAGTATTTAGTGGGCTGGTGGGGACTGTTTGGGCCTCTATGTGAGCTGATTGGGCCTCTGTGTACCTGAAATGCCAGGGCCTATTTTGATTCTCAGTCCAGTCCTGCACAGGGATACCAGGAAAACTCCCGGTGGGCCCAGGTGTCAGTGGGCCTCTTGCTTCTAACAATTTGGCCTATTTTATGTTCATTCCCTATTTCTTTATGTGGAAAAAGAGAATTAATAATGAAAGAATAGAGTATAGCAAGTAGATCTAAAAGAATAGGAAAATAAAGAGGTTAAGTGAGGAGAGAAGGAATAATAGTTTGGAAAGTTGGGCCCCTGGTCTAACGTTTTCTGGTGGGCCCTTGGCATCCCAGTCCGACACTGTCTGTCCCAACTTTTGGCCTGTCCCTCATATATTTGTCTGCCGCCTGCCCTGGAATTTTGGCCTGTACCTGGACTTGTGTTTTCTGCATAGGTCTGTGCATGTTTTTGTTTAATAAAGACCTTAAAGTTATTCAGCACATATGCTCTTATCCGTGAATCCTTGGGTACAATGACAACAGGTTATTTTCAGGGCATAAATACTGTCTGCATTAAATGCAGCAACAGGGTTCCTTTTGCAAAATAGTTAATAAACTGCTGGGATAGCACTGTGCCAAGCAATTAAAATGTGATGGTCCACTGGCACATTATAGAAATACCATGAAACTGCAAATTAAAATCATCAACAGAGGTTTACTATGCACTGAAACTTGCAGTTATTAAAGTATTATTCTATAACCAATAATTTTCTTGCCAGTGGAAATAGGGTCCTAACATCTACCATCATAGGGGCAAATTCACTAAGCGGCAAAAATGCACTAACGTTGCCTTCACCAGCGCTATGCAAATTCACTAAAGTGCAAAGTTACGCTAAGGTCGGCGAACGGTAGCGTAGTTGCGCTAGTGTTACTTCGCCAGGCAAAGCGCATTTACGCTAGTGATGCCTAATTTACATACGGAGAGAATTTCAAAGTATGTTAGAAGTATATGTTACAGCTACTACATTCCACTACACAAGCCCAGGAAACCTTTAATAAATAAAATAAAGTTGTCCTATTGCCCTACATGTGCCCACTGTATAGTTGAGTTGCCATATGTAAGGAAATATAGGGGGGAAGGAGAGTAACCCCCCAAAAAAATTTCACTCTTTTTCAGACTATCACCCTACAAAAGGTAAAACACGCCAGCATTTTTTTGGGACTTTCCATTTTTTTTCCCAAACACCTATCTATTGGATTGAACTTCGCCAGGTCTGACCTGGCAAAGTAACGTCTAGCGCAACGTTCAGTAAAATGGTCATCTTATTGAATTTGCGTAATTACGATCCTTTGTCAGTGCGCAACTTCGCCTGGGATAAGAGTGCGAAGTTGCGCTAGTCTATGTACTTCGCTAGCGAAAATTTGCCAGAGTCGGTGTTAGTGAATTTTCGAAGTTACGAAATGACGTAACGGTGGCGAATTAGCGCTAGTGTTAGACACTTCGTGCTTTAGTGAATTTGCCCCATATTGTTTGTTGACAAATGTTTAAGATAAGATTTTAAGATTGGAGAAAGTACACATGAGAAATACATACATGAGAAAAAAAATGGCTGAGGGAGACTTATTTTGTAAGAGCTCAGTTGCAAGACAAGGCTACAGAAAGACAAAGTCAGGTTCTGAGAGGGATAGGCCTACAAGTTAATATACATTCTGGCTCCATGTTTCTAAGATTGTCTAGAAAATACAGCATAGTGTGGGTAGTGTATACAGTGAAATTAACTTTATGAATCATGTTCAGAAAAAGAGGAACTGAGTTACTGAAACCCCCTACATCTTTCTGCATAGTTCAGGGGAAATACTTTATTTAGCTACCTTTCCTGCTCTACCACTACAGTTTTAAACTATTCAGTTTTTCATTAACATTCAGCAAATGCCGTACTGAAGACAGGCGTGTCCAACCTGGGGCCCAGGATGGATATGAATGCGGCCCAGGACGGATATTATTGCGGCCCAGCTTGAAACGCTCGGTTCCAGAGGAAACGTCATGTTGCAAAGGATATAGGAGTAGGCAGGAGGGGAGACTCTGCCCATTGCCCAGTTAGTAATAATGTCTATTTAATATCCAGGTGTCCCATATTCCAGTGTATAGCTTTATCTGGTTATACAACTGGTATTGTAGTTCTTTTCTGTGTATTTTCTTTACTTTTACAAATCAAAAGTGTTTGTGTATTTCACGTGTGGCCCCAGACAATTTTTCTTTTTCCATTGTGGCCCAGAGAAGACAAAAGTTTGGACAACACCTCTGATCTAAAAATATTAACCAAAATATTAATAATAATGCTTATATGGATATACTGTATACGTGTAACAGGGCCAGATGGAAATACCCAGACTTAGGGGCAGATATACTTAAGGGAATTGCTAGCGAAAATTGGCCAGAAATCTCATCCGCAAGGACATCACCAATTTACTACCAGGAGTAGAGGACACATCACTAGTGAAGGACCGTCACTAGCTCAGTTTTGTGCCCTGTTGCCAGGCGAACGTTCAGGTAAACGATTGTTACTCCACAAATTCACTAAAGTGTGAATTTTACAGAATATTACCTTCTTAGCCAGAGTTTTCTTCAGACCTGGCAAACTGAAAAAGTTAAGCTACATCCTCCTTAGTCTTATGTCAGTGACATCATATCCTGTATGCAAAAAAAATCATAAAAATTTTTAAACGCTGATGTTTTTTCATATTTTAAAACGGAATTGCCTTTAAATGTTCTAAATATTACAGATTTTTGTGTTAACATTTTTTTACCAGCCCTATGTACCATCCCTATTCAACTTTACCTACGGGTAAGAGTACGAAGTTTAGCTATGCTGAATTGAATGCTAGCAAAAGATCGCTATGAAATGGTCGTGTAGAATTCCTATCTCAGGTACTGTCCAAATTGCTAAAAGGAAGAGCACTTCATATGGTGTAAAAACGTTTCTTTAATAAATAATGTATAATTTAAAATCACACAGGAAGCCTTTGAGGCTTAGCAACGTCAGCCACAATGTGTCCTGGGAAAGAAACACGCTGCATGGAGGAAAGTTTGCCGGCCTGAAACAAGTTCCACTCCAAACACAGCAGACTGGGCAAAAACACTGTGAATCTGGGAAAGACTGCTATATGCCCAATTTATCTGGTTTTATGTGAGTGTGATTTTAAATTATACATTAATTATTAAAGAAACATTTTTACACTATATGAAAGGCTCTTCCTTTTAGCAATTTGGACAGTACCTTAAATAGGAATTCTACACGAATCTGCTCATAATTAACTAGAACGTCTGTAAGTACCCACCTTTACCAACGGTCACCCTTAAAAAATAAGGCTACTCATAGTGGTGGTGGTTGTTGGAGTGGGTCTCACAAGATATATATATAGTGTTGCACAAGGAGGTGTTTAACTATCAAAGGAATACTGCACTATATTTCTATTTGTTCTATTTTTTGTCTCCCCCTGGGCTTCCTGGAGAAGAGCTGTTTCATAGATATTGTGATTTTCAAAGTTGTTTCCTGGTTAGAGAACGGGTTGGAAACGGCCACAGGGACAAACTTCTGGGAACCTTAAAAACTATACCAACTACCAATAAGGTGGTTTTATACAAACTAAAAAGGTTGAACTTGATAGACGTGCAGTGGCATAATTTAACAGCACTGAAAAAAAAATCTTCAGGGTGCCTGACTAATAACAACTAGCCTGACAGCAACCTGGCTCATAAGCGGTGGTGTAACTTTTGTGTAACCCCCACTGCAAAAAAACACAAAAAAACTGGAACCAATACCCTTACCGTGGCAAAATCGCCTGTCACCCATTGTGAAATAAATTTTAGGTCATCTGCGACACACACAAAAAAACTTGATGCAACACAGGTCCCCTATACAGAGGAACAAGACTACAGGATCTGTTTCCTCTATAGGATGCAAACCTCCATTTAAATGAAACAATACTGCAATGCAATTACAATTTACAATCAGTGAAAATGTCATATTAATGTACATGGGAAAGTTGCTTAGAATGACATTTTCTTCCCAGCACTGCAGATATAAAAATCTTCAATGGTTCACCCTGATCGTGTAAGCCCTAAAGTCCCACAGACCATGTGTCACATATGAAACACGGCTTCTGCAAGCATTAGAAGAATACCCCTTTCTTATACCTGAAACATTCACCGAGGTAACTGTGAGTAAAAACAACTCATTTCATTTTCATGTACGCAACATTTATCAACTACTTAGAGAGGAATCCTGAGCTGGGGAGGAGGAGGTGTAACTTTAAAAACCATAGTATTAAACGGAAAGATGTAAACATGATGTATGCTAAACATAAAGCATTAACCTACATTCACTTTCATCTGTGCTATGTTTGAGCATAGCCTTTACATGTCAGTTAAAGTGGAATATACAACCATCGACATAAAAAGTATCATTGGTCTTAGATTGTAGATTCTACCTTTTCAGATAATCTATGTTACTCATTAGCATTTACTTGCAAGAATTGATGATAACTCAAAGGGTTTCAGCACTCAATACAACCATCGACATAAAAAGTATCATTGGTCTTAGATTGTAGATTCTACCTTTTCAGATAATCTATGTTACTCATTAGCGTTTACTTGCAAGAATTGATGATAACTCAAAGGGTTTCAGCACTCAAAGGGTTATTTAGTTTTGGAAACAAGTATTATACTGCTGCTGTGAAATGGACATTTAGGGTAGAAAAAAAATTCCAGGTAGGTGGGACCCCACGTTTGTGCATAACTACATTTCCATACACACACACAGACCCACGCAACCACAGAAAAAGAGAGATCCTATGAAGTACAGTATGAAAGCACGGGGCATAAGCACTTTCGATCTGCAGAGTAACTGTGTGACAGATCACTTTACAAGGCAACAATCCATACAATGCAGAGGTCTCTTCTTTCTGTGTTCAACTTAAGCAAAAATAAATGTTAAATATGAACAAAAGTGGTTCCAAAATTACATTAAAGGTTATATAAAAATGTTTGTCTTTGTCTATATATTTGTTTGACTGAGAGTGATGATTTAAATTTCTCCACGTCATATAAAACATCAGCTACTGTTAAGGGTGCAAGGTGTACTTTCAGCTCTTCATATTAATAACCCGATTAAGGATCCAAAGTACCTATACTAGGCCTGTTTGACTTGTATAGGGGTGCTTAAACATGTCCCTTTGGAAGGGAGTGTGACTGTGGGATAGCAGCTATAGTAGGGAGAGATGGTGACTATAGTAACAGTGGATAATAGTCTCTGAGAAGGGAGTGTGACTGTGGGATAGCAGGTATAGTAGGGAGAGATGGTGCCTATAGTAACAGTGGATAATAGTCTCTGGGAAGGGAGTGTGACTGTGGGATAGCAGGTATAGTAGGGAGAGGTGGTGTCTACAGTAACAGTGGGATAATAGTCTCTGGGAAGGGAGTGTGGCTCTTGGATAGCAGGTGCAGTAGTGAGAGATGGTGTCTATAGTAACAGTGGATAATATTCACTGGGAAGGGAGTGTGACTGTGGGATAGCAGGTATAGTAGGGAGAGATGGTGTCTATAGTAGCAGTGGGATAATAGTCTCTGGGAAGGGAGTGTGGGGTAATAAAAGAGTCATAACAAAACAGTATTTTGTACTTACATAGTTACATAGTTAAATTGGGTTGAAAAAAGACAAGAGTTCATCAAGTTCAACCCCTCCAAATTAAAAATCGAGCATACATACACACACATCTCCACTCTTTCAAACACAAACCATATATGCCCATAGCTATACTAACTGTAGAGTTTAGTATCAAAATAGCCTTTGATATTATGTCTGTCCAAAAAATTATCCAAGCCCCTCTTAAAAGCATCAACAGAATGAGCCATCACAACATCACCCGGCAGTGCATTCCACAACCTCACTGTCCTCACTGTGAAGAACCACCTACGCTGCTTCAAATGAAAGTCCTTTTCTTCTAGTCTGAAGGGGTGGCCTCTGGTGATCCTCTTTATGGGTAAAAAGGTCCCCTGATATTTGTCTATAATGTCCTCGAATATATTTGTAAAGTGTAATCATGTCCCCTCGCAAGCGCCTTTTTCCAGAGAAAACAATCCCAACCTGGACAGTCTCCCCTCATAATTTAAGTCTTCCATCCCTATAACCAGTTTAGTTGCACGTCTCTGCACTCTCTCCAGCTCATTTACATCCCTCCTAAGGACTGGAGTCCAAAACTGCACTGCATACTCCAGATGAGCTCTTACTAGGGATCTATAAAGAGGTATAATTATGTTTTCATCCCTTGAGTTTATGCCCTTTTTTATGCAAGACAGAACTTTATTTGCTTTAGTAGCTACAGAATGACACTGCCCAGAATTAGACAACTTGTTATCTATAAAAACCCCAAGATATAATATAAGCAATATAACAAGTGTGTTTCAAAGCACTCTGTCAAGAAGGAGAGCGCAATAGGAAAGTTCGGCATCTATTTCAGAAAATAGGGATCAGTGACAACACCGGAAACCATTACTGGAACGAGCGTGCATTAAGGAAGCGGCTGCGATCGGTGGTTTTCATCAACTCCTTATTTCTGTGAAGATCGCTACATTGAGAACCAGTACCAGCGGGCTCCGCAAGCAGAGGGATCAACACAGATATAATTACCGCTTATGACCCAGACGCATGTCTGGTAAGAAGTTTTGCAGCAGATCTCTGAATTACGCTGTGTGATGCTGCACTATTTGCGTCTTCTTTCTACAGGCAATTCATTGTGAGATGAGGCAAGCAAGATAAGAGTTTGTAACTCGATCGATACGCACTCAATTTTAAATACACTTGTGAGTACCTTAGCTTTATCTCATTGGAATTATTTAAAGACTATATTACACCATATAGCATAGTTTCCTTTTATAGGTATTGGCAAGAACGGCAGTTGGACTAATAGCGCACAGATACAGATACAGTATCGGACAGATACAAACTGGGTGCCTGTTGTTGCTTCAGATTTACATTTTGGATTCATCCGTTTTATAGGGATGGCGCGAACCGCCGAAAAAAAGTTCGCGATCTTCCGGAAATTTGCGAACGGTTCGCGAACGGTTCGCGAACCCCATAGACTTCAATGGGAAGGCGAACTTTAACAGCTAAAAAAGATATTTCTGGCCAGAAAAATGATTTTAAAGTTGTTTAAAGGGTGCAACGACCTGGACAGTGGCATGCCAGAGGGGGATCAAGGGCAAAAATGTATCTGAAAAATCCATTGTTGACACAGCGCTGCGTTTTGTGCTGTAAAGGGAAAAAAGTCACTCAGGTGGTTGTGGACACTGTAATATTATTGATATTTAGACAGAATGTGAACAAGCTCACACAGCTAGATGGCAGTTGTTTGAAGAACACACTGGGCAAAAAATGGCTACAGGACAAATAATGCCTACAAGGTCAACGTATACACTACTACAGCGGTGGATACGGATTAGGTAAAATATATTATGGCTGCTTGAAAAAAGTCACTCAGGGGCTTTTTCTGGAGAGGGTAATATTATGGATATTTAGACAGAATGTGAACAAGCTCACACAGCTACAGTAGATGGCAGTTGTTTGAAGTACAGTAGATTACTGGCCAGCAAACTTACCATCCACTGTCCCTGAAATCACTAACAGGCAGCTCTCTCCCTACACTATCTCTTCAGCACACACAGGCAGAGTGAAAAAACGCTGCAGGGCTTCGGTTTTTATAGGGAAGGGGAGTGGTTCAGGGGGTGTGGGGGTGGTCCAGGAGGGAGAGCTTACTGATTGGCTGCCATGTATCTGCTGGTCTGGGGGAGAAATGGCAAAATAAAAGCGCCAACTAAGGCGAACCCAAATTGGCGAACGTCGCGCGACGTTCGCGAACTTCCGGCGAGCGCGAACACCCGATGTTCGCGCGAACAAGTTCGCCGGCGAACAGTTCGCGCCATCCCTATTTACTGAGAATAATTTTAAAATGGTAAAATGTTATGAGGTTAATGCTGATGAAAAAGTAAGTGCGGCAGAATTTTCTCTGTAATTTTTAGTTCATGTCAATGTGAAAGGAACAGAACACTGAGGGGGAAATGAAAGGTTATGTACTGTTCTGCAAGCCCATGGCAAACAATAAAATGTTTGGGTTTTTTATAAATCTAATTTGTTTTACAAATAGAAGCTAATTCATGTCAATGGGCACAAACACACAACCTCTATACTTCACATAAGAGTTGCAGCAATATCTTAATGATGAAATGTGCGTTTATATCTGAAGCATGATGCAAAACCATCAAGATATGGTAAAAAAAAAAAATTACAACTCAAAACATACTAGGCTGTTGTGGGCAGCTTAAAATTAATTTAAAATGTAATTATTTTTACCTCACTGGTATGTTGGGGGGGGGGGGATATGAATTAAATTTGAGCCTGTTTGTACTATAGGAAAAGACATGAAATCACAAGGAAACACAATGTTAATTGTTTCCATGTATTGTTGCCTTAATAGTGTGTGCCTTCATTTCTCCAGTCTGTTCTATACAGTGGTCACTGCTCCACATTTATTAGAGGAGAACTAAATCCTAAAAATGAATATGGCTAAAAATGCAATGTTTTATATACTGAAATTATTGCACCAGCCTAAAGTTTCAGCTTGTCAATAGCAGCAATGATCCAGGACTTCAGACTTGTCACAGGGGGTCACCAATATGGAAAGTGTCTGTGACACTCACATGCTCAGTGGTGTGGTTTTTATACAAATGGCCTGTAGGTGTCACTATGCACAAGCGTTCTACTGTGCATACACCGTACTTTCTACACAGCCAAAGTGTTACAGTTAAAGTTATTGTTGAAGTGTAAAGGCTGCATGAACCTACTGATAAAGCAATTTTATGCTATACTCATCCTCGGCTACAAAACATAAAAAGTTGACTCTGAGCAGCTGTTGAGAAGCTAAGCTTCTTAAAGGGATACAGTCATGGGAAAACGTGTATTCGGTTTTGAGATCTGACATGGGTCTACACATTTTGTCAATTTCCCAGCTGCCCCTGGTCATGTGACTTGTGCCAGCATTTTAATAGGGAACTGCTTTCTGGCAGGCTGTTGTTTTTCCTTTTCAATGTAACTGAATAGTACGCAGTGGGACATGGGTTTTTACTACTGAGTCCTGGTATTAGATCTACCAGGCAGCTGTTATCTTGTGTTAGGGAGCTGTTATCTGGTTACCTACCCATTGTTCTGTTGTTATTCTGCTGAGGGGGGAAGGGAGGGGTGTTATCACTCCAACTTGCAGTACAGCAGTAAAGAGTGATTGAAGTTTATCAGAGCACAAGTCACATGACTTGAGGCAACTGGGAAATTGACAATATTTCTAGCCCCTTGTCAGATTTCAAAATGAAATATAAAAAAATCTGTTTGCTCTTTTGAGAAATGGATTCAGTACAGAATTAATTTCAGCAGCACTATTAACTGAAGCAATTTGAATTTTTTTTTTTTCCCATGACAGCAGGAGTGCTCCACCAATGAGGCGAGTTGAGGCACTCGCCTCAGGCGGCAGCGCCCCCCAGGTTACCAGGGGCGGCAAAAAAGCTGCTCCTGGTAACTAAGAGACGAATTTCTGGAAAATTCAGCTCTTCTAGTGCAGAGAGCGCACTTGCCGTGGACCCCCATTACCCCACTACGACTCTGAAGGATATCTTCAAGATCAACCCTGTGTGACAGTATCCCTTTAAATGACCCCTCGTGCCATTACATTAAAGGTAAAACCCATGGCGTAATAAGATCATCACCAACATATACTGTTCCTTGAACTTATTCTATTTTCGGTAATTATTTTAACGTGGTGTTCCTCTTTTATGTTTTATTGCAGCAATTTATAGTGAAGTACTTCCCTAGTTGGAAATTACCAAACACAAGTGGTTATAAATACTATCCTATGACGTACAAATGGTGTTGGCTTTGGTTCTGGAAACATTCAGCTTTAGCTGGTTTCCATGCCTTCCTAAGGTCTGAGATAAACTATATATATGTATGTACTATTGCAACTACCAATAATTGGTTCATCCGGACACTATTAGTAACCTACTATTATTATCTGCAAATGATAATAGGCCACTTTATTCCTTTCCTTTCATTTTGTTTTCCACGCCTTTCTCTCTCCAACAATGGGCAATGTAGGTGCCTATGAGTATGTGTTGTGAGATACAAACTGCGTTAAGGTGGCCATACACGTAGAGATCCGCTCGTTTCGCGATGTTAACAAACGAGCAGATCTCTCCCCGATATGCCCACCTTAAGGTGGGCGATATTGGGCTGATCCAATCGTGGGCCCTAGGGCCCAACATTCGGATCAGTACGGGCAGTCGGATCGCGGGACCGCATAAACGAACAGATGTGGCCACGATCCGACGGGATTTTTAATCCTGCCCGATCGACATCTGGCCAACTTTCAACCAGATATCGATCGGGAAAGCCAATCGGAGGGCCCCCCACACGGGCCGATAAGCTGCCGACACAGTCTGTCGGCAGCTTTTATCTGCCCGTGTATGGCCACCTTAAGACTTCAATATGATATAGAGTTTTTCACTTAATTTATTTATGTGGAGCATCAGTGTGTGTGAGTCAATTTAGTGCTATCAGTGCCGGTCTTAAGCACATTGGACCAATTGGGCCCGCACCATTATAATCTAATGGTGGCCATATACGGGCAGATAAAGCTGCCGGTATCAGTCGTTTAGACCAATTTGACAGTTTATCTGCCAGTGTATGGGGGCTTCTGATGCGCTTTTCCAACTGATATCTGGCCACAATATTGATCGGGATGGTTTGTCGGAGCCCACTGCCCTCGTTGTAATCCGATCGTTTGGCCATAGGGCCGAATATTGGGATTACCCCTGATATAACCCTGCCCTTAGTGGAATATAAGATAATGATCCTTATAGTCTATGGTCACCTTAAAGGAAAATTATACCCCCAAAATTAATACTTGAGCAACAGATCAAATTAAGTCAAGCAAAATAGAGAAGAAGGCACACACTCTGAGGTGCTAATCCCAACGGAGGCTGCCCACCAGAAGTCTCCAAACAAATCCTGCATAAAAAGAAAATATGGATCGCACACTCTTTGTAAATGAAAAAAAGAAAATATTTATTCCATGTTAGGTACAAAAATTAGCAACCACATGTCACCCTATGTGTTTTGACAAAAATAATCCGCCTTTTTTGATTATTTTTGTGCCCCATATCATTTACAAAGAGTGTGCAATCCTTATTTTAGTTTTATATATCAGATTAAGTGATTTATAAAAGAATCTTATTAAACTGGAATATATATTTAAGTAAATATTGCCCTTTTATATCTCTTGCCTTGAACAAACATTTCGTGATGGTCTGTGTGCTGCCTCAGAGATCACCTGACCAGAAATATTTCAACTCTTTTTTTTGGAGGATCGAATATGCAAATTTGGCCATTTCGATTATAGAATACCGAAAATTCGAATGATTGAACAGATCGAATGATCGGATATTCGATCATTCGACCATTCGATGATCCAAGGACTTTAACTTTAAAATTTATTCGAAAATGCCTACTTCGCCAGATTTTTTGAGCGCTCGAAGGCAAAAGTACGATTTTTCCGTGAAATCGAACGATTGGTATTCGATCGTACGATTTCATCGAGAAATCGAATATCGAGGAAAAAGATACCCTAGAACTATTCGATAAGCATTCGACAGTCGAATGCTTATCGAATTTTGAAGGAATTCAGGGGATTTTAGGTGAATATTAGTAAATTTGCCCCTAACTATAACAGGAAAAAATGTTGAAGCAAAAGACAGAACTATGTCTGTTAATTGGCTCATGTGAACTAACTTTATAGTTGGTTTGGTATGTTTGTGTGCACTGTTGAATCCTAGGATCCCAGGAGGCTGTCCTTATTTTTTAAAATGGCAGGTGAGTTAGGGTAAGAATTTGAGAGAGAGAGAGAGAGAGAAGGGACAATTTTCTCCCATATAAACACCTGAAAGCCCAGCTTGAAGTACAATTATGGTGCAATATGGGGGTCAATATTTATTTGCTATCCTTGATATTCTTGTAACTATGATTTATACTGATTGATTTTGTCCTACATCTGTAATGAGCTAAGGGAGCCATACTGTAGCTCCGGGTAAGATTTTTAAATTGGACTTGAAATTAACATTAAACATTAAAGAACAAGGTGACTTCAATGTGATATTTTAGACACCCCCAGTAAATTGGTTTCTAAGACTGCAAGTTGAACAATCATGTATTTTAAAACATTATATAGGACAAGATATACATCTATAAAATAAAATATATATTTAAAAAAGTTGAACTTGATGGATGTGTCTCTTTTCAAACTAACTTACTATGTTATTATGTAATTTATTACAACAGAATAACCACTGAGTGGAACAGAAGCTTAAAAGAGTCTAAAAGAAAAATGATTTCTTAAAGGGGTTATTCACCTTTGAGTTATTTTTTTATAATGATGCAGAGAATTATATTCTGAGACAATTTGCAATTGATTTTCATTTTTTATCATTTGTGGTTTTTTTGTTATTTAACTTTTTATTCAGCAACTCTTCAGTCTGCAGTTTCAGCGATCTGGTTGCTAGGGATAGCAGCAACAACACAATACACATTGGTAATCTTATAGGGGATATGTTTTTATATATGGGGTCAGTGAACCCCATTTAAAAGCTGATGATAGTTTGAAGAAGAATTTAAATATAAAAAACTCTAAAAAAAAAAATAACTATTATATATATAACTATTCTATAACATACTAAAAGTTCATTGCAAGTTGAACCACCGTTTTAAATGTACGCAATTTTCTAAAAAAAAAAAAAGTAAATAAAATCTATAACATTGTTCTTTCTGTAATTGTGTCTTACATCAGATTTAGAATCACAATGGTTGCGGAAGTCTTTTACATTCATTTTTCGCAATTTAGTGTTTTTTTTGTAGTTTAAGATTGTTCTCTGCTGATTTTGTTCTGAGCGCTATAGCTACAGTTCCCATTTGACTTCGCCCCTCAAATTCCCAACCTCGGTTAAGTTCACCAAGCCACTTCCTCCAGTTGTTCCTTCCTTTGAAGACAGCTAGAGGAAGTTTTGTACTTTTGTTATTTTGTAAATTGTTTCATATCTTTCCCTTCCAAATATATACCATTATACTACTATATACTACTATAAAAGTGATAAAAGGGTGATACCCTGAAGCTGAAATTATCTTTCTATGTGATCACTTAGTAAAAGCCAAAACAACATAAATATCTTTGTGTATAGAACATAGGATGCGTATTTCTTTTTAAGTCCCTTTTTTTTATGACCCATGTGCCAAAAAATGCGAAGCAAGTACTTACATCTCTCTATTCTGAGCATTTGTGCAATTAATTTAAAGGGGTGATTAATTTTTTAAACTCATTTTTAGTAAGATGTAGTAAGTGATATTCTGAGGCAATTTGCAACTGGTTTTAATTTGTGGATTTTTTAGTTTTTTAGAGTTGCATTCGGCTGTTCTTCAGTTTGCAGTTTCAGCAATCTGGTTTCTATGGCTCAAATTAGCCTAGCAGCCATGCACTGATATGAATGAAAGACTGGAATAAGAATAGGAGAGGGCCTGAATAGAAAGATAAGTGATAAAAAGTAGCAATAATAAATCATTTGTAGCCTTACAGAGAATTTGTTTTTTAGATTGGATCAGTGACCCCCATTTGAAAGCTAGAAAAAGTCAGAAGATGAAAGCAAATCATCCAAAAACAAAAAAAAAAAATAATAATGACAATTCAAATTCATTCGAAAGTTTCTTAGAATTAGGAAATCTATAACATACTTAGGGTCATATTTATTATGATGTATAAAAAAAACAGCGGGATAATACACTGCATATTGGCCAGCTTCATTGTGTAAGAAATGGCGTAAAATTTTACACCGTTTTTCACAAGGAAGCAATGTAAAATAACGGCATCAAATCTGGCATTTGCATGGCGTAAAATTTCAGACATCTTAATAAATTCACCATTTATTTCACACAACTTTTTACACCATTTTTTTGCGTATTTCCTTTTACACAGCATAATCAATTAAATTAGTTTCAGTGAGGGACTGTAGTGGACTGGAGGGAAACACTAATACCATTTATCTCAAGGATATAGACATAAAAATGCTTTGTTCCACAATAACACAATAACACAATAAGATGCTACCTAGAAATGATATAGAGTTTTCAGATGTTTTCCAGGGAACAACGTGTACTGATGTGCAACGTAAAAAAAAATGAGTTTTTGTAAGACGCTCTGGGAGATTTTCAGCACTCTCTTACCTCCAGTTACAGTCATTTTGCTGCTTTACACCATTTTTGTGGCAATGACCCTAAATAAAATGGGTTGATATATCTTAGAAATAATTATATTAATCATATTTAAGTATTTCTGAAACCACATAAAGAGGATTATTTGCTAAAATCTGAATTTATCAAATTTTTTAAAACATACTGTGCAAACCAATGTTCTGGCTGGAATCAAACCCAGAAGCACGACTGGACTGGGATTCAAAAGAGGCCCTGCCATTCCCACTACACAGAATCCCAAACAGCCCCCACCAGCCCACTTAATAGTCACTTTCTATGGCAACTTACAGCAGCCCCTCTAGCATTTGCCAGAACCCACAGATTGCCAGTCCGGGCCTGCCCAGAAGGCCCGTTCTACCTGGCAGCAGTTCTAACAATTGTGCACAGTGCTCTGCATGTAAAATTGAATGTGAAGTTGAATTACTACATTTCTTTCTTCATGGCAGTTTATTGCCATTGTCGTCACATCAATGTGGCCGAATCCCTTTGATAGTTGATTTCTCTGTATTGTGTAAAGATCCAAAAGAAAAAGAGTATTAGAACTATATAAATAAATATATATATATATATGTATGTATATATATATATATATATATATATATATATATATATATGGTTTGCCAAATGTATTAGCCAACCTAAACTAAAGCTAATAGATGTCTTATCTGACCTTAGAATATGTGGTGGATATGTCTGCAGACATGAATCCCCACCATGTAGGATAAAGCCTTGTGCCTGGTCTGTTAGTGTCTGGTCTTCTAAAAGTAAATGGTGCATCGATAGGGTTGCCACCTTTTCTACAAAATTTTACCTGCTGGTGGGGGGCAGGAGCAAAAGGGGGCGGTCGATGCTGCAGAAGGGGGCAGAGCCACACACAGTGATGCAAAAGGGGTGGAGCAACATACAATGGCCAGAAGCCTGAAAAAAAAATGGTTCTGAGCGAAATGTCGGGAGCGTCAAGGGCGTTTTTTAAAGTGTATTACAAATTACCGACAACTGCATTGCCAGTAAATTTGTAATACCAGCCCTGGCCTTGGCAGGTGTTTTTTCTGGCCGGGTGACAACCCTATGGGCAGATTTACTAAATTCACATGAAGGATTCAAAATTCTCATCAAATTTAAAAAAAAAATTGAATTTCGAATATACAAATGACGTGACTTTGACCATCGAATTTTCCAAATTTGACCGATTCTAATAATTCTAATAATTTGAATTTAATTGTATTCAAATATTCGAATATTAGATGGTCGAAGTAGCAAAAATTTTTAATAGGCCAGTTCGCCAACTTGGACCTACCGAATTGCTTTATAACCCTATGGTAAGCTCCCATAGGTGTTTTAAATTTTTTTGTGATTGAATATAAAAAATTCGATTGAATGGTTAAAAATGTTCGAAACGTTCGATTGGAAAGATTTAATCGATCGATCGGATTTTTTATATTCGATCGTTCAATTGGTCGAATTGGGTTTTTTAACACTCAAATTCGAATTTTAGTAAATCTGCCCCTATGTGTTGATCATTAAAAATGATCAGAGCAGAGCATTTGTCATATTGGAAAGAAACTGTGTTTTTAACAAACACCAGTGTTGCCTGATATTTATAGTACAGGTATAGGATCCGTTATCCAAAAACAGCAGAATTCTGCTGGAGCAGCACTGTTAACTGGTGTGTTCTGGTTTTCCCAGGACAGTATACCTTTAAGATTACTAGGCCCTCTGCAGGTGTTTTATTAAACAAAAAGGGTTTTGGTCAGCCAGTTTGAGACAATACTAAATCTTCCAGCAGATACATTGATTTTGGACATGGACATTGATTTTACCTAGCCTCTAAATTTTTCCATTTATTGTTCTAGCATAAGAAGTGGTGATTTTTGTCTTTGCCTCCTCAGACCAGGCGAACTGCTAAAATAAAGCTAGATCTTCCTCAATCTGATGTCAGTTCATCATATCCTGCCTGCCAGAAATGCGTTAAAGTTGTAAAAATGCTGACGACTTGTCCTTTTTTGAAGCGAGATTGCCTGCAAAAGTCATAACTAAAACTTTTTTTGGGTTAACATTTTCCCCAGACATTTGAGGGACATTGAACATTCATTTTACAGTGGGCTCATGTGTAGGGCATTATATTAACTCTTTTGTCTTCATTAAGGTTCCTTGTACATTTGTAATAAAAAGTGGTAACTTCAAGCATTTGCACCAACATCTCTAATAAAGATGTCCATACAACTTTAATGTACCCGCCCTATTCAAATTGACCTAAGCGTAAGATCAGTAACGACTTTTCGTTTGGCATAAACAAATGCTAGTGAATCTTCCCTATTAAAATGCTCGCACTAAAGAAGTATCGGTAGCAAAAAGTTGCCAGCATTCGGCACCCAGGATGCAACTTTGCATAGTGGTAATGAATTTTTGTCAGGCGAAGTGTGCAAAAGTGTAGCTGGTGACTATTTGCTCTTTAGTCAATCTGCCCCATGTAAGGATCAGGGATAATGCTGCTATAAAGGAAGTTGAAAAACTCAAATCAGGTGGCAGCAGTCATCATGTTACCAGGGATGACAAAAACGCTCCGGGTAACTTTACCAGACCAATACTCTTTTTTTAAACTGGACAATTTATCTCTTCTAGTGCAGAATTCACAAATGTTCTCTCTGCTGCTCAAAAAAGGTAAGTGATTGGGAGTGTGTGTGGGGGGCAGCATCACAGGAGTCGCCTCGTGCAGTGAGGAAGAGAAAATCACCCCTGGGCACGATAAACGCAGTGGCAACTGTTGTGACACCACAATCCTCTTTGTTTTAGGAAATGAATTGATGTTGGTTTGGAAAGGTTTAAAATGAATATACGTCATGTCAAGTCTTTTTTCTGCTGTGTCTGCCATGTCTATTAGCCTAATTGCTGTCTTTGCCTTACAGATAAGGATTTTAGATAGGGGAGCTGAGCTGTATCCTTCTCTGCCAACTGCCAGCCAAGAAAGTAGAAGCCAGTTTAACCTCAAGTCTTCCCTTTCAATGTTATGTACTGTGTTGGCACCACACGTAATGAAAATTATTTCTCTTTTTTTAATTTTTTTTATTGACACGTCTTATTGTTTGGGTTGAATATAAGTTTATATTGTCCATGCCACCCTTTAATAGAACAAAGAGCCAACTTTACCAATAGTTGGTTGGTCTTAAAAGGCTTTATTTAGGATACCCTAATAATCCTACTGCAATTTGACTTGTAATGAAAGTAGAAAAAGTAAATACCACTAAATATTAAGCCCACATGTTCAGAATGGGGTCAAAAGGAACACTCATACATATCATTGTGGCATGTATTTGCTAGCGTCTGATTAATTAAGACACCGGAAGTTCTTGTTACATCAAGCAATGTGGGTTTCTATTTGAAATTGTTCTAGAACACAATCCCCCATAAGTAATAAAAGTCACTAAGTTTGCCCAGGAGCAGTAGCCCATGGCAACCAATAAGATGTTTGCTTTTAAACAGATGACCAGTAAATGCGACCTATCACCCAACAGTTAATTGCCTTTCAATAGGTTAGTATTTTACACTGGATCCTTAATTTAGAGGCTCCACATTTTAATTCATAGTGAAATGTGATTAATGTACAGTAGTGTGCATTCATGGACAACAGCTCATTAATGATATACCATAAACATATTTTACATACTTAATAATAAAGACATACTATTGCTGGTCGTAGTATAATTCTATATGGAATATGAAATTCTGTTACATACAGGGCTTGTATAAAACATAATATCAAATAGTCACTACAAAATGAAGTAAGGCCAGCTGTGTAAATGTTACATAAAGAGTTAAATATTTTTTGAAAAAGTCTGGTTAGACATGTTGGTAGCAACATTCATTTTCACACACAGGTTGAGGTTGCATCAGTTCCTCAAATATTGGAACAAGTAAAACACTTAGATAAAGAGGCAATGTCCCAGTGTTGGAAGATTACACGGAGGTGGACAGAATGGACAATACAGACAAGCATTCCGTAGTACAATAAATGTAATTAACATGCAATATTCCATTAATGGACACAAATGATAACACCAAAAAATACAATATGGATAATGAAACTTCAAGTAAAACAGAAAGGTAACCTATAATTAGATTAGCAGAGCATGCAGACTTGCTTCAAATGTCATTGTGCATTTGGTGTGCGGTTCTCACATTGGTACTTGCAAGATGACCAGAGAAGAGAGGAAGTACATTCTACACTCAGCTAAAGGCTCGTGCAAAAATAAAAATGGTATATAACTTTTATCACCTTGTATTTGCTTGACATGTGAAAAGAAATATACTCTATTAATAAGCAGGGATGACATTAACTTCATTTTTCTATAGCAGTTTCTATGGACACAGATTATTTATTTTCATAGATTTTCATTTATGTAATAATAGAAGTAGTTGTTTGACTCTATTGATACTCTATTAATAAGCATGGATGACATTCATATTTTTCTCTCCATATAGGTTCCTATGGATAAAGGTTATTTAATTCCATAGATTTACATGTCTTTCTAGGGATCTCTATATTTCAGAGCCTCTATTTGCAGACAAATAGTGTCCCTGAATGTCTCCGACTTTATATATACCATGGGTATTAATATATTTTGTGTGTGTATATATATATATATATATATATATATATATATATATATGTAGACCAGTCCTATCCAGTGCACTCGCAACCCAACAGTCAACAGCCTGGGTGCTGGTTAAATTATTGTTAATCCATACTTTACCAAAAACCTCACTCCAAGGACTTTAATAGGTGCAAAAATAATTTTGCACCTATTAAAGTCCTTGGAGTGCAATTTTTGGTGAAGTATATATATATATATATATATATATATATATATATATATATATATAAATAATTTTGCAGGTACGACAAGCACACTCTAGATAAGTAAAAAATATTTATTCACATACCGCTTGTGTCCAACAATTCCGTTCTCATTAGGACCTGTATCATCCTTGATAAAGGTCCTGATGAGGACCGAAATGTTGGTATGTTGCAGTTGCTACATTTTTGTATCAGCTTGAGCAAAAAATGTCAACTGTTTTCACAAGACATGAAATTTGGCATCTGTGCTTAGTCTGAGCCCTGATGTGGATATGGAGGAATGATGGAATCCTCTTCCAGTGGTGTTTTGTATGTTTCTGTAAAGTCATGTCATGAGATTTGAAGAATCATGTGCAAGTTTATTTGCACTCAGAACTCCTAGTGAAAAAGAATAGGTCCTTCACTAAATAAGAAACCTAACATTGGTTTTGGTTTGGGTGAGTAGTGCCCATGCTGGTTTATTAGGGTGGTGACACACAAGGCTACATGGGGAGATTAGTAGCCCAGTGGCAAATCACCTCTTCTTCAGGCAACTAATCTCCCCTAAATGCTTTCCCAACCACGATTTATATTCTAGCCCTCAGGAAGGCATTTAGAATAGATTGCACTCAGAAAGCTTCATTTTCCGAAGTCACCCAAAGTTTCCTTGTGAGGCAATTTTGGGCGACTTTGGAAAACCAAGCATTCCGAGTTTATATTCTAGCTTCCCCCAGTAGCCTTGTGTGTCACCACCCTTAGAGTTGCCTGAAAGTGAGGAAGTTGCTGTGTTATTTTAAGAGCACTGTGAGTTTGTAACTTCACACAAATCTTTATTTCTAAATGTTATAGGTGCATCACACCACAGACTAGACACCTCTTCCTTAGCCTGAACTGAATAAAATGGGTCAGAGAGGCATAGCTTTCTGGGGCAGGAGCATTACAAGATAAAAGTCAGGGTTGCTTACAAACATAGACAAATATGGCCCCATTTGTTTATGATTGTGTCATGTTTATCAGTAACATCTCGGTTAGTTTTACTTACTTCAAAGTAGCACCAATAACATACTAAATTTTCTAGTGGGAATATCATTATATGCTGAGACATTTTTTGAAAATATTGTTGTGAGTAGTTTGGACAACAGAATGCTTGTTTTTAACTAAATAAAATTTACTGCACTATTTGGCAATGTTCTCTTTTCATGTCCCTCCCTTCAGCGAGGATCAATTGGGGGGGACTGTGACATCACCGTCTGTTTGTTATGATACACTATAGACCAACTTTGGGTCTGGTGAGTAGGCATTCTTACCTTAGGATTTATGTGTTGTGACCTGTGGGGTCATCCGCCATTTGTTTGCACCCACTCACTGTAAATTAAACACACTTGGCACCCATGGACCTGTGAGGTGATACATCTTGTATTCAAAATGCTACACTATATATGATACAGGTGTTTTTGTTACTCAAACTGAGCCCAGTCAGAGGGGTGAATTTGGTGGAAGCTGCAAGCAACTCTTTTGTTACACATTCACGACAAGTGATCAATCATCTTGTAAAACAGAACCGCATACAACTCTGACTTTATTTGTGTTTGTTGTATTTACATTTTGCACTTGTTCAGTTCAGATATTTCATTTTTCTTATTAAAAAATCAAAGATGTTTGATCCATTTTATTTTATAAAAGTAACCAAGACAAGAGACCTGATAGGCACTGTATACTAAACCCAGGGCATTTAAACATCACTGTTTTATTTATTTTTTATCAAGGTTTGCTAGATATGCTAAGAACATCAGGGCCAGTGTCCCATAAGCAAATACATAATTTATACATTGTTTATCTGAAAGGCTCATCCACAGAGCACTTTATCTTGGTAATGCCTGTGGTTGATGTAACACTGATACAACAGCTCAGCTAAGGCACAGTAAACATGCACGCTTTCTATACTATAAATAAATTCATCAAATCCGAACGTCAGATGTAACAGAGAACACCAATTCCCAAGGGAGATGGTACACCTGGTCATGTGTGAAGATAAAGATTTATTTTGGTTTCAGATTTTTGTGGAGGGATGTACATCAGTGTTGGTGGGGGATGTACAAAACTGAGTTAAATTATTTTGCAGATGACAGAACATTTGCAGCAGATGTGCTCTCAATATAGTATATATACTGTATATATTAGTAGATACTCTTTTAAACCGACCATTTGTGAATATTAAAGTCTCACCAGATGCACATGCTACAGTATATGTCAGTCCTGCATTTTATTGATATATATCTCAACCACTGTCCTATTCCCAGGATGCAGTTTATGAAGCCTTTAGATACACTGCATAACTGGAATGGATTAAAACAATTTTTTTTAAAATGATAGATAAAAAAATCAATTCAGAAAAATACGAAAAAATTACAATATCTAGGAATCAGAGTAATTTCTGCCATCCTGTCCAAGCCATAAAATCTTCAAAACCCGATTCTTAAACATTTATTTTGCAAAATCTGAAAGTGTTTTTTTTGTAACTGTTGTGCTTTCCCTTCCCCCTTGAAGCCTAAAATGCATCATTGGACCCATAGAATCCTGCCTTCAGCCTCCTGTTGAAGAGTTAACTTTATGTGTTGAGTGTAATACTCAGTGGTAACTAAACCGCACATATATGTTTTCTTGGTTCACAGGAAACACCTGCCAGAAGAGCGATGCTGTATCACAAGCTACCTAGAAAATGTTGTATAATCTGGTGTACATCTCTACTTTTCTTCACGTGGCATCAGAAGCAGCAGTTACACTTAGATATCTTCCTTGTACTTGTGGGTTTGGAAAAGGCTTTTAATCCAGAAAATTAACCAGATGCACTATATATATATATATATATATATATATATATATATATATATATATACAGTGTATATATATATATATATATATATATATATATTTATATATGTAAAGGTGAGCCGCACTTGCAGGACTTAAAAAATAATAATAATTGTTTATTGAAGGTTGTTATAAACGTTTCGGCCTATTCCAGGCCTTTCCCAGTACATAAAATAGCCATGAGTGTGTTTAAATCTATGTACTGGCGGGAAAGGACAGCAATGGTCATGATGGTGTGTACTCCTCGTCAATACCTAGCGACTACCATATACAGATATCGCACTAGTTATTTAGAACATGCATTCCCCGTGTTAACTATTAAAACGTCAGTTCATATATATGTTAAAATATCACATTAAACAGTTAAGCAACATTATCTACTTCATCACATACAAACGGTTAAAAGCAAACCCAATTGTAATACCGTTGCTTTACCAAACCTAGCTACCTTATAAGTGTTACTAAAGTGTCTTATAATTGAGGAAGTCCTTAGATTCTATTGCAAGATATGCCTCCCTGTAATGTAATAGCTATTGTTCTCAGAAGATTATCACATTATTATTATTATTAACATGTATTTCTATAGCGCCAACTTGTTGCGTAGCGCTGTA
>CM044431.1:34708937-34742114 GCA_024363595.1 Xenopus borealis
CACTTGTGAAAATTAGCACTTAAGAAATGTTAGCACTCGTGCCATGCCCCAGACACGAGACACATACCCTCTATACCCCAATTTAAACATCCCCTTATGTTACGCCGTTTCTGGATCACTCCCTTTCAAAGCCTGCACTCATAGTGTGCCACCAAGCCCCGAACACTAAAACCATTTATAAAGTACTCGGGACTCTGATCCTTCATTACTCTGGTCTTCTTATTTGTTCTAGTTGCCCCATTACTGTGCTCCTACCTTCCAACTTTCACATCACCCCGAACAATATATATAATTCCAACAAATAATCAACTGAGAATTTATAAATTAATTAGTTAAACCAATGTCACCAACCAACCAACCCATCTATTTACTACAGTGCTTTTACAGTGATCGAAATAATTACATTCTTTAGTATTCAGTCACCCCTATAGCTTCTGTGTAGTTCCTACAACTGAAGATGTGAATCCCCTCACAGTTTAACATCTTCTTTAAATTACTCAGTGAAATCATGCATGACTAGGATAATCAAATATATGTGTATGTATAATATTTTATATAAAATTAAATAAAAATTTTAAAAATCCTGAACCCAGTGTATCTCTAAAGAAACAGCCAATATGCAAAAACTCCACCCCCCAGAACATGTCCATTTGCCTGAGATAAACTCGCTGTGAAAATTGTTGTTCTCAAACCATATTCCTCATAACCAAGTGTAGGTGCGCACATCACAGTACTTATCCCAATAGAGTACTAGGCAAGAGTCAATGTCTAATTATAATATCCCCTGGAGAAACATTCAGCCAAGCTTGCACCCACCAATACTGGGCACAGACTGGGTGTTCTGCTTTTCACCTACAGTCAGTATGTAAAGTTTCTCAGAGGATCCACTTCAGTTGCAAACGTAGATCACATAACTATGCATAATAACAATCCAGGTTAATTTCACTGGCTCTTAATGCTCCATCCACCCAGGGGATATTATAATAAGACATTGACTCTTGCCTAGTACTCCCCAGCCATAGCATAAGGGGATGTTTGAATTGGGGTGTAGAGGGTATGTGATAATCTTCTGAGAACAATAGCTATTACATTGACAGGGAAGCATATCTTGCAATAGAATCTAAGGACTTCCTCAATTATAAGACACTTTAGTAACACTTATAAGGTAACTAGGTTTGGTAAAGGTGTTACAATTGGGTTTGCTTTTAACCGTTTGTATGTGATGAAGTTGATAATGTTGCTTAACTGTTTAATGTGATATTTTAACATATACATGAACTGACATTTTAATAGTTAACATGGGGAATGTATGTTCCAAACAACTAGTGCGATATATGTTTATGGTAGTCGGTAGGTATTGACGAGGAGTAGACGTCATCATGACCAGGACCAGGCCTGGACTACCAGGTGCCCTAGACAACCCCTCCACCAACTGAGGTGGGGCAGGGCAAGATGCAGGATGTGAGGGGACACACGTGGGGAAGGAGGGGACGCAGAGAGGTAGACAGAGGGAGGGGAAGCAGGGAGGGAGATTGAGGGAGGGGAGGCAGGACTGTGCAGGAGGCTAGGGGTAGGCAATTTTAAAGGTTGCTACCCAGCACCCCCTATCATTGCACCCTAGACAGATTCTGCCTACCCCTTGTTCTGGCCCTGATCATGACCATTGCTGTCCTTTCCCGCCAGTACATAGATTTAAGCACATTCATTGCCATTTAAGGCCTTGGAATAGGCTGAAACGTTGATTACAACCTTACAACCTATTGATTCTGCACCCAGGCACATTTATTTTTTGTTTTCCGAAAGAGCCAGCATCTTTGGAGGGTGTATGTGTATAAATATCTGTGTGAAACAGATTTGTGAATTTGTTTTTCACATTGCGAATGTCTATAGGAGCTTTTTAAATATGGCAAAAATCACAAATTGCGAACACTATGCGCCACAACTATGGTGGCGGAGAAAATATTTGCGAAAATGTTTTGCAAATTGCGAATTTGTTACTTTTAACGCTATTTTTGCGCAAAACAACCTCGCAAAGTGCATGTACTCACTCAAAGACCTGTCTTGTTTGCGAGTTGTTTGCAAAAATTAATTCACAATGTGAATTCGCAAAAAACGGAAAGACGGGCACAGTAGTGCAACACTGTAGCGTTCAGGAAAAAGCATGGGCAAAACTACCATTTGCTAACAAATATGCACTGTGTGAACTTTATAAATGACCCCCATTGAGACATTTTGTGCATACAGCTACTAAAAAATCCTTACCCTTTAAACAAAACAGGGATTGTTTGTCCATATATTGCAATATATTTAAGCTGGCCAACTACATGAAAGTCATCCCATATCTGGCCAGTCCTACTCTTAAATTGCATCTGATTCATTAAGAATTCTATTGCTTCATTATACATTTTACAAAGGGACAACGTTTTACCTGCAATTTACTTGCTGCTTTCAAAGTAAAACTCCCAAACTTGGTTGCTCTTTTATTAGCAGTGGTCAGCTCCAAGTTGTAGCTCCCAGCTATAGTCAGGTGATTTCACTGGTTGCTAATAAAACGGCTGTATATACAACATATGAATATAATTACATTCAAACACAATACTAGATCTGCAGTGGGTAAAAAAAATGGCACATTTTAAAATTATTAATGTCAATAAAAGGGAAAGTTATTATGCAAATAATACAACACATGTGTGCAGAGATGTACAGAATACAGTACATACAGTATGATGCCTCATGAGCCACCTAATTCCTGCACAGCATCTCCTTGGATAGCAAGTCTCTACTGTAGATTGGTTGGAAAATACTAGCACTGAATTCCACTAAACTACTTTTTTGTTTATACGGTACAGCTATAAAATGTGCTGAAAAGATGCTCAAAGATGTAGCTTCCATTTATCCAAGATAATAATTTAGCTTTATCAAGAGTGAATTTTCACTTTAATAATTTCAAAAGTATTGCCATTTTTATCTACTCTTTGGTTGTATAGTGCTAATACATCTTAACTCAGAAACACAGAATAAGCAAAGTGAGTACAGACATTTTTTCCTCTGGTTCATTAGAATATTTGTTGTGGCTGCACATGATTCTGCAGCCATGGTATGACTGCAAAGGACAAATATATACAGTAAGTGCCACCCATTGCCATGTTAATCTGTAACATTTATAGCTGACTTCACCATGTTTTATACTTACCTATGCCCAGAAATTCAGTTGAATGGCTCGTGCATCCAACTTAATAATACCAGACACATTTCCATGGATTAGTGAATTGTTCACATATTGACATAACGTTTGCCTATATCACAGCAGGACATTGGCATACACTCACTCACACATACACAAGTGTTTTCTGCTGACCAGTAAATTCTATATGCTAATTGGTTGCTATGGGTTACAAGATCAAACTTTTAAAAGTCATTTATGTTATTTTTATGACATGTGGGTTAGGGCTGCTAGCATTTCCTGTGTTCTTTATTATTATTCACAAATTAAAAAAATATAAAGCTTCAGCATATGAGGGGAGAGCAGTGTGTTGCTGGAAACATTGTTTTTTGACATCTAAATTAAAAGATAAAGTAGTAAGCCATATTGACAAGCTATAAGTGTACATCCAGTGATCCGACTACCCACGTTTAAATATTCCTGTGCTGAAAGACTCCTAAACAGACAGGAAAGAGCTGAGTGAAAGCTGAGTGAAAGGTAAACAACGGCTAAAGCAGATGTTCTTTCACTACCAGAGGCATTTTGTTACACTACTAATACATACATTTACAGGTAGGAGTATAGATTGCCGACTGCTATCACTAAAAACAGCATTCTGGTCAGTCCGTAGATCTGCACCTGTTGGATTCTAATCTAAAGGCCCACATGCAGATTCCATGCCCTTGTTTTGTTGGGTAATTAACAAAACACAAGCATATTGTACTAGCAACTAGCTCTTTGAGTATTGAATTTATACATACCTCCTAGAGAATGCACCAATGTATATACAGTACCATGAAAAAATACACAGACCCGTATCCAAATATTTCATTCATGGTTTTTTTTGGGTGAGTGAATCCTAAAACAAATTAAAAAGAAATATTGACACTCATCAGTACTAAATTGTGCCTTTTTAGTTAAGATTGGCTCAAGCCAGAATTTAGTTTTCTCAATCGATCTCATGTAAATGAATTGGTAATTTAAAACAATATTAAGTCATTACTGATTAATTCCTATTGATCCATAATAATTTTTAGTCATTCAGCCCTCAATTTTCAATCAATTTCAATCAATTTGTAGAAATGGTTTCCACCTTTTCAAGAGAAAAATACCAGCCTTCCTATGGGGCAGATTCACTAAAGCGCGAAGCGTCTAACGCTAGCGCTAATTCACCAGCGTGACATCATTTTGCAACTTCGCAAATTCACTAAGACGGACTCTGGCGAATTTTCGCTAGCGAAGTAGATAGACTTGCGCAACTTCGCACCCTTACACCAGGCGAAGTTGCGCACTGACGAAGGATCGTAACTTCGCAAATTCACTAAGATTAACTTTTTCCTCAACGTTGGCACTTAAGCTGGTCAGAACAGGCGAAGTTCAATACGATAGGAGGTTGAAAAAAAAAGTCAAATTTTTTCTAAGTCCCAAAAAAACGCCGGCGTATTTTAGCATAGGAGGGTGATAGTCTGAAAAAGATCGATAATTTTTTTGGGGGGGTCACCCTTCTTCCCCCCTACATTTCCCTATACTTAACATGGCAATCTTGCAACATTTTTACCAGACAGGCGGGTAAAATACCGGCCAGGTGGAAACCCTATTTGTACACAGTTTGGGAATGATTTTGGCCAGTTTCCTGGTTGCTGGAATGACGCATGTGCGCCAATGTTTTGAAATGGTGCCGCTGATTGTTAAGTTGACCGGCATCAGGCGTGTGCCTGGGTATTGTAGGGCAGTCGTCTTTTTGTTACTTTAGCCTTGTGTTCGTTGTCCTGTGCAGAGATCGATTCTCTCCTAAGATTCAGATATTTTTTTGCAGAATGAAACTAATTATCTTGCTGCTTTTGTAGCACCCACTCTTTCTAGCATTTGGACAAGACAATCAGTCCCTCCCAAAGAAATTCAGCTCCTTGGCATGATTCACCACCACCAGGACTGGACTGAGAATCAAAATAGGCCCTGGCATTTCAGGTACACAGAGGCCCAATCAGCCCACATAGAGGCCCAAACAGTCCCCACCAGCCCACTAAATACTGACTTTCTATGGCACCTTATAGCAGCCCCTCTGGCATTTGCCCTAACCCACAGATTGCCAGTCCGGGCCTGACCACCACCACTGTAGGCTGATCATTCTTTATTTAAAGTCTTTTTATTACCCATTTCAGTTCATACCTAGTACTAATTTTACATTTTCCTAGAGAAATTAAGAAATATAAGTTTACATATTATTTATTTGCAATATATGTATCAGTGCCAGATGCCATTCTTAGTGTTAGTAGGCCTTTTTTGTTATTGCCACCTGAATTTCAAATTATATACAATGTACTGAACATGGTGCATTATGGGTGCCCAGATTATTAATTAGTTATTAATACCGATTATGCACACACTCAGAGTCAAATATACAGTTCATGTTCAAGGTTCTAGGTATTCTGAATTTCTGGTGATTCTGTAATTTGGTATGCTATTCCTAAAATCTATTAAAAATACAACTGTTTTGCCATCAATACAGAAATTATCCTGGATAAGTATGCATCAATCATTGGGAAAAACAATTATGTAAAATAGCTGTACAGGTATGGGATCCTTTATCTGAAACCCCGTTATCCAGAAAGCTCCGAATTATGGAAAGACCATCTCCCATAGACTTAATTTTATCCAAATAATCCAAACTGTTAAAATTGATTTCCTTCTTCTCTGTAATAATAAAACAGTAGCGTGTACTTGATCCAAAATAAGATATAATGAATCCTTATTGGAAGCAAAACCAGCCTATTGGGTTTATTAAATGTTTATATGATTTTCTAGTAGACTTAGGGGCACATTTACTAAAGGTCGAAGTGAAAATTCGAATAAAATTTGAATTTATAAAATTCGAATTCCTAAGTAATTTTGGGCTTCTTTGACTATCGAATAGCCCAAAATTCAATTCGAAATTGAATTTGAAAATTCGAATTTCAAAGTACTGGCCTTTAAAAAACCTTCTACTTCAACTATAACCTGCCTAATTGCCATTTTAGCCTATAGGGGACCTCACAGAACCTGTCCTGAAATGTTTTCAAAATTCTGAGAAATCAAAGGATTTTGGTGAAATCATTCAAACGAAAATGGCCATATTAGATCGAAAATGACCCCACCAAAAAAATTTGATGGTCGAATTTCGAAGTTTTTTTCACTTCGAAATTCGACCATTAGTAAATCTGCCCCTTAAGGTATGAAGATCCATATTATAGAAAGATCTGTAATCCGGAAAAACCCAGGTCCTGAGCATTCTGGATAACAGGTCCCATACCCGTACTAATTTCTGTTATCATTTGGATAATTGGTTTCTGGATAATGGATCCCACAATTATGTATCATGTTAATGTTAATTCCCTTTATACCTATATAACATAGTGTATTTATTCTATTGTTAATATTATTAAAAACTGTAATAATTCCATGCCGGACCTGGGAATCCATTTTTCTTAGTGATAGCTCTTAAAATAAATTAACATAATGCATAAAGTAGTAATTTCACTATTGAACTGATTTCCATTTGTTTGTAATAAAGTTCATTTGAGGAATTATAAACACACCAGACAATAGGAACAAAACAATATTAAAGAATTATTGGTATTTTGCCAGCTCCCAGTTCTGTATATAAGGGGTCCATAGTACCAAAATGCCATGGTGCTACATACACTACACTAATTAAAATTATACACGTGAGATAGAATAACATCTATAGTTATCTGTAGGAAGCAGGTCATTCATACTCATTTATAGATGTTATTTTTAGTGATGGGCGAATTTATTTACCATGGACGAAATTGCAGCGAATGGCAAATAAATTTGTGAAACTATTGTGAAAATTTGCTGGCGAATTTTCTCCTGCATCAAAAAAATGCATACCAATTGGTCCATTTTAACTCCTGCGAATTGATGCCGACATCAAAATCCGCATTTCGCTAAATTTTTGCTGTTTTGAATTCGTCCAACACTAGCTATTTTTTTTAAATAATTTTTTAATTTAGATCTGCTCCCAAACAGTAAGAGAATTCTAATTCTAAAGCTAAATATATGGTAGCTTGCATTTTGTAATTATTTCTTTTCTTTGTCAGTAACATAGTAAGTTAGGGTTAAAAAAGACACACATATAACCTATTTAACTGCTACTGTAAAATATACTTCAATCCATTTGTAAAAAAGAAGTACAAATACGCCATTTACCACAAGTTGTGCTCTACTGCTCACATATTCAATCAGATAACCAGAGATGAAGCAGATAAGAACATTGTTTTTTCTGTTTCTTGTATTGTGCACCTGCTCAGCCACATGGCAAGTTGCTCCTTATATTAAATTAATGAAATTCATCAACTAAACAAATTAATGTTTGATCCTATAAAATGAGCAGCGTCGTTTCTACACATCAATAATGGATAGAGAACAATAATAATAATAATTAGAAATAATAGATATTGTGCTCCTCCTGTGTCTGTGAGTTTGCTGAATATACTTCTTCAGCTCTTCACCTACATATACATACATACTATATATTAAGGCTGTAAAAATAGAAAGCAATCAAACCAGGTATAAAAGCATTTCCTAAATGTAACCATTAAATAACTAAACCATTTTATAAAATGAACAATGAAATACACTGAATTAAAACAGGAACTTTGATGTTCTTTGGTTCGTCCCTTTTCTTTCTGAACTTAAAGTTCTGCTAAAGAAGTTATAAACACGACAGAAGCGTTGCAGGCATTGCACAGCAGAAAAACTAACTGGAATGGTTTTATAAAAATGTTCAATTTTGAATATAAGAAGAGACACAGTGTCAAATTGTATGTCACAACATCCGCAGAGCTGAATGTGCGAATCTTTCTTATAGCCATAAAGCAGGAAACCCAGAAACGCAAACCACTGCACATGTAACTGGGGGTCTTAGAAACTTATGTGCTGTGTGTGCGACAGACCAACTGAGCAAATGGGAAAGCAAAATGGGTCCTTTTTGTTCCTACTTTACAAAACACTCTCATTACATTCAGCACACAATATATTGTACCTATGGGCAGCTCTCATCCAGGCAAAAAGCATAACTTTGTTCTATTATGAATGCAGTTTATTGTTGAGAAGACATAGCAGCCCTCAGTATATGCTGTGCCTTTTAGTAGTCAGAGGCCCTTGTGGACTCAAGGAGTCCCCTCCAGTGATGGGCCAATCTGGGGCGTGATAAAAATAATAGAAATGGTTACTGTGCCTAATTGGAAAGAATGCTGGCAGGCTGTTGTTTTTCCTTCTCAATGTAACTTAATAGAATGCAGTGGGACATGGGTTTTTACTATAGAGAGCTGTTCTTAGATCTACCAGGCAGCTGTTATCTTGTGTTAGGGAGCTGTTATCTCATTATCTTCCAAATGTTTTGTTGTTAGGCTGTTGGGGGGGGGGGGGAGAAGGGAGCGGGTGAAATCACTCCAACTTGCAGTACAGCAGTAAAGAGTGTTTGTATATTATCAGAGCACAAGTCACATGACTTGGGGCAGCTGGGAAATTGAAAAAATGTCTGGCCTGGCCGGTATTTTTCATGGTTGATCCCAATGTTATTAATAGGAAAAAAAGATAAATATATAGGAAGGCTGGTATTTTTTTCCAGAAAAGGTGGCAACCCTAGCCTCATGTCAGATTTCAAAACTGCCATTTTAGCCTATAGGGGACCTCACAGAACCTGTCCTGAAATGTTTTCAAAATTCTGAGAAATCATAGGATTTTGGTGAAATCATTCAAACGAAAATGGCCATATTAGATCGAAAATGACCCCACCAAAAAAATTCGATGGTTGAATTTTGAAGTTTTTTTCACTTCGAAATTCGACCATTAGTAAATCTGCCCCTTAAGGTATGAAGATCCATATTATGGAAAGATCCGTAATCCGGAAAAACCAAGGTCCCGAGCATTCTGGATAACAGGTCCCATACCCGTACTAGTTTCTGTTATCATTTTGGATAATTGGTTTCTGGATAATGGATCCCACAATTATGTATCATAATTGTGTGCAGAAATCTACTGGAGCAGGGCTATTAACTGATGCATTTTGAAAAAAAGTTTTTTCCCATGACAGTATCCCTATAATGTCTTGCTTTCCATGTATGTTTAGTAAATTAACTTACAAGCATGTTTTCAAAAAAGTTGGGACACTGTGTCTGTTAGCTGCCTAACAGTTTTAGTTTTCATTGGTCATAATTTTAATTTCAAAATGGGTGACAGGCCTGGACTGCAGGTAGGCCAGTGTAGCACCCAAACTCTATTACTATGGAGCCATGTTGTTGTAATACATGGATTGGTATTGTCTTGCTGAAATAAGCAAGTCTTTCCCTGAATAAGACATTGTCTTAATGGCAGCATACGTTGCTCCAAAATCTGTCTATATCATGCAGCCATATATCATGGTGCCTCCCAAATGTGCAAGCTATCCATGCCATGTCCACTTGCTCCTCCATACCATCATGGATGCTGCTTTTGAATTGTGCACTGATAGGCTGGATAGTCATTCTCTTCTTTAGCCCAGATGCAGATTCTTGATTTGCAAGAAGAATTTAATTTTGATTATCCAGACCATAGGGCAGTTTTTCACTTTGTCTTGGTCCATCTTAAACAGGTCTGGACTGAGAATTAAAATAGACCCTGGTATTTCAGGTACACAGAGGCCCAAATAGCCCCCACCAGCCCACTAAATACTGACTTTCTATGGAACCTTATAGCAAGTAGAGTCCTGAATCCATTTAATGATTTTTATTATATAAGTGTGTTTTTATTGCAGTGCTGCCTGTGTTCATGAAGATCAAGGCCATTCAATATTGACTTTGATCAGGGAACTGTATTATGCATAATATATACAAAAAAGCATTGTAAAATGAGGGAAAACTCTAAATCAGGGGATATAAAATTGAGCTTTCCCTAAGAATCAACCTCCTACATGTTCTGCACTAAGCACAATTCAGCCAAAATAACTAAACTGAAATCTACCCAGAAGCAGCCACAGCATGGCAGCAGATGTAAGGCTTGATCTTTGTATCTTAGAAAGAAAGTTTAGATATACATTTCTGTTATCATTCATAATACACCTGTTACAGCAGAAAATCCAGATGATTAGAACTAAGGTTCTGCCATTTTCAGGAGTGAAACGTTCATTAGTGCATGCATAATAGCTAGTGATTAAAACAGAATAACTTGTTTCTCCCTTTAATCAGATTTAAGTGCTATGTATTTTTTAGGTATGTACCGACCGAATTCCCGAATCCTTCATGAAAGATCTGGGAGAATACCAAACTAAATCTGAATCCTAATTAAGGAAGGGAATGAAGGGATGGGGAAAAGTAGAAAAACACATTTTTTACTTCCTTGTTTTGTGACAAAAATTAACATGACTTCCCTTTAGGGTTGCCACCTGTCTGGTTTTGACCCGGTATTTTGAAGGGCTGCCTGGGTCAATGCTTCCTGCCCGGTTTTCCAAATAAGGAAAACCGGGTGGGATTAGCTTGATTGACGCCGCGATCGGCCAATCGGCGATCGTGGCGTCATAGCTCCGCCCTGTGACATCACGGCCCACCCACTGACGTCACGGGTCCGCCCCCCTGTCCAGGTTCAGCCACAGGGAAAGGTGGCAACCCTACTTCCCTTCCTGACCCTAATTTGCATATGAAATTAGGATTTGAATCCTTCTGAAAAAGGCCGAATTGTGCACGAAATCCTGAACCGAATCCTGGATTTTGTGCATCCCTAGAATCTTTTGTCTATTTTATAAATAAAATATAAATAAATCCATTCTGTGCACATATCCAGCTTAACACACAACAAGCTAATATATCTGGGTTTAAACAGATAAAAATGCTGATTTGGAGGTGCTATGTTCAGTCATATTTGGGGCGGAGATTCATCAAAGCGTACCCAGTGAGACATGCAGCCTCCACTTCCTCCATGGTTGTTTGTGCTTTCAAGTTGCTCCTTCATCTTCCTGCTAGAGTCCAGCTTCTGTGTATATTGCCATTGGCATGCTCTACCATATTGCATTCCCCTTTTTCCAAATTCTGTTGATATCCTTATATTCTCCAGCAGAGACTCTTGCCTTGCATACCGTTACTGTAAAACTGTGACTTTAAGGCAAAAATATTTGTACAAATGTGTAATAATATCCAAAAGGGATAGGAGACAGACCTACTTGCTCATATACTCGTATAGCTTTCTGCATTTCATGTTTTTGTTTTAAAAAAAAAAAATCCCCTTACCTTGAGAAAGGTAAATAATTCCATTTTCTGCTCCTCAACCTAATGTCCATATGAAACCTATGCCTGAAAGAGAACACTGTGGATGCAGCACTGGTGCCTGGTATTGATACGAAGCCTCTGACTTATAGTTGGAGGCATCACAATGTTTTTTGTTTTTTAATTGTTGCCCTTTTGATATTTTCCATTGTTCTAAAGTTAGATATTTTATAAAGGTAACGTGTGTGCTGTTTCTCAAGGGGAGCCCCACACCTCTGCGTCTTACACTGAAACCTGCACAGCTAGCAAACTCCTACTCACTCTATGTATTTGTCATTAACAAACAGTGAAAACACAGTGGTGGCTACACGTTAGTCAAAAATATATTAATAGGCAATGTGGGATGGAGTTTCTGAAACACAGAGCTGAATTTCATGTCAGACACCTGCCAGCTTTCCTAGTGTCCTTGTATTTACTTTATCACATTCAGCCCCCCCCCCCCCCGTGCTCTTACATGTCCCACGGCACAAAGCTGCCCTGCTGAGGGGTTTGATACACAGGATTCCACTCCGTTTCACTTTCAGACAATTAAATCATTAAGGGAGTTCTATGTGCTATGACATCAAATTCACTGTCCAGCCATAGTAACAGCCTCTTCCATTCACCTTGCTGTACTCAAAGGATACTATCAACATTATCCAGAATGCTTGGGACCTGTGGTTGTCCGGATAACGTAACTTTCCATAATTGGGATCTTCATACCTTACTAGAAAATCACATAAACATTAAATAAACCCAATAGGTGGGTTTTGCTTCCAATAAGGATTAATTAGATCTTAGTTTGGATCAAGTACAAGGTACTGTTTTATTATTACAGAGAAAAAACAAATCCACATTTTTAAAAATGTGGATTATTTGGATAAAATGGATTCCATGGGAGATGGGCACTCTGTTATTCGGAGCTTTCTGGATTACAGGTTTCCAGATAACTGATCCCATACTTGTACCTTACTTTTTAAAGGGATTGCTCACCTTTAATTAACTTTTAAATATGACCCGCAGTGTAATATTCTGAGACAATATGCAATCGGATTTCATTTTTTTTTATTTGTGGTTTTTAAGTTATTTAGCTTTTTATTCGGCAGCTCTCCATTTTGTAATTTGAGCAGTCTGGTTCCTAGGGTCCAAATTACCCTAGCAACCCTAGATTAAAATGAATAAGAGACTGGAATATGAATAGGAGTGGATCTGAATAAAAAGATGGGTAATAAAAAGTAGCAGTAACAATAAATGTGTAGCCTTACAGACCAATTGTGTATAGATGGGGCTAGTAACTCCCATTTGAACGCTACAAAGAGTCAGAAGAAGAAGGCAAATAAAAAAAAGAAAATGTCAAATTGAGAAATTGCTGAGAATTAGCCATTCTATAACATACTAAAAGTTCATTTAAAGGTGAACCACACCTTTAAAATGTTGATATAAATTATTTATTATTATTTTTTGTTTGTGTCTTAATGAAAAATTATTTAGATAAAACTTTTGAAAAGTCAGCCTCAGTGCTGTAACTATAACAACTGGCATTTGTACTGTGCATGAATATATGTAGAGTATGTCCTTATTTATTTATCACTAAGCAGACCCCCACCCCAGCTAAAAGGAGAGGTCAGAGGGGCGTATACTGAATCAGTAGTATGAGCGGCAGAGGTATCATGGATGACCTGCAAGTATGTGCAGTGGGGGAATTGTGGGTTTACCCACAATTATGTGCAGAATGGGGCCAGAAAAACATTTCACAGAGGGCCCAGGCCCCTGAAGTTGCAGCCCTACTTGTATACACAATGCTGTACATGGTTACAGATATTGGGAGCAGATTAAACTAAACTGGAAAACGTATAGGAGCTGATCACCTTTGAATTAACTATTCATATGACATAGACATTGATATTCCGAGACAACTTGCAATTGGTTTTCATTTTTCTTATTTCTGTAGTTTTTCAGTTATTCAGCTTTTTAGTTCAGCAGCTGTCCAGTTTGGCATTTCAGCAGCTAATTGGTTGCTAGGATCTTAATAGGAGGGGCACTGAATAGAAAGATAGGGAATAAAAAGTAACAATAGTGATACAATTGTAAGCTCACAGAGCAAAATTTTTTGACTGTCGAGGTCAGTGACCCCTGTTTGAAAGATGGAAAGAAATATCAGGATAATGCAAATAATTCAAAAAGTATGAAAAAATTAATGAAGGCTAATCGCAAATTTGCTAGGAACAGGGCATACGTTAGCGTATTAAAAGTTAGTATAAAAGTTAAAATTTTAGCACAATTAGAGAAAAAGTTCAGCTGAATATGGGTATGAACAAAATGTCAGCTAAGTGTTAAGGTGGCCATACACGAAGAGATCCGCTCGTTTGGCGATGTTGCCAAACGAGCGGATCTCTCCCCGATATGCCCACCTTGAGGTGGGCGATATGGGGCTGATCCGATCGTGGGCCCTAGGGCCCAACGTTCGGATCAGTACGGGCGGTCGGATCGCGGGACCGCATCAACGAACAGATGCGGCCGCGATCCGACTGGATTTTTAATCCTGCCCGATCGACATCTGGCCGACTTTCGGCCAGATATCGATCGGGAAAGCCCGTCGGAGGGCCCCCCACATGGGCAGATAAGCTGCCGACCCAGTCTGTCGGCAGCTTTTATCTGCCCGTGTATGGCCACCTTTAGAGCTCAGTGGAAGCACTCTTCTCTAACTATGGACCTGAATACAATAGAAATGACCAAAAATGAAATAGTTTTGTTTGAACAGTAATTCAGTAATAGTGCCTTTTCCATGTAATGTATTCCCTCATCATGCAGAACTGATGTATATATATATATAGTGACTGTTCTGCAGTGCTACCTAGTAACCAATCTGGGGACATTTGGCCAATATCTTGTAACCTACATGGGAAATCTATGGCATCTCCTAGGCATTGTGGTGTATTTCTCACACTCTCCTGTTAATGACACCTTTTCTGTTAACCCTGCCAACTATTTCTCTCTGCGTGAGAAAACACAGTGAGGTCTGATATTCACAGGTTGTCACGGCATGGGTTTGCGCCCCGCTTTTTAGTGGTGCTCGCATAATTATGAGCGTTTATATATTTATAGACACATGAAAGACACAGCTGTATGCTACCGGGCCTCTGATGTGTTGCTGCAGGTGTAGAAGTAGTGTGTGGCTAATGAATGAGAGCCAGTGACGTTAATGTTGGATTTGGTAATGTGTTTCAGGGACCATAACATCTAATCATGGCTTACACTTACCAAGGAGTTGCTGTTATACTGGTATGTGATAATGAGTACAGTTATATACAGCATCCTGGTGCTCTGTGATACCTGTTATCACTATATATGGTTGAGACATACAACACAGCTTATTTTTCTCTGTAATAATAAAACAGTAACTTATACTTGATCCAAGCTAAGATATAATTAATCCTTATTGAAAGCAAAACCAGCCTATTGGGTTTATTTAACTGATATCCTAGCAGTATGAAAAGTTATCCAGAAAGGTTTTGAGCATTCTGGATAACAGGTCCCATGCCTGTGCTCTAGGATTCACCTAAGCATTAGTCCTCTTTAAACAAAGTAGTGTGGTCCTTCCAAGTAGCCTGGTTCTTCCACAGACTGATTTAGCTTAGATTCAGACCTTTAGACATCTATATAGGACACCTAATTCAGGATATTGCTGCCATTTAGCCTTGGAAATAGGTTTGAGGATTCTGCAAGTAAGTTGTTTTTTTGGCAACCCAGGGTTATCTTGCTGAGCGGTCTGCTTTTAGAAATGTCTGGGGTTTTTGCAGCAATGCCATTTTTCAAGGATTTTAGAAGAGATGCTTTGGTTCCCTTAGGCTTCACTGCAAGTGCCACCTAGTGGCAGAATGCAGATTTTTCTAATCTAAAACATTATGGATTGGGTGAGGTAAAACATACCTCCCAACTGTCCCGTTTTTAAGAGGGAAAGTCCCTCTTTTGACAGCTCAACCCACTGTCCCTCATTTATCCTGTTTCTCTGCAATGAACAGCCAGAAAAAGAAACAATGTTTCTAACTTAATTGGTTTGGGCAGAGAGCCTAGAATTGCCAGGAGGTTCAGATAGGATACTTTGTAACAATTTCGAGATTAGCAAATAAGTAATTGTAACAAGATAAGATAACAGGTCCCTTGGGAAAAGTTACTCACAGCTTAAAGGGCAATTCACCTTCATTAGCAAAACTGTAATAACTGGAAAAAAAAAATCACAGAAATATGTTCAAGCTTTCACAACCTGACAAATTTTGTAAAATTAACATGGTAATTAGGGGCATGGCCAAATGTTTCCAACACGCTACACACGACAACTTTTTTGTCCCTTTTTTAATTATTATGGTATAATAATATTGTAGAGAGCAATAAGCATGATAAGTACGTTTAAATTAGATAAATCAAGTCCTGGAGCATTTATATGTTCTCAGACGCTACCCTACAATATATTTCTGAAGGTCATTGTATGTCTATAAAGCTTTCTACATGAATGAGCCATCTGAAGAGCCTGAAACCAGAGAACATGTCTGTGTGCAGGACTTGTCATTGAACCATGACATTCCCAGATCACCTTTTGTAGGTCGATGCTCTCTAAGCAGCAGCTGCTCTCCAATTACAGAACATTGGATGTTCAAGTTGTACGTGGGTAACCTGCAGTGCAAATGGAATAAATGCCATGGAGAGAAGAGAGATCCTGTACAACCTGCACCACAACTTAGCACTCTCTGATTCTTAGTTGATGTCTGATGGAAAATACACTTACATAACTGGATTTATTTAGGATTTTGCTCTTCCCTGCAGACACAATGCCGAAATTTTCAGCACGTTTTCGTCATTTATTGTTCTGTGTGTTATTTCTTCTGGACTTGAAAGGTGAGATCATTAAGCCTCATGGTTCTAAATCATATATATTTTTTTATCTGGATTTAAAGATGTGATTTCCAGCCTTTTTTTTAATATAATCCAGATTAGGATTGGGAGTTTTAAGGTGGCCATAGACGCACAGATAATATTGTACGAAACGAATTTTCGCACAATATTCAGTGCGTGTATGGTGGGAAATGAGCCGACTGATATCAATCAGCTGGTTGAACGGGCTGGACAGAAAATTTTGATCGGATGCCTTTGAAGGTACCCTTAACATTGGCCATTGTTAGTGCTGAATAGTCAGATACAGGTGGAATTCTATTGTTTCTACCTGTATATCTGAACATTCAACTCTATAAGTGTGTGTTGAAATGAACGATCTTTCCTGGAAAGATCTTTTCCGAGAAAGATCGTAATTGTTACATCTATGGCCAGCATTACACTGTGAAACCCAAACTTTTAACTAATACTTGCTACCAATTAATTAATTATACCGGTATGGGACTATTATCCAGAATGCCTGTTTTATGGATAAGATGTCTTTCGCTACTTTAAGTCTAATAAAATCATTTTAACATTAATTAATGTTGCCTCCAGTAGGTATTTATTACATCTTAATTGGAATCATGTGCAAGCTACTGTTTTTTTATTATAGAGAAACATGAAATAATTTCTATAAATTTGAATGATTTGATTAAAACGGGGTCTATGGGAGATGTCAATGTAATTTGGAACTTTCTGGATAAAGGGTTTCTCAGAAACGGATACCTTACCTGTTTAATAGAAATCTATATTTGTCTGTATATGTATTATTGTAAAAAGTAATTTCACTTTCACTTTAGCTTCACTTTAAATCATGGGACCTCTTACTTGGATCCCAGCACAGAGATGACAAACTCGTGTTTAAAGAGATGCCAGTAGATCTAAAATATTGGCATTGCTACAATTATACATTTTTTAAAGTAAAAAAGTACATATTTATAAATCTCTGTAAATATTTTTCAAGAGCTTACGTAATTACCCAAAAGGGACAAAAACCTACAATCAGTTTTTATAAAGAAACAGTCTAGCTACCATTATTAAAACTGTCAATTTTGTGTAGCACTTGTAAGTATGCTGCATAGGGTCTTATAAATAAGTTAATCAACCAGCCTAAAGTGATACAGTTGTGCTTTTACCTGTAGCATATACTTGGCAATGAGTCTATGGTTCATTCATTTCTATTCAGCTCTATGTATGTGTTCTGCCGTTCAAAATGAATACATCGCTTTTCACTGTCCCCGAGCAGCTTCTGTTTCATGCTCAGCCAGTTCCTATCTAACTGTCACATTATTTCCCTTACTTCCATGGCTCACCACAGATATTATCTGAAATCTGCCTTTGCAGGATGGAACCAGATTGGGTCTCTGTACTGTATTTGGTTTTACTAGATCACAGCAAGATGGTATATGCAGCCAAAAAATAACGTATTTTCATAGGAGCAATGGAAATATCTCCTTTATTCCAATTTATGGTGTAATGGACAGTAGGTGGCTTTTTGCCCATTTATTGTCTCCGCACAAATGTTTGCAGTTCAATCTGCCACTTGATTTTGTATATACGCTACAATTCTAAGGTACACATGTTGAATGATCTGCATCTTATTTTCTAGTCGTTGGTCTAGTACAGTTGCTTTTGGGTAACAGAGAGGACACAGTGGGGGTCCAAGACAATGCTTAAAGATGGCTGATCCTTTTTTTGTGTTGAAGATCAGTGTATTCCAGTTATGACACTGATCAAACACAGCTATGATATTGATCACATATTAAGACTGGTCCCTTTTATTCCCTGTACTTCTTCTGAGTGATATGACCAGCTGGCTACTGTCCTATCGATGGGACCACTGCAAGCTGCTGTGCTTAAAGGAGCTTAACAAACAGATCAAGAACTATGTATGGGCTGGCTATACCAGTGAATGTTCTCAGGTTGCCTCTCTGGGGTATCCACACATCAGCGGACAGATATTGGGGTTGTTTAAACCAATACACATGCAGGAGCAGGTGAACACAATGCTATAGAAGAAGTACCTTATGACAGTAGTAACCAAATTGTATGTTAGATGACAGTGTGATCTCCTTTTTAAAGGTTCTGAATCAGCAAAAGGAAAATATGCCCAGATGTTATTTAGAGACCTATTTGAGGACTACTCAAATGCACTGCGTCCAGTAGAAGATACTGATAAAGTACTAAATGTCACCCTACAGATTACGCTTTCCCAGATCAAAGACGTTGTAAGTATGACTAAATGCCAGTGTTTGTGCTGCTAGGTATCATACTGCATAAAGACAGTTCAGCAGTTCTGAGCAACAATCACCCACACCAAATCACAGTTTTATGTGGCCTTTGTTGGAGTTTAGTGTAGGACTTCCCCAGACCTCTCAGAGGTATCCCCACTGTATGATGTCATTACCAGCAGAAAAACATTTAGCAAACTGTGGAAAGCCCATAAGCAATACCTTGCTGTCATCTTGCCTTTTTTATTTCTTAAATGGAAATACAAGCAGAGACCCTGTTGCAGAACTTTCACAAACTATAGCTGTAACTATTTGTGCTTGCAGATCCAGCAGAAATAAATAATGTAATATGATGGTATGGCTTGTTTTTGGCATAACATTTTTTGATATTTTTTACTGATACTTGAGCCCTTCTATTTTTTTACCCCCTGGTAACAATGTCACAATGCTACTGTAAATTAAACCTCTCTAAAACGGAAATGGTTCTCTCTCCTCCAACTAACACCATTAATATCCTGGAAGTATCCATTTTAGCTAACAATTCCACTATCACCCTATCTCTCCAGACCTGGTGCCTTGGGATTATCCTAGATTCTGCCCTGTCCTTTACTCCTCATATCTATTCACTTATTAAATAATTTCACTTCCACCTAAGGAACATATCCAAAATACGATCATTTATCACCCAAGATGCTGCCAAAATTCTCATTCACTCTCTCATCATATCATGTGTAGACTACTGTAACTCTCTTTTAATTGGCCTTCCCCTCCAAAGACTGTCACCTCTCCATAAACCTCAGCAACTGTTCCTCCTCCATGCCACTTTTCCAATCCCTGCACTGGCTTCCGATACCCTTCTGAATCAAATTCAAATTAATGACCCTGACATTAAAAGCACTTCATAACTCTGCCCACCCTACATCTCTGAACTCATCTCTATATACTCACCCAACCACTATGCTCCTCTCCTTATGTGCTGCTCAACTCTTCTCTCATTACCTCCTCACATGCTTGCATTTAAGTCTTTGCATGGGCCACACCCCTCCTCTGGAATTCTCTCCCATGGCCTGTCTGACTTTCTTCCAACCTTTCTGCTTTCAAAAGATCTCTTAAAACACACTTCTTTAAAGAAGGCTACCCTCACTCTGCTACAGTACTAAATCTCTCACTCACTTAATTCTGATCTTGCCCACTCCCATACCTTGTATCTTCTTCTGTTCCATTTAGCTTGTAAGCTGTTTTGCACAGGGCCTTTCTCAACTTTTGACGATTTGTGTTCTTCAGGGCCAGTTTCCCCACACCACTTAGGTTTACAGTATAATCTAACCACTATCTCACCATGTTCCATTGTTACATATACAATTCTTCCAGGATGAACGAAATCAGATCTTGACAGCATACATATGGATAAGACTAAGCTGGCACGATGCTTACCTTAAGTGGGACAGAGATGAGTATGATGGCCTTGATTCTATCCGTATTCCCAGCAACATGGTTTGGAGACCAGACATTGTGCTGTACAACAAGTATGTCATTTTATTTTCTTGTTTATCTAACATCACCGGAAGTGGCCTGCTAGTATTCTAGATATGTCATTAAGAGTGCAAATCTTGCATTTCGCCTCACATAATTGCCCGCGCTCTTAGAAGAATACATTTTAGTAAATTAGCAAAGTGCCAGCAAAGTCAACACCACCAAAAACCTGTTTATTGCCGTCAAAGCTGCAGAGAAAGACTTGTATATATAGGCAGATTTATTATCAAAAGACAGTGGCTGCAAGGTCACTGATATTCATATTTTTCAATTTTTTTCAGTGCTTCACAATTATAATTTAAGATCAATTTTACAATCCTTTGTTATTCCAAGTTCCAGTTTCATGGGCCCTATCTTTACAATAAAGCTTCTGTTTGTGCTTAGGGAATGGTAAGTACAGTAGTTAGGATTTGGGGTAAGAATTATTGGCTTGAACTGGCCGCTATGTGAGAGGATCTTTACCTAATTTGGTCACCATGGTGGGGTAAATAGGGATTGCATCGTAATGGAGTAATGATAGTAGGTGGCCTGCACCCCTCCCTAACCTACCCAGCCCTACCATTTATCTACCATTACCTCCATTTAGACCTGTGCCCAACCTGGCCATCTCTGATAAATGGAGGCTGCCAGAGCCAAAAGCTGGCAAAGTAAGGCTGTGGTTGGGAAGATCGGAAGAAAAGCTAAACCCTCTTGTTGATGCAATCCTCTTCCAGCAGGCCTCCATCAGTGACTGGGCATCACAGCTAAATAATTTGAGGGGCCCCCAATTTTTCCAGAGATTGTCCAGTTTTAATTTGCTTCTGAAATTGTTTGTAGTGGATGTGTTATATGAATGTCATAAAGGCAATAAAACATGGCTGTGACTATCATGGAAAAAATTGTGAATTAATAAATGGATTGTAATGAATGATTGAAAAAGTTGTTTTCCTGCTAACAGGGCAGATGATGAATTTTCAGAACCGGTCAATACAAACGTGGTCCTAAGGTATGACGGGAAAATCACTTGGGATTCACCGGCCATCACAAAGAGCTCTTGTGTTGTTGACGTCTCTTATTTCCCCTTTGATAACCAGCAATGTAACTTGACGTTCGGCTCCTGGACCTACAATGGCAATCAGGTGGACATAATCAATACTATGGACACTGGGGACCTGTCTGACTTTGTGGAAAACGTTGAATGGGAAATGCATGGCATGCCAGCAGTGAAGAATGTAATAACCTATGGCTGCTGCTCCGATCCATACCCTGATATCACCTTCACTTTGATCTTGAAGAGGAGATCTTCTTTCTACATCTTTAACCTGCTAATTCCCTGTGTCATGATATCCTTCCTGGCTCCCTTGGGATTCTATCTGCCTGCAGATTCAGGGGAAAAGGTTTCGCTTGGTGTCACTGTCCTGCTGGCCCTTACTGTATTTCAGTTAATGGTTGCAGAGAGCATGCCTCCATCTGAAAGTGTTCCACTCATAGGTAAGTATAAGAGAATTGTAATGAAAGCTTAATGTGTATATTTGGTAATGTATGTATTTGTGCTAATTTATGCAGGAGCATACAGCAATAGAGGCAGCCCACAAACAGGGAATACTGCATTACTGAACTAACAACTTGATGTCAAAGGTCACTTGGTATTAAAGTAATAAAAACATTAATTGTTAGAGAGGGAAATTGAATTGGCAGAAGGGGAGTTTGCCAGGACCCCCACACCTCATAACTTCCAACAGGTATCTCAGGCTCACAGAAGCCTTCAATTACACTGGGTTGATAAAACTAGAAAGAAACTCCTCCATTCAAACCATCTTCTATTTGAGAAGGGAAATAAGGGAGGGAAACTACTGGCGTTCCTCCTAAGGGAGACCACTGCTTCAACTCCTATCATAAAGATACGTTCCCCCACCGGAGATATACGCGAGAACTCTAAGAGCATAAATGACACATTTGTCCAATTTTACCAAACACTCTATCAATCTACACAGAATGAATATACTCCAGATCCAAGGGAGTACCTTAAAAACATCCCCTTAGAAAGGTTGTCAGCACAAGATAGGCAAACTCTAGAGGAACCATTGTCAATAACTGAAATTAAAGATGCAATATCCCTATTTCCTACTGGGAAAACGCCAGGCCTGGATGGAATACCAATGGAATAGTACAAACTCAACATGGACACCCTGGCTCCTAGACTGCTCCAAGTGTACGAGACAGCCCGGGAGTTGGGAGTTCTCTCACCATCTCTAAGAGAAGCCTTAATAGTTCTAATACCTAAGAAAGGGGTTGATCCAACAGAATGTGCTGATTACCGGCCTATTTCACTTCTCTCCAATGATGCTAAGATACTGGCAAAGGTTTTAGCCAATCGACTTACTAAGGTAATACTGACAGTGATACACCCTGATCAGTCAGGTTTTATGCCAAGCCGGGCGCCCGACATTAAGACTTGATACCAATTTGGATCTAGCCAGGTTGGGGGGGTTACCCTGGGGCAGTGGTCTCCCTGGACATAGGGAAGGCTTTCGATTGAGTAGAATGGAGCTATATGTGGGAGGTTATGGCAGCTATGGAATTTGGGCCTAGGTTTACACAGTGGGTTCAGCTACTTTATGCCAACCCCATAGCGAAAATTCGAACTAACAAACTTGTGTCAAGCCCCTTCAACAAGACAAGGGTGCCCGCTCTCCCCTTACCTATTTGCGATGGCCATAGAACCATTGGCAATAGCGATTCGAACAAGCTTACTGATTAAGGGCCTGTGCTTTGGAGAAGAAGAGGAACGTATATCCTTATATGCAGCTGACGCATTGGTGTACCAGGCAGATCATGGGCAATCCATTACGGAACTACTTACGATAGTGAACCAATTTGGGGAGACCTCAGGGCTACAAGTAAATTGGCAAAAATCCATGTGCAATGGCACTAAACAGCCCAGCACAACAGCCAACTCTACCCAACACACCCCTAAAACAGGTAGATGTATTTAAATATTTGGGAATAAAGGTCAGCCAAGACCCAAGTAATTTCAGAGAGTTGAATATAGACCCTATAATACGACAATTAAGTATAAATCTTACACACTGGGCAGGCCTCCCACTCAACCTACTGGGTCGTATTAATCTTATAAAAATGGTAGTACTGCCCAAACTACTATACTTATCCTATAATTCCCCTACCCCTCTCCCCGCAAATATGTTCGCCAAACTAGATTCCCTGACTCGCCCCTTCATATGGGCCAATAAACAACCACGCATAAGCCTTAAGACCTTAACGGCCCCAAAAAGCAGAGGTGGACTATCAATGCCACACTACTTGTACTATTTAGCCACCCAGTTAGTCTATGTAGCGTGGTGGTTTTCTTCTCCAACTGACAATGCAGCCTTTCCTATATCCGCAGAGGCAGCTGACTCAATAGAACCTCTTGCTAATGTTCCACTACGGGGGACCACTCAGAGGGGATGTCCCCCATCTACCCTCAGCATGCTACCTGGGATATGGGCGAAAACCCTCAAATATGACAAAGAGGCACAAAACATTACTTCCCCTTTCACACCCTTATGGTGCAACCCCCATATGAGACAATTTATGTCGATCCCAGACCCAGCACTGTGGGCAAAGTATAAAACCAAATACCTGGGACAAACATACGAAAACCAAAACTTGAAGTCCTTTGAAAAATTGGCAACTGAATACGACCTTACCAGAACAATGTGGTTCAGATATCTCCAACTCAGGCATGCAGCAAATAGCCAGTTTCCTACTCCCCCTGAAATCTTCTTATCAGTCCTTGAGGAAGGGCTTAGGACACCTATCAGGAAAGGGTTAACTTCCCATATATATATTCTATACTCAATATATAACCCCTTTGCACAAAGTTACACTAAATGGGCATCTGATATGTCACAGCTAAACCTAGAAGATTGGGAAGATGTTACCCACTCCTACCTACCCTCGCTAATTAGTAGTAACGATATCCTGATATAATACCGTACTGTACACAGAACATACCTCACGCCAGTGAGGCTGAATTTCATGGGACTAATGGCAAATAACTTATGCTTCAAATGTGGAACCAGCCCAGGCACGTTCATCCATACTTTATGGTCCTGCCCAAAAATTGATAAGTTTTGGGCAAAAGTAACAGCATACACAGAACAAATGCTGGACCTGCCTAATCTGAGAACACCAGAAGCATGCCTTCTGGGCCTGGTGGATAACATAGTCCCTGACAAATACAGACGTACCCTGCTACGGCTTCTGTACTTCTTTCATGGAAACTGCCCAAAGCACCCACCCTAAAAAAATGGAAATCCCTGATAAACAGGGCTCTGCCACTCTACAAACTGTCCTATTTGAGTCGAGGATGCCCAGACAAATTCGACAAAATCTGGGGCCTGTGGGTAGGCATACTAGACTCAGCCACAGCAGTAGATGCCAGGTAACAACTCGTACGATAGGAACGCTTGACTACAATACATAAATTCCACGGTCTGACTCCCCTCCCCTAATTTTCTTTTCTTTTTCTTTTCTTTTATTTATTGATTTTTCTTATCTTTAATGTTGCGTGTATGTTATAAGTTCAGGGGAAAAGAAAAAAAAAGTAAAATAATTTTGTTCATTCAGATGTACCCCGGCTCTCCGGGGAAAATGTATAAATGATGACTCAAACACATGTACAATGTAGCAATGATTTATTGTATACATCAGTAAATATGTTATTGTTCAAACTAATAAACATAACTTAAAAAAAAAAAAAAAAAAAGAAACCATGAATTGTTACAGTACGGATATCAACTCAACTCTTTAACTGTATATACTTTTAATATACAACATGAGTACTTAATATGCTATATATTAAAAATATATGGGACAATTTACAGTTAAATATATGTATATAGGAAGGTACCATGGAGCTCCTTGAAGTATGAGGCCACAAGCTGAATGCTTTTATCAAAGTAAATGTTAGTGGTGAGCACATTACCAATCTTCACCTGAGGCCCCACTGAAACAATTTAAATTAGTACCGTTTACTATAAATGGGCCTACATATACGGTACAGCCTATGGGCCATACATGTAGATGACCACCTTCGTTTCATTCATCTGAGCTGACAACTTTAATGATCAGAACAGCAGGCAGTGAAGAGGAACCAAAGAACTGCAGTAAGTATTTGCATCATTATGCAGCATTATATTGCATGGCATTCATTTGCCCAGGGCGCACCAGGATGGGGGGGCACCATCACACTTGTTATCTGAGATAACTTTTGACAGAAGCATCCTGCAGAGATGGCAGATACCTTGTTTTAATCAACTGGAATAGCTCTATGCTTAGCACAGGGATTTCTTCACTGCCTTCTTTACTATATTGAACTTCATGTGCTTGAAGTTTATTCTATAACAAATTTATTGGGTCAGTGTGGACCCACAAATGATATTTTGCCCTGGGCTTGCTAATACATTAAAGCTGCCCTGACCAGGAATCCTCCTCTTTTACTTCCATAGATGTCAGCCAGCTTGTGCATGATGCAAATTATTAAGTCTAACTTCTTCAGACCATGGAATTGACCCTTCATTTACAGACCTGTTCTATAGTTTCAGTTGTATTAAGATAACTTGTCTGTTTTATTTTAGGAAAATATTACATAGCAACTATGACCATGATCACAGCCTCCACTGCACTGACCATCATCATAATGAACATTCACCTCTGTGGACCAGAAGCAAAGCCCATACCTCGATGGGCCAGGATTGTGATACTGGACTACATGTCCAAGATATTCTTTGTTTATGACGTTGGTGAGAACTGCACCAGCCCACAGAGTGACTTGGACACAAAATCTAATGGAAGCATTCCCTGTTATGATGATTATGAGAAAGAGCAGGAGGCTTATAGTAGCTTGGGTTGCCCTGTATCAGGCAGTGGGAACTTTTCCTGTGACATTGACATTAATAAAAAGTTAAATGGACATGTTGGAGGACATTATTGCCTACAAAGGGAGATTCCAGAAACTCACTGCTGTACCCACTGCAACCGCTACAGAGTTCTCACAAATAATATTGAATATATCACTAACTGGTACAAGGAACAGAAAGCAATTAGTGCTAAAGGCATAGAGTGGAAAAAGGTGGCGAAAGTCATGGACAGGTTCTTCATGTGGGTCTTCTTCAGCATGGTCTTTTTTATGAGCATTTTAATTATTGCTAAGGCGGTGTGATTCTGAGAGGTTTAGAATAGAACAGTTTCCCTGCAAAACTAATAAGGTAGCTTATATATGATCTTATAAATGAAATGGTAATGGCATTTTCAACTATCTACACTGAGCTAGATGCATTCAATTCTAAACGTAGTAATAACTTTGATTTTGAAGCTCCATAAATAACAAGCTGTTTAGGCAGATTTGAGGGGGGTGATCAATAATTCTTTAAGTAGATCAAAGTGTGGAGTAGTTTAGATGCTAATAACCAATATTACAAAACTGTATAAAGCTATCATGCCTCTCAAGCAAAGGACATTATACTTCTGCATTTGTACCACATAGCAAGTGGGCCATACTACACTATTTTATATACGTGACATTAAATATGTAGCAAAACTGCACCAGTGCCGTATCTACAGCTGTGCCCAGGGTAATGTGAAAATATACATTATTTTTCTCAATGAAGTCAGTATCGCTGAACGCCGTAGTAATTATGCCCTGTTAGGGAACTTTAGGGGTTCTTAATTTTGCAGCTTTTTCAGCTATTTTTGGCAGTTTTGAGTCTGGTAAATATGGATGTGAAATTGACGTTTTGCCTTCTTGGAACCAAGACAGAATCTTGGCATTTATGGGTATAAGATATTCTGTGCCGTTATATAACATTAGGGGTAAATGTAGGGGATAAGTTTATTGATTGCTGATGTAGGATGGTGAGAGTTGCAGTTTGGCAACAATGGGTTAGAATGAAGCATACATAATTGAAAGTATCAATAAACATAAATTATTTTTTTCCTCTTGGATATTAAACAATGCCTAAATAGATGTAATTTTCTGCACAATGTAACTGGCAGGATACTGGCATCTGTAGGATGGGAAGGTTAAAGACAGCAAGGAATTTGTTTCAGTCAAACCTGGTACAAGTCAGGGTAATAAGCCTCAGATTCTTATAGCCAAGGTTCACAGAGGGTTTTCTGGCTTCCAGTATTTGGTGCCAAGCTGATGAAGACCTGTTATTTATCCTGGTCAATTGCTTCAGTAATGCAGTCTGTGTGGATCATTGTTCTCAGTGCAACCTAATCCATTAATGATGTGCTAACACCCTGCCAGGCTCAAAGCTCACTCTTATACCATGCAAACTGGCTGCTAAATATTTCAAACTATAATTAAGTTGGTAAGACAATACGGACATAATAAATTAACAATAAGCTGAGAAGATAAATGCAGTTGCACCTCTGTGGGTATGTCATTTGCAAACAAAACTTGTAAACTCCTATTTCTTTGTATTTTAGCCCTCTTACTGGCCTTATGCTGTCTGCTATTGTGAGGAACAAAAATGAGCACTTTATTAAGCTGGGGCAGTAGAGACTATGGCAGACATTATAGGAATAAAACAGAATCTCTGGTGGTTGCTGTGGGTTGCAGAGGCCTTGTTTCTTATAGCACATGTTTATAAAACAGAATACAGGAGCCCACTATTATTTGACTGTACCCCACTATCATAACCACTGCATTTTCCAAAGAATGAGGGGAAACTGTTTTATTGGAAGTGAGAGTGAAGAAAGTGGGCTGTAATGCAAATGTTTCTAGACTAATTGATGACTGTGTCAATTTCTGTGTCCACTTCTATGCAGAGCCACCATAAGAAACTTTGGGGCCCCATCCAAGTTATTTGTCTGCTCCCCCATTAAATGTGTGTGCGGTACAGAAATTATCAGGTAGACGGTAGGTAGCTTTTTCTAGAAATAAAAAGGTTGAACTTTATGGGTTTTTCTTAGAACTGCTCGTCTGCCCCTACCCTTATTAATTATTGTTCTAATATGTCCATTTCATTGGAGTCAGTCCCAGGGTTCCCACTGCAGGCTGACATCAGTAGAATCTAGTGCAGCTGTCAGTTTAATAGAAAGAAACACAAATGACACAATGCCCAATTCAAATACTGTTGAATACAGTTGTGCCATTTCACAGAATTGAGAGAAAAACACTATTCTGGATAAAAATAAAACAGGGCACATTGCGCCAGTAATTGCACTTTGCACAGTGCACAAAAATGTGGCCTTTCCATTGGAATATACTTTTAATTCTGATTCTACTTTATTGTCCTAGTCATTTAAGTTTAAAAATACGATATAAATGAAATAAAAGTAAACCATGAAGTGCTACTGATCAATATTTTTCATGTTGGTGAAACAGATTCATTTACCATTAAGCAAGCACACATAAATAGCTGAGGGAAGTGATCTGTGTTCTCACGTCATTCCAGGACTTTATATTTTGCGTTATATGAGAGACTACAGTAAAATATATAAATTACATTTTTATAATGAAAATATGATCTATCCATCTATGGCTACATGGACACTAATAAAGTGAAATGTATGTGCACAGAGCTGTAGTTTGTATTAATTGGATCAGATAAGCAGATAAAGGTATGTTTGGATGTGTATAGTTGTGGTCATGACTGGCAGTAGTAGCAAGGACTCCTAGAGATGCAGTACTCCTAAATCAACTCCTCTACCAGTACTATGGGTTTCTGCCTGTAGATAAAGAGCAGCCTACAAAGAGAATGCTTTCAAATAACAGCCCCCAGGGTATGTGGTTTGTAATAATATTATGGTCCCTTTAATTTTTTAAGAATATGTGGAAGTTTGTTTCTGTTACAGTGTGGTCTAGCAATGCACTTCAGTACTAGAGGTTTGGTGGAACCCACAAGTTATAGTAAGAGACTGAAGTGAAGCAGATACTGACCAGTCAGTGAGGTCTGGACAGAGGATGAAAACAGGCACACAAAGGCCCAAACTCCCCACACAGAGGCCCATAAAGAAAGCACCCCAGCAGCCCAATAAATAGTGACTGTATATGGCAACTTACAGCAGCCCCTCCGGCATTTGCCAGAACCCACAGATTGCCAGTCCAGGCTTGAAGGAGGGTACCTAATGTCAGTGAAGGTACAAACCTTGAAAGGAGAGATACAGGAGCACTCATAGACCTGCAGGTAATCTTCCCACTGTGCTGCTATGTGGAACATGCTCCCGATGCGTACGACCTCCAAGCAGAAATATTGAACACGGAGCACCAGCAACTTAAAATGATCGCTTTATTTTGTCTTCATTTAAAAGTTGAGCATAACATGTATCTCAGTGCAAACCTTATTGGTAGTGTTGCAGGGGCCAGGCTGAAACCTTCAGTTTACCAGCAGGCTAGGCAGGTTCACACCCCAATAGAAGTTTGTGGATAGGTATCAGGCCAGGCTCTGCCTTTGCCCACCTAAGTAAGGATGTCTTTGCAGAACATCCCTCAGACATTCCTCCTCTAGCCTCCTGCTCTCTCTTATTTATATACCTGTGCCTGTCCTGCCCCCTCCAGTGACATCATCAGTTGTTGGGTTGGGGTCGTGTACAGGTAGACCTTTTTTTTAATAACCCTAAACATCACTATTAACATTGATTATATATATATTTTCAGATTAGATAATATGTACAGCAGCCACTCATTTTTTGAAAAATGTTCTGCATTTTTCTGAGTACCATGGGACAGTATAGCTCTTGCTGGGCGTCAATGGGCTGGGAAAATTTTGTTGAAATGTTTTTTTATTATTTGTGCCCCCGAGGAAGACCGCTATGGTAGAAATACATTGGGTTCACTACTAGGATTTCAACCTTTTTAAAGGACCAGTAACATCAAAATTATTTATTGTTTTAAAGTAATAAAATATAATACAGTGTTGCCCTGCACTGGTAAAACTGCAGTGTTTGCTTCAGAAACACTACTATTGTTTATATAAATAAGCTGTCGTGTAGCCACGGGGGCAACTAGTCAAAGGAGAAAAAGCTCAAGTTACACAGCAGATAGCAGATAAGCTCTGTAGAACATAATGTTATCTGTTATCCATTACTTAAGCTGTGCCATATAGCCGTTTTTCGATTTCCACCATTGCTACTTAGCAGCTTGTATATATGAACTATAGTAGTGTTTCTGAAGCAAACAGATCAGTTTTAACAGCACAGGGCAACACTAAATGATATTTTCATTACTTTAAAACATTGTAATTTTTTGGTGTTACTGTTCCTTTAAGAAATCTTTACCGGTCAGGAAAGGAGGCGGGTCCACGAGGTGGAGGATCATTCTATAAATGGCCGGAGTTGTGATGTCATGGAGCGGGATCATTATGTCACAGGGGCGTGGACACAATGTCGAGGGGTGGACCTGAGTCGTGGAGCGTGGAATCATTACCTATAGAGGGAAGAAAAGGGTGGGGTGATCACTAATTTACCAGCAGCTACATTGCTGGTAAATTTGTAATACTGGCCCGGGCCATGGCTGTTATTTTATCGGCTAGGCCAGTGAACTAACGGCCAGGTGGCAATTGTAACCCTCTTTTGTTTTCTGATGCAATAAATATTTATATTTTGTAGATTGAAAATGCAATCCTTTTCTTTGATTTTTGTATGTCAGTCCTGGAGACCCTCATGGGGAGCCTCCCTTGGATTAGCACCTCATAATTAGTTTCAAGGGTGTGTTTCCAGAAACCAAGAACAGATCTGTGTGTGGGTAGAGGAATAATTTACAGGTTTCACAAATCTACCATGTCATGGTAACATCATGACTGAGTGAAAGTGTTTTGGAGGGCCAAATCCCAGCACCATCAGCAAAAGTATCTAAATGGAGCTGGAGGGGCTGGAGAAGAGAAAGAGCAGCTAAAGTATGTCTTGTATGTCAAGATCAGAAGAAAGCTATTTGGAGCCTAGGGAGAATTCATTTTGTCACCCTGTACCAGGACAGAAGACAGCAGAACTGATAGTACTGCATGTCAACATCTTTCCACACCACACCTAATCACACCTCTTTATGCAGTTACACACTATGACGCACTTTATAGTATTGTCATTGTGGCTTCTATAAGGATAGAGTGCTGCTGGGGTAGTGACCACATTAATCTCCTCTAAAGTTGAGCTGCTAAAGCTGTTTAACTAGCTGACTTACTGCCACCTAGATCAGCACTAGCTGGCCTTACTATAACATGCTACTGACCTAATGGTTCTGACCTGGCACCACAACCTAAGTATGTTCCCCGGTTGCAGTGTAGAGGGTATTGGTAGGGTTGCCACCGTTTCTGGAAACAGCAGGAGGGCAGAGGGTCTCAGGGGCTCATTACAGCTTTCGCCACTGTCCCCCATGATGGCATCCATGGAAGCAACAAGTAATGATTGTTCAGGAACTCTTAAACCTTGGATCCAATATCCAAAAATTGCTAGCACACTTGATTTTATCTCATAAGCACCTCCTTTCCCTCTGTTGGAACTGATGGACCTCCCATTGCTGGAATCTGCATGAGTATAATAATTCCCTGTACTTTACTGCCCTCTTGTGATAAAAAGTATTAACTATATAATAGTTAGAAATTTAGTGCCATTAATCACTTTTACAACCTCGTTGGGTTATTTAGGTGTCTGTCTGCCACATCACTTGAGACTATATACCCCTACACTTAGGAGTATAGGGGCATTATTGGTTCATAATAACAATATGTGTGTTTGACTACAAAGGACTCTTATTAACTTTAGTTAGTATAAGAAATTATAGCAGACAGGACAGTACAGTCAGACAAGACTACAAATTAGTTAGACAGTATACAGTGTAATTTAATGTCACCTCCTGCATCTTTCTAAATGATCTGTATTTGCCAATAGAGGGCTCGCTGATCTCACATTAGGAATTTTAAAGGGATGCTGTTATGGGAAAACATACTTTTTCAACACACATCAGTTAATAGTGCTGCTCCAGCAGAATTCTGCTCTGAAATATATTTTTCAAAAGAGCAAACAGATTTTTTTAATATTCAATTTTGAAATCTGACATGAGGTTAGCCATTTTGTCAGTTTTCCAGCTTCCCCCAGTCATGTGACTTGTGCTCTAATCATCTTCAGTCACTATTTACTGCTGTACTGCAAGTTGGAATGATATCACCCCCCTTCCCCCCACCAGCAGTCTGGACAAGGTAACCAGATAACAGCTCCCTAACACAAGATGACAGCAGCCTGGTAGATCTAAGAACAACACTCAATAGTAAGGGTAGTGACACACAGGCAGATCCAGGGAGATTTAGTCACCCGGCGACTATTCGCCTGCTCTTCTGGGCGACTTCAGAAAGCGAAGCGTGGCATGTGCTTAGCACCTGCGCTAAACACATGCAGCGCTTCATTTTCTGAAGTTGCCGGAAGTTTCCTCACAAGCACAGGCAACTTTTCATTATAGAGGAAGGGAAGACACGCAAAAGCAGTTTGGGGAGATTGTCACCCAGAAGAACAGGCGATTAGTCGATTTAGGTGACTAAATCTGCAAGTGTGTCACTATCATAAAAGCCAAGTCCCACTGAGTCTGATTCATTTAAGTAGGAGAAATAACAGCCTGCCAGAAAGTAGTTCTGTCCTAAAGTGCAGGTACAAGTCAAATGACTGGGGGCAGCTGGGAAACTGACAATATGTCTAGCCCCATGTCAGATTTCAAAATTAAATGTAAAAAATCTGCTCTTTTGAGAATTGGATTTCAGTGCAGAATTCTGCTGGAGCAGCACTATTAACTGATGTATGACTATGAAGATTTTCATTCATCCAGGTCATGGTATATCTGATATAAGTAATTCTAAAACAACTGGACTCGCTGAGTAATTATTGAAGACTTTTCACTACTCATCTGAGCAGCTTCTTCAGTTCAACTGACTGGTATGGGAAGTTCTCAGTATCTAAACTCTTCCACTAATCGAATCACAATGGCACATTGTAACTCTTCAAAGAGGTGATATCTGAATTTGATTCTGTGTAG
>CM044431.1:34744548-34761600 GCA_024363595.1 Xenopus borealis
GTATAACAGATGTTGCATTGATATGGTTGTTGCCAATACATACAAACCTGTATTCCAACAAGGATGAACCCCCACTTTAATGCAAAGCTGTAAATTGCCTCAGGAACAGGATTCTCGGAACAAGAATCAGAATGGCCGGATCACGGCTAGGAAGCAAAATGACCAAGCCTGGAGCAAAGGTCAAGGGCAGGTTTATAAATGGTTTAGATCAGGGGGCCCTAACCTTTTTTGTCTGGGGACTGGTATTGAGGCAAAATTTTTTGCAAGAGCCGGGGAGGGGTTTGGGGGTTCACAGTGGAGTCGAGGGGCTTCGGGAGGGGGGCGACTTCCTACTTGGTGTGCTCGTGTCAAATTCAGCATGTCCTGTCCAATTTGGCACACCATCATCCAGTTCAATGCGCCTAGGGTTGCCACTTTTTCTGGAAATAGATATTGGCCTTCCTATATATTTGTCTTTTTTCCTATTAATAACATTGGGATCAACCTTAATTTTTACCGGCCAGGTGGTAACCCTAAATGCGCCAGCGTCTAATTCAATGCGCCTTGTTAATTGTGGGCTGGACTCTTCGCACAGTTCAGGACTGTCCATGGCCTGCTTTTGGACTGTGGCCCGGTGACAAGGGAACAGACAGAAAATACAATTGCAGGAGAGCCTCCAGTGGCTCAACATGACTAGTGCATAATCACATGAACACGCAACCCAGAGTTGGAACCCCTGCTGATCCTTACACAAGGACAATTATGTTGTAACCAAGAACAGAGCTGTTTGTGGGTAGAGGAATAATTTACAGTTTTTGCAGATCAACCATGCCATTACTCATAATGCACTTATGTACCCATTTGTTCAGTTTAACTCTCACTTCTCTTCAAATTAACTTTTCTGAATTTTCTAGAATTGGATGTGCCCTTTTGGATTCTATTATCTTGGCATTAGAGTGGTACTAGAGTAACGTTGACTTTTTTAGTTCCTGGGGCAGGAATAACCTGCTTGCATCATGGAACTGCTTCTGGGAGGTGTGTTTCAGCAAAGAGTGAGAGCAAAGGTTGCTTGTGCTGGTATAAGGTGTGTCCCTCCTGATTTATTTTTTACACAATCAATAAGTAGAACTACAGTTCAGCTTCATGCAAGTTATAGGCCACAGCACACTGAGAGTGCAGATAAGTGCTTGTATTGATAGAGTGTGGCTGGCAGACACAGTGGATACATTCTGTAAATTTTAATATAATTTTGGTAATTTTATAACTCAGCTCTACGATGCTATATCCATGTGTAGGGTCCCTAGCTTCATTAAACTGATCTTGCCCTACAGATTGCCAACTAACTCAAAACCAGCCTCTATTTGCCATGTCCATATAGCCATTTTAATAACCCAAAAATGCATGTGGCATGCATGATTTCATTTGCTGATTGGATCAATACAGTTGGGCCCTGTTAATGTGTATCCAGATTGCCCAATAGTTAGCTGATCTGTTGGGCAGATACTTGAAGAACAGCCTATGAGAGGCATCAGGCATCACCTGCTGGATGAGTTATGGTTATTGCCAGGAGTAAAAACATTACAACAATGTGGCCATTTAGCAAAACTGTAAAATGTGACTAATTTGAAGACCATTTATCATCCAGTGGGTCCATGTCTTCCTAGTTTATTCTTCACATACATAAAGAAACATTTGCGGCATGCCATAGTAATGAGAAAACAAAGTAAGCAAGACATTTGAAAAATGTATAGATTTTCATTTTCCCACCATGCTCTTGTTTCTAATGTGTATAATTTTCACATGGGTCTGTGGCCGTTCCTCTTCCAAGCCAGCAGAATTATAGCCCTGTTCCTCTTGTCTGATTGTGACCTCATTTATAATAAGTACTTGATAAGTTTGATGGTGGTGGATGATCTATGATGACTCTATAGACCAGAAGCCAGGAGAAAGTCAGGTCTGCATACCTCATTGCCATCTCTTAAAGGATCTGTTTAGGGTCTTCTGTTTCTTCCATAATATGATGTAACTGTAGTATCACTGAGCATCTGGACAAGGCAAGATTTCAAGGAAGTTGTTCCTTCCTGTATTTAATATAATCATCTGATTTAGTAAGCAAGTATACCAAGTTGGAGTTTGGCCTGTAGGTCATAAAAGAAGCTTGTAAACATTTGGATCTGAAGATATCATCTGTCTGAATAAAGTACCTGTATTTCCACAGTGTATCTGATTAATGTTCAGGCTGTAGAATAGTTAGTCATGACTACAAACCTATTGTCCATATCTAAAATTGTCTGAAGTCTGTAACATAGGAGTGTAGGTCAGGGAGGAGAAATGAAGTTTATTACTATATAGTTCTGGCACTGGTTCTCCCTAACTATTCCTCTTGATTAGCACATCAAGAAGAACAGATACTTGTAAAACAGTCACTTGTTAGGGTCTTCAATTAGTAAACAGTTAACATCTTTATTTACATGTTTTGAGCACAGTCTGGACCCTTCCACCACAGCTATTCGCCCCACTGTCATGAAAAGGTGAGGGCTAGATCTCAGAATGTGGATTTCTGGTAGGATACCAGTCATAAATACCTAGAGCAGGGATCCCCAACCTTTTTTGCTTGTGAGCCACATTTAAATTTAAAAAAAGAGTTGGAGAGCAACACAAGCATATGGATGTCAAATAAGAGCTCTGATTGGCTTTTTGGTAACTCCTATATGAACTGGCAGCCTACAGGAGAGAATGTTTGGCCTCTAAGCCAGTGATTCAAAAATAAGCACCTGCTTTGAGACCACTGGGAGCAACATCCAAGGGGTTGGAGAGCAACATGTTGCTCGCGAGCTACTGGTTGGGGATCACTGACCTAGAGTAAGAGGTTTGTCAATCTCACATGGTAGTGGGGTCAGTTTGCATTATTATTTCAACAGTACCCTTTGGAATGAAGGAAAATTGTGTGACCCCCCAGAATGTTGACTCCAACAATTCCCAAACTTGCATACAGATGAGGGTTTGGTTAAGATATATCAAGGATTCAAATTACTTCTAACCAGCATGAAGTAGACTAATAAGTGGAAAAAATAATTAAAGTGATAATTCCCTTGAAACTTTAATTATAAACAGGATATATTGCAATTTTTTGGCTCAATACACACATAACATAAATCTTAAGTTAAACAGCAAGGACAAAATTCTGAAAACACTAAATAAACTGTCTGACAAAAGGCCTGTGTAGATCTTTATAGATGATTACACGTTGGTAGGGTTTTATTTGCTTAACTGATGAAGCAGAACTAGGAGGTACAGGAGAGAACAATGGGCAGGAAAGGACATGACATGTGAATCCCGGCGCTGCCACCTGCTTTTATATTCTTTCTTTTAAATTCTCTCTACTAATGGGGTGGATGTATTTTTAATCCTGCCAAAAGCATCTTCAGATGGAGCACGACCCTAAACAGCTCTCAGCCTTTCTCTGATAAATGGACAGTAGTTATTTGCCAATACCCCCACTAGGCCCTCATCAGCCTCCACAGTAATCCTTTAAACCCAACTAAGTACAAATAGTTAAGGATAAAGATGTATAGTTAAATTAAAGATATTAGTTATTTAGTGGTGGAACTACTGGGGAGCATGGGGTGAGGTTGCACCCAGGCCATCACCCAGGAGGGGGGCAAGGGACCTGGCTGCACGGCCTGTACCCGGGCCTTTGGGAAGGCCACGAAAGATCTTTTCCCTGATATGAAAAGATCATATTGGGCTAATTACAAAGATGAGAATACAGGTTGTGGATGAGGACAACATCAATAAGCAAAAGTGGTTATTGCCTGATGGGATTTTTAAATCTGTCCAGTCAATATCTGGCCAATTTAAGTGCAGATATTAATTGAGCATGTCTGTCGGATGGCCACATACTTGGGAACAGGGTCGGACTGGGACACCAGGAGAAAACCTGTAGGCCCATCTCCGCTCCCACCAACCTTGCCTTCACAAAATGTAGTGAATGGATGTTGGGAGAGCCCTGGTGGTTGTGGGCAGGGCCCTTTGTGGGACACCCCCAATGATCCCCCGCTGCCCAGGTCCAACCCTGCTCAAGCCAATAAACTACCAACTCAGCCCAGGAGGTGGGTAGCTTTTTTCAGCCCATGCATGGCAACCTTTACTCAGGTCCAGGCCTGGACTGGCAATCTGTGGGTTCTGGCAAATGCCAGAGCGGCTGCTGTAAAATGCCATAGAAACTCACTATTTAGTGGGCTGGTGGGGGGCTGTTTGGGCCTCTGTGTAGCTGAAATGCCAGGGCCTATTTTAATTCTAAGTCCGGACCTGCTCAGGTCTATGTCCTACACCATGAATCGAAAAGAAAAGCCCAGTGGGAATTAGATGAATGTCTTTATCCTGTCTGCAGAGTAAACAGTACTGCTGCATTTTGGAATCTAATACAATTCCCCTACCATATACTGATGGTCCTGCAATTGTTTTGGGATAACTGACATGACTGATTAAGTAATCATTTGATCCCAGAAAAAACATTCAGGCATCTGGTGTTATTTCTTCAGAAGGGGAGGTGTATGACATTTTTGGTTACCAACTTCTAATGGTATACTATGTAAATCCTTTAGTCTCTTTTGGGTAGGATAGACCTCTCCATATCGGCATTGTTTTCTGGAAATGTTCTTGGGGCTTTCCAAGGCCTTGTTTCCTATAAATCTTGCTGCAATTGCATAATAATTCATGTTTATCCATCTGTATGCTTTGGATGCTTCGCTTTATTGTTCATAGCAATGTTATAGTTAATTATCTACTACATTTATTGCTGCAAAATCATTTTTTACGTAAAGACTATGAACTGCAGTAAATGAAAAATGAAAGGTTAATACATTTGTTAGTCATAAATAAAAAAAAAACAAAAACATGATTTTATATGAAATTTGATATGTGTGATAGATGTGGATATTTATTAAATCATAACAACATAACAAACGATTCCCCTTTGCACTGCTTGCCTCTGCTTGTGTATTATATCTATTAAATCCTTCTTTTTTACAATTATATACTGTAATCATATTAAATATGTTAAAGACAAATCTTTCTACTACACAGAACTTATGGACTATGAAATAATACTGTACAACGAGTTATTCATCTGAATACAAAAAAATAGTATTGGAAAATGATAATTAATTATAATTAATGTCAGTTCTGAATTGCAGACACATTTTGTGCTTGTGTTGAGAGGTTTCCATCCTCCAGATGACTGAAGGCATTGAAAAACCCAGTTCCTTGCTTTCATTTCTCTACTTGGTTCTTTCACACCCATTTCCATTTTTCTCTCTCAACCTTTCCCTCACTTATGCCTTCAAAAATAATAAAAAAAAGGAACTGAAAGTTCCGTACACTGTCTTTATAGCATTTGACATTACATATGTTAATTGGAACAGAACGAGGGAGGTGGGACCATGCGGCTAACCCTATCCATAGTCAGCAATAAGGAAAATGCTTAGATTTTGTGCCTACAAGTCAGTCTGTATAAAATGATATAACACAACTCATTTCTGTTTTGTTTTTCTTTATCGTAATATTGCGTGTCTGTGTATGTTAGGGATGCTCCGAGTCCAGGATTCGATTCGGTATTCAGCCTTATTCAGTCTTATTCAGTAGGATTCGGATTTGGCTGAATCCTTGTGCCTGGCCGAACCGAATCCCTTAAAATCATGTGATCTTTTGTCACAAAACAAGGAACAGCAAAACAGGTGGTTCTGTTTTTCACATCCTGCATCTGCAAATTAGGACTCGGTTCACTGTTCGCCCCAAATCTTTCACAAGTGGATTTGGGAGTTCGGACAAATCCAAAATAGTGGATTTGGTGCATCTGTAGTGTACTGTAACTATAGTATTGAGGTGTGGGGGTGGCAGTTGTTCCTTTACCTATGGCCCACCAAGGCCTTAAACACATTTGGGCAGTAATACTCATCTATTCTTAATTCTGTATGGAGATTAAATCTAATAATTGGAATCCTGTCTGTGCAATTAATAACGTGCAGTTCTAAATCCTACAAGGTTCTGTTGTGTCTATCCCTCATACCAAAGTAAACAAAAGAAACTTTTCAGGAGCTGAAGGTCACTTGTTGAGCCCGCTCCAATAGACCCACAACTGAAAACAAGCAAATGTCCAAAGTACAGAATGAAAATGGAATTGGCTCTGATCCTGATGTTTCTGGTTTTACCATGGCACTTTCACAAATCATGGCTGAAACAAGGTCATTTCGAAGATATTTTCATGTTAATTTTCATGGGAGGGGTTTCAAAGCAAACATTTTGTAATGATTAACTTATCACAAGATCAAGATACAATGTACTTGTTTTCAAAGCCTTTGCCTGGTTAAAAACAAATACTGCATAGCCTAAGGGTAGGGACAGACAAGCAGATTCGGGGAGATTTAGTCGCCAGGCAACTAATTGCCTCTTACACCCAGTGATAATCTCTGCCTTCTTCCTGCCTTCTGTGCGCTTCAATGAGGAATCACCTGCGCTTATTCATTTGCGGCACTTCAATTTACGAAGTCGCCTGAAGTTTCCTTGTGAGGCAACTTTGAGCGACTTTGGAAATCGAAGAGCCGTAAGCGGGCTCGTCTGCCCCTACCCTAAAAAAAGCCAGATGATCATTCAGCGGTAGCAATTAAGGGCAATTGCCCCTTTGAGTGACTTCCGAAAAATTAGGTGCCGCATATCTTTTACTATCTCTTAGTCCGTTTGCTCCTGCAGGGAGCATAGGGCCTCAACGACACTCCTCCAACGAACTCGGTTTGCAGCGGTCTTCTTCAGCTGAGCCCATGTCCATCCGGCTGCCTTCATTTCAGCCTCCATGCACCTCCTCCATGTCTGTCTTGGCCGGCCAAGTTTTCTTTTCCCTGGTGGGTTCCACTCTGTCAGAACTCTTTCTGAGGGTGTGGCCTATCCAGCCCCACTTTCTTCTTCTGATTTCTCGGTCGATGGGGATCTGTTTTGATCTTTTCCATAGGCTGATGTTGGAAGTTTTCTCTGGCCATCTGATGTGCAGGATGTGTCATAGGCAGCGGTTGATGAAGGTTTGGAGCTTACTTGTGGTTGTCATGGTCAGTCTCCAGGTTTCCGAACCATAAAGCAAGACTGCTTTCACATTGGTGTTAAAAATACGAATTTTGGTTTGTTGTGAAAGGGCAGTGGAGTTCCAGATGGGACGTAAGGTGTTGAATGCATGCCTGGCTTTATTGATGCGGCTCCTGATGTCCTCATCTGCTCCTCCATCCTTGCTTACTGCGCTGCCCAAGTAGACAAACTTGTCTACGTCCTTAATGTCAACTCCTTGCAGCTGGATTTGGTCTTGCTGCTGGTTGTTAATCCTCATGGGTTCTGTTTTATTAGTGTTGATCTTGAGGCCAGTTTTTGCTGCTTCCTCTGATAGACGTGTGAGTTTCTGCTGTGCATCTTGTTGTCTGTGCGACAGGAGGCTGACATAATCTGCAAAGTCTAGGTCCTACAAGATTTTAGTGAAGGACCAGCGGATTCCTGTGTTGGCATTTTGTGTAGAGGTAAGGGCCCCACAGGGGGGCCCAGGTGCCTATCTTGTACAGGGGCCCACCAGGGAGTAGTTACGCCAGTGCCCAGACTTTCTGAAGCAGTGGGTATAGCATGTTCGTGGTTGTTTTGACATCCGCTTTTAGGGCTTCAGGTGGGATTCCATCTGGACCTGCTGCTTTCCCAGCCTTGATTTCTTTTACTGCTGTGATGATCTCGGCTCTTCTGGGTGGGTTGATGTTGATGTCCAAAAGGCTGTCTGCTGGTGGGATGAGTGGAGGCCGCTCTAGAGGTGGCCTGTTGAGGACTTCTGCAAAGTGCTCGACCCATCTCGTTCGTTCTTGGTTTTCGTTGGTGATGGTGCGGCCTTCCTTGTCCTTTGTTGCACGTGATGGCTGTGTGTTCTTGCCTGCTAGAGTTCTAGTGATCTCATACAGTCGCTTCATGCCCCGTTTCCCAGCTTCTTTTACTATAGTCAAGTCAAGTTAAATTATTGACAGTGAGGAAGCATTTGGAGGGGGTTAGTCACCTGCAGAAGAGGAGATTTATCACGGACAACTAATACCATATGCCATTGTCCTTAGAGTTGCCACCTTTTGGGAAGAAATTTACCAGGGGTGGCATCAACAAGGGGTGGCCTGTTACATCACAGGGGCAGGGTGATGGCAAAAGGAAAATCGTGGCAGAGAAATGTGAAACAAAAGGGTGAGTTTATAGCAGATTCTGGGCGGGCCAGCGGCTGACATGCTTTACAGATTTACCAGCTACTACATTGCAGGAAGGGTTGCCACCCAGCCAGTATTTTACCGGCCTAGCCGGTAAAATACCTGCAAGGGCCGGTATTACAAATTTACTGGCAATGTAATTGCCGGTAATTTGTTATACCCTTACAAAAAGCCCTCGGCCCTTCACTGTAAACTTATTTGTTCCCCTGACGCTGTGATGGCTCCGCACCCTTAAGCGTCACGGCCGGTCCCTTTTGTGTGTCATTTCCACGGCTACACCCCCTTTACATTGCTCCCCGCCCCTTTTTTCCCGCCCCCCAGCACTAGCCGGTATTTGTTTTTTTTTTTTTAAAAGGTGGCAACCCTATTTGCAGGTAAGTTTGTAATACCAACCCCTGGCCCTAGCAGGTATTTTACTGGCTCGGCTAGGTGGCAACCCCAATTGCCCTTGCCAATCTGGTTATATACATAAAGGTTTGGTTGTCAAACAAGTATTTCTTTCTCTACTTTGATCACCCAGTTTTGTTAAGCCCCAGGCCCAATATACAGACCATACAAACCTACCTGAGAGGACCCAATGGAATTTTCTAACCTATCCAATAAATATCTGTATGATTTTCAGTTAGAAAATGGTAGGAACGGCCAATGGGAAGGCTCCATACAGGGCCCAGTCGCTACTACCGACTTGATATGGAGAGGTGTAGTCAGCAATTTATTAGACTAAGGTGGCCATACACGGGTCAATAAAAGCTGCCCTTCCTATGGGGCCAACTGATTATTCTGGATTCACCAGTGCTATATATAATTAATCATCCATAGAATTTTTATTAGCACAAATTACCTTTATACTCAAACCTTGTAAGGATCATCAGAACTGTACAAACTGTAGGTCATTTTCAATCATGACTATTGATATGTAGATACTGTCCTCCCTGACCCGATCAACCTACAGTATATCATACAGGCTTTGTATACAGGTGACAGAAAATACTGTACAGATTTTACAACTAATTCCCATTTTCCTTTCCTTATCTCAACCATGTATCAACTTTGTATTGACATTCATAAAGCCTTTAGCTTGGTATCAATGGATTTGTATCCTATTCATGTACACCAAGTCCTTAACTCTTTCAGCCACACTCTTTTCCCTCAAAATGTTATTTAGTTGTTGTTTTAATACATCCTGAAATAAATCCTGACTTTGATGTTCCTCAAATACACAAATTACCTGTCCTTTTTGGTATGTTGTGTTAAAAAGTAAAGAAATGAATAAAGCTGTCCCATGTCCTAGATCCAAAAGCGCATTGTTATAAACAGATGGATGATTTTGATCAACATCTCAACCATTAAACACCCTGGTCTCCTTGTACTTTGCAGGAAAGATGGTTTCAGTTTTGTACCAATATAATCTTGGATTTTAATGCTCAGGAAACATTGACATAGCCATTGGAATGGGAAAAAGCCTAAATACCATTGAAAAGGATTCCATCACATTATTGTTGGGTGATGGTAGGGAAGCGGCGCTTCAGTGGTAAATTCAAAATAAAAGTTGCATCCAGACCAGGAATGTATTCCAAATTGCAGGTAGGTATTTCTTTAGGTTCATGGGTGAATTATAATTGTATATATCTTTGATTATCTGGTTTCCAGACTCTCATGATCATTACATGTATGCTGCCTCCAAGACTTATTGGAGTTTTATGTGAGAACTTTGATTATGCATGTCTTTATGGCATACTGCGACCAACCCAAAGAAAAGAGAAAGGATATCCTTTGATACCCCATGTGAATGGTAATTACTATTGAAGTTATTGGTGATGTTGGAGTGGGGGTTCTTTCTCTTTTCTTTGGGTTGGATTGATAATTCTGATATATTCAGACCTCTTTTCCAAGTAAGCAATTTTGATATTAGCATATCCCGAGTATTTCCCCTTTTTCCCCGGCATACTGCGACCATTCACATTTTCACGTAATGTAACACGCTCTTGTATTCTGCCAGATAAATACAGTGTTGTACCATGGCACAGTTTTATGTTTCCAGTCAGGATCCTACCTTCCTCTCACTCTGATTTGTCCTCACCTGCTCATAGGGCTGCCGTTAAACAATTGGCTTTCGAAGGAATAAGGTGCTAACTGGACACTGCATGTCACCATATTTGGAAGATTTACAATAAGCAGTGATCTCCAGGGTGTTGGGTCAGCAATGTAAAGATTAACATTGTCCTTCAGTGCAGATCCTTATTATTTGTTATGAATTATCGCTACTTTTATTTTTTACCCCTCCTCCCAAATCCCAACCCTCTGCCCTCCTGACGGAGGTGACATTCTTACTGGAAATATGTATATTTACATTAGCCAATAATAGCATTTCACTGTGTTCATATCGAGATACACGTCCTTGCACTTTTCTTTGATATTTAGAGCAAGTACCTAGACACATTGGAAGGACAGAAACAACAAAAACTACTAACCCCTTTCAGGTACACCAAATGGTGAGCAGAAGCCTCCCTCAGAGGAGAAATTGTTTAAGAAATCAAGAAAGCCAAAAAGAGACTTCCTCCTCTCTCTTTCCAGCACCCATATCTAAACCTATGGGAATGGGAGATACCTCCTAATGGTCACAAATGACTGGAGAAAGACAATCTCTCCCCTCCTTACCTTCCTCTCTCAATACTTCTTTACTTGCTCCCCTTCTCATTTTCCCCTCTGCCCCCCCCCCCCCCCCCCCCACTTTTTTTGTCTGCTTACTTTCAAGTCTTATTGTGCTGTATTCAATTAAAATGAAACCGTGTTCAAAATGACTGATGTTGAGTAACAAAATCAAGAAACAATGGTATCTGCAAACCCAGTATGTCATAACAAACACACAATATAAGGTTTTATTACCTGTTTTAATATACAATTGTGCTCAAAAGTTTACATACCCTGGTAGAAATTATGATTTCTTAACCATTTTTCAGAGATTATGAATGATAACACAAAAACTTTTCTTTTCACTCATGGTAAGTGGTTGGATGAAGCCATTTATTGTCAAACAACTTTTTACTCTTTTTAAATCATAATCACTACACAAACTATCCAAATGACCCTGATCAAAAGTTTACACACCCCATTTCTTAATAAGGTGTATTGCCCCCTTTAACATCAATGACAGCTTGAAGTCTTTTGTGGTAGTGTAGTAGTTTTCTGGCAGTTGTGGCTGAAATTTCAGTTTTATTTGGTTTGGTTTCAACAGAATCCCTAATTTTCTATACTTCTTTATTAGAGTTTGAACACTTGTTGTGTTTGGTAGCCGAGGATGAGGAGAGTATAACAGTGCTTTATTAGCAGGTTCATGCAGCCATTACATAACAGCAGTAACTCTTACTTTCACTTTCAAGCTGTACAGAAAGTAATGTGTATGCACAGTGACACCTGCAGGCCATTTGTATAAAAACCACAACACTGCTGATTCATTCTCAATTCCTTTGATATTTTCTTATATCCCATTCCTCATTCCTATTTTATAGAGTTCAGCTACCGGCAGAACCTTTGACAATTCTTTTGCTTCCCACATGACTTAGAATCCAAAAAGTATCAGTGCAGCAGTGGATGAAAGATGCAAGTGTCTGTCAGGAGTCCAGAAAGTCATTGACCTTTTATACACACCCACTAATTACAAGCAAACAGATCACAGGTGAAGATGGTTACCTTTAATAGCCATTCTAACCCTTTTGTGACAAGTTGTGTGCATGTTATCAGGCCAAATCACCAGGGTATGTAAACTTTTGATCAGGGTTATTTGGGTAGTTTGTGTAGTGATTATGATTTAAAAACAGTAAACACAGTTGTCTGACAATAAATGGCTTCAGCCAACCACAAACCATGAGTGAAAGAAAAGTTTTTGTGTTATTCATAGTCTCTAAAAAATGGTTAAGAAATCATCATTTCTGCCAGGGTATGTAAACTTATGAGCACAAATGAAATATATACTGAAAATACAAAAAAAAAGTTTGGAAAAAAAAGATACATGTCCTTGTATAAGGGAAAACCTCATTTAACCAGATAATTCCAATGGTTACCTTCAACCTTACAGACTGTGTGTTTGTGATTCCATGTGGATACTCTCCCATGCCTGTCCTTCAAATTCTCATCAGTCATTCCGCTTTCACCCCATCTTCCCACTGCATATTTACTTTATGTGTCCTACACAATTATGTATACTAATATTGCTGGCTTTACAAGGTCTGTCATTACTTCCCACATAGAGATAAGAATGGTTATGAAATTCCTAAATAGTATAGGCCAATAGTAAATGCATATATTCTCTAATGCTGTCTCTACTGAATAGAGGGAATTATACAGTATATGTCTGTATTTCTGTTCCACACATCAGTGCATAGGCTCCCAGTGAATTAATAAACTCAGTAGGTGGCCGTATGACCAGGTAGCAGTTCAGAAATTATCCAAAATCAATATAGTTCAATGCACATTCCCTGCCAACATACTATTAGTAATTCAGTCTTTGAATACATTTTCAAAACAGCCTTTTTGCATTAACTTTGGGAAAAGTATCTCCTGAAAAAAGCGCCGGTGTCACTAGACTCAATTTTTAAGGTAATGTTGGACCGGTGGGTCTGAGGCCCATCTGGGTCTCCACCAAAGGGTCCCCTTCCCTCACCACAACACCTACGGGCCCTCCGCATCGGACACAACCACCCTCCGAGCCCCGCACATGCCTGTCCTTTGGTTCCATCCACAAGGGGGCAAGGTCAAGGGCAGTGCAGGCCATAGATAGGTAATAGTCTGGGTCTGTGGGGACGTCTGTGGGGCTGGGTTTTTACTTTGTGTCCCTCTGGCCCAGCCCAACCCTGTGTAAAGGACAAGGAAAGCCAAATTCACTGGGGGTTGGCAATATGTTAGGAAGGTGCTTATTTTAGAGAAAACATAGGAACACTTAGGGGCAAATTTACTAAATTCACATCTATTCACATGAATGATTCGAAATTCGATCGAATTTTCAAAAATACTTGAACTCGAATTTTGAATATGCAAATTAGGTAAATTCGACCAGTGAATTCAGTAAATTCGATCGAATCGAATAAAAATCTATTTGAATATTCGAATACTCAACTATTGAATTATTTCCCCTTTAAATTTTTATTCGATTGCCTAGTTCGCCAGTTTCAATCTGCCAAGGTGGCTTTGGCGAATTTTGATCGATTTATAAAAATTCGATCAAATGGTTAAAATCGTTTGATCAAATTTTTATAATTCGATCTTTCGACCAATCGAATTTTGGTGAAATCCTTCGAATTCCCTAACTATTCCCATGGTCGAATTCCGAATCTTCTTCAATTAGAAATTCGAGCAATAGTAAATCTGCCCCATTGCACATGAGCAGTAGATTAAATGAAGCACTAGCCTGGAGACAAAAACTGGGTAAGATTAGAGCTTCGGGGGTGCTAACACTACACAAAACAGAAAATACACTCACATAATTATCACACAACAGAGTATTTTAAATAATGCTTTATTTTAACACATGCTAAAAATATTTTGCAAGTACAGAAGTATGTCCACGCCCTCTTCCGAGCAACATAAAATGGACAAAAGATGGAAAAACAAACTCCTCAGTTTAAGTCTTCAATTATATATATATAAAAAAAACAAGGCACTATATATCCCCCATTTACTTTGTGCATTTTGTTCTTAAGCTAAAAAAACTAACTAACTTTTCAAGTTATTACAAAACTCACCTCAGTAGTGTGTATGAAATGGTTTAAGAACAAATAACAATGACAAGTCAAACTAACTAAAGTTTAGTGCCACTTAGCTATTTGCCACCAGACTTGGCACACAAGGGCACTTCTATAAAGTTAGAACTGTAACTAAAGGGAAATATATGCTATTCTTAAATAGGCCCTTGCCTTCCATATATTATACTTGCACAATATGTCATGTGCACATAATATTCTTACAACTGGAAGCTCCCATACTGCTTACCTTGATGAGGTATTCTCCACAGGAATCTTTATGGGGCGCAAATATATATGGAAGAGGAACGCTATTTAGAAAACTTGTATATTGTCCCTTTAGTAATCCTCCCTGTTATTGCTATGTGAAAGCAAATGATGCATGTAACACAGCTGCTTGTAAAATACAAATATATTATTTTGCCATTTATTTTATCCTTTATAAATAGTTAAGCGACCATTCTATAAAATAAAGAGGCCATTATACTTGGCCAGCATAGTCTGCTGCAAAGGGAGCTAACCTGGCTAAACAAGGTTAGACACAGTAGTTCTGATTGGCTTCTCCTGGACTTGTTTGCTTAGCAAAACGGCATATATGGCACACATAACTCTACTGGCTATGGCCGACTGACTTCAAGAGTCACAGTAGGTTGAAGGAATAACAATTCTAAGGAGTGGATAATGGAGACATATTTTATCGCTAGTAGTCCTGTAAAGAGGTAATGCCCCTTTCACAATGAAAACACCTAAGAACACAAAATAAATACAATAAAGGCAGGACCACAGTGTATCCAATCTTGTCTACTGTATTATGGCACAGCAGGCATTCTTCTTAATGCACAATGGAAAAAAAGCCTCATTCACATAAAATAGCAAAATATCTTAACCATCTTGTTCTAAAAGCCTTTAAACAGGCCACAAAACACCGCAAGGACAGGGTAAATGATCTAACATTGAAATAAAACGCTACTACCGCAGAGGCAGTATGAATACATAATGTCTAGAATACACCAGAGAATATTTACAGCATGGCATTCTAACTTTTTTCGTTGTTGTTGCTTTGACAGCCGACAGCAGCTTGCTCAGTAATATGTCACTGGCCCCTTGTGTATGCCAAGCGAGTGAAAACTTGTATCAAGTCACCAAAATCCCATAATACAAAAGAAATTCTATATGAAACATGATGTAAAAAGACCAAGGGAATAATACAGCTGTCACTGGGCACAACCTGGGCCCAGCAATATCAACAAACCCACATTTCATGGAAACCGGCAAAGATGTAACTGTTGGTTCCTGGATAAGGACAAATAACCTGTAGAAATCTGGCAGAACTTACAGCCAACTCTAGATACACATGACATGGAACCATTCCCCTGTCCATGAAGTTGGGAAGGGCTTGAACCTTGTTTCTACTCGTGGTCTAAGTTTTCATGGAGCAGTAGAACTAGGGTTGCCACCTGTCTGGATTTGACCTGGACAGCCCAGTTTTTGGAAGAGCTGCCGGGTGAGAAGTTCCTGTCCGGATTTCCAAATTAGGATATCCGGACAGGACATTGAGGTGAATGACATGGCGATCAGCCAATCGATGATCAGGGGCACTCAGTCCCGCCCCTGACATCACCCACAACGCCCCTGCCTGTTTTCGAAGGGGAAAAAAAAGTGGCAACCCTAAGTAGAATGTTTGTTTGCTGCCCTAAATGAAGATACCAAGTGGTAACATTGGAAATCTCCATTGGCTTGGAAGTTACCAATGTCCCCTGCATTTTATCATTTACTTATTTGCTGTGCTGCACTTTCAAAAAGTGAAATGCGCACCTGTGCAGTAAGGCACTGCCATAGTAAACACAGGCATGAATGAACAGAAAATTGCCTAGCAACGTGGCACCATAGGTACAATACTTAGTTTGCATTTCTATCCTGGACAGAATACCTTGCATTACAATCTCAAAACTCTCAATACTTAACCATCATTTTACTACGACTTGGTAGTTTAACATTAAGGAGTGTTTTTTCTAGAAAATAGAGCTGTTGTGGTGCTTCCCCTTGTTGTCAACTGGAACTGACCATTAGCATTGCCCAATGTTACAACTGTGGCTACGCTTCCTGTGCTATATATGTAATATTGCTTTAAACTGGAGGATCTCACATACCTATAACAGCCATTGTGAGAGGCCTTTCTGCATTAATCAAGTTAGTTGCAGGAGCTGTGCAGTATAATAATCCTGTTGCTTTTCTGATCTGGTTTGTCAACTCACCCCTAAAAAGTGTGAAAAAGGGATGAATTAGGCACATTGAGTTGTTTGTTGAGTAGAGGTTACAGAACTGTACTATTTGGCACAGCCAGAATAGCTGAGGATGCTTTTAAACCAAGTGCATACTTGCTCTGAGACTCCAGTCCCATAGGTGGGTGCTAGGGTACAAATGACATGCTTATCATTAAATAGATCATGTCTAACCTGCTATGTTCTGGAATGAAAACTCCAGAGGAGTTGAGTCCTATATCTGTTGAATGTTCTGGTCAGTATCTGTTCTAACCGTAATGGCTTGGAGGAATAAACTATACAAATGGTGCTTTTGTGATATTTATCCCAATGCCAGAATCGAACATTACTCTCTAATATCTTCTCACTGAACCCTATATAAAAAAATACATCACAGAGGAATACATTCACAGGGAATTTTTCCTAGCCACCCCACCCCCCAAAAACTTCATAAATAATGTACCTTCTAGTTACCTCTTAAATATAGAATGCACTTTCTATAGCAGGTGGGTTATGCAGTAACCATGGTATAGGCTGCCCTGGGCCGTATATCATGGTCACCAATCATCAGTTAGCTTTAAATGCTTTAGTGCAGTCTGAATAATAAAAGCAAACATCTGACTGATTCTGAAGGGTTAATGAACAGGGGCAAACGTTGCCCATGTTAACTATATAAGCTCCAACATTCCTAAGCGCCTCCAGCTGCTCATGGGCTTTTACTTACGTACATAAATTGCATATTAATAACAGCACTACCGAAAAATACATCTCTAGAGTGCAGGGCTAAAAAAAAAAAAAAAAAAAAAAAAA
>CM044431.1:34761687-34824994 GCA_024363595.1 Xenopus borealis
TATATATATATATATATATATATATATATATACACACATATATATATATATATATATATCAAAAGCCAAAAACATAAAAGGACAAAAATGGAAATGTACGAACATATATATATATATCTCAATCTTAAAAATAACCTAATACATTTTTCAAAAACAAACTTCACATGTATAAAATATTCTTTTAGAATATATTTTTTTATGGTCTTTCTTCATAAATATTAAGAGTTCCTTCAGTTCAAAACCCCCCCACCATCCAGAAAACCACGCTGAGAGTCTTAATATGTTGGGTAGAGATCATGCAGTGGAACTTGGATGGTTGCAGCAGGAAAGGCCTGAGGTATATAGCCAGCATATCCTCCATACATCGCTGCTGTGTTCTTCTGTAGTGTGGCTAATGCGGCTGATGCAGGAGCTGCAATGGGTACGTAGCTTGCCCCATAAATCCCTGCGGCGGGAATCCTTTGCATATTGGGAGCCATGGTGTATACTGGAGTGATTGGACGGCCCTGTAAAATACCCCAAAAAGTAAAATAAGTTCAAGCTGAGATTTCTTCACAACCTTTTGTTCTTTATTGCAGGTTGTTTATGTCTTATTTTAAATCATGGTGTGTACATGTCATGCTCACCCACTGGGGCTCATTTATCAGCACTGGTCAAATTTGCCCACTGGCAGTTACCCATAGCAACCAATCAGAGAATAACTTTTTTTTAAAAAACTGAAATTGTACTAAGCATTTATCTTACATAGCACCACAGTGAATAGGATATAAAGGCAGTGTCAGGCTCTGGGGCCCCCACCGCAAGCTAGTAACGCACGCGCGAATGCCGGCGTGTATGCACCATGCACACCACCTCTAACCTGCAATTTTTTTTACATGGCCAAATGGGGATCATGTCTGGGCCAGAGAGGGCCCAGTCCAACCCTGCACTCCAGCAATTGGGGGCCAGAAGTGAGTTTAGGTCTGGGCCCACCAGATTTTTTTCCCGGTGTCTCGCTAGCCCAGTCCAACTCTGTATAAAGGAGAGGGATAGAAGGGGTGGGGGTTAAAATAAAGATTCATCAAAAACAACAGAAAGCAGTGTTATACTTTTGGAAAAGTCTATTAATAGATGGCTCAGAGAATATTTTTTTTTAAAGCTAGCTGCAAGTAGAACAATGGATGCAGCTATTTGTATGGTTGCCATGGGTTACTGCCCATGGGCAAAATTGCACAGTGTTGATAAATGACCCTCACTGTGTTTTACGGCAGGGCAGGTACTGATCAGAGGCCACATTACAAACCAGCTTCAAAATACATCAGTTTTTGGAGTTAGAAAAGCGATTGTCGCTCACCTGAAATGGTGGAGGTGTTGAAACTGAAGGAATCCCTGCTGCTGCGGCTGCTGCAGCCGCTGCAGCCGCTGGATCTGCCTGGATAGCCATCGGATTCATCATGTGCTCCATTCCGTGTATTTTGCCTTCTTCAATTAACTTAGCAGTGGAAGCAGCCTGAAACATGGAGTACTGGGTACCAATAGTAGGGATTGCCACTGAAACATATAATGAACTTATCAGCCACAATAAATTAAATACATTTTGATATACAACATATAGCAGGGATGTCAAAAGAGCAGCAGCACACTGCAAAGTCAAGTCCTGATCTCGGGTAATATTTCTGGTGAAATTCTATAAATTATACTGAATACTGCCTTTATAATTAAAGGGCCAGGGCCTGTTACAAGTGGGTGGGTGTGGATGCGGCAGTGGGAAAAAATACAACTCTAAGAAAGGGGCTAGTGATTTATAACATGGATTGGATCAAACTGCACACAACACACAAGAGGTAAGGGAAATCATGGGAATGCAGAATCAGTCCAACCACAATGATTTTGACCCAACCCCCAAACTATTGTGTTAGTTTTAGAAGAGGAGAAGATATGTTTGATTTGAGAAAAAAAATATCATATGATTCAAACAGGGCCCTGATTAAACATCAGGCAATACATATTGTACTACAGAATTTACTGCAGCCGACAGATATATACTGTATATAGCACTTTCGCATGAAGATAAGCGTCTGTTGAAAATATTGGGTAACACTGTTAAAAGCCAGAGGGCTCCTAGCACTAGCCTAGTGCACTAGCAACACATTGTGCCACGGCCATGGTTAAAGGGGAACTATCTCGAAAGTGAAAATTTAATATAAGCTTCCTCATTCTGAAATAAGAAACTTTCCAAATACAATACAATGAAATATTCTGTACTGTTTCTGAAACAATCAAGTTCATCTTCACTATTCCTCTCTCAGCATCTGTTTCTCCTCATTCTCTCTTCATTCAGGAGTTGGGTGTCAGATATTCATTGACGGTTACATCCAATATATCTTATTGGGGGGATCTTTTTGCCTAGAAGATGTATTAGAGCTCACTCTAAAATCACCAGACATCATGGAGTAAATTTATCAAAGAGTGAAGTTCCGCCACTAGAGTGAAATTCCGCCGCTCTCCATTAATTTCTATGGGATTTTGAAAGGCGTATTTATCAATAGGTGAAGTGAAAGTTCACCCTTTGATAAATATGCCGTTAAAAATCCCATAGAAATGAACAGAGAGCTGTGGAATTTCCCTCTAGTGGTGGAACTTCACTCTTTGTTAAATATACCCCCATGTATCTCTAAATGCAGAATTTGTGCAAAAGGCAGTAATTTTGTTATATTTTGCTTGTGCTGGAATCCATTATTTGAGTGAGCTCTGATACATCTACATACAAAGAAAGCCCCCCTATAAGATATATTGGATCTGTCAATGAATATCTGACACCCAACTGCTGCAAGAAGAGAGAATGAAGATAAACTTGATTATTTCAGAAACAATGTAGAATATTTAATTGATTGTATTTAGAAAGTTTCTTTTTTCAGTATGATGAAGCTTATATTAAATTTTAATTTTCGCGATAGTTCCCCTTTAAAGGAGTTTAGTGTGCATTAGTGATGCAAGGATACATTTGTCCATCTCTGTATACTAACATGTTCCGCACATGTGCAATTCTCAGCTGCAGTTCATATGGTATTGGAGTGCGTATGCTGCATACCCACCCTCTTGGGCACAAAAAGGTTTTAACTAGTGTTATTGCGAATGAACTAGTTTAAGTGTAATGCTTGGCTATTTCAGTGAATGGACTGAAGGATAACAATAGCAAGAACACAACAATATACAGACAATATAATGCCCGGCTGGCAGAAGGCAACCCACTAGTTAAGCACAAGTTGAAATGGCATTTGTCAAACTAACCTGTACCGTGTTTAAGAGCAACTGGATTGACTGCAGGTAATTCCAGGTTGGGTACAAGTTCAAAGCCTTTTTCTTGCGGTTTACCCTTCCCTTCATGATATCTGCTATAAATGCCACGGCCTGCTGAGTATCCCCCCAGGTAGGCTCCCCTCGGACCAGGGGATCTGTTGCCAGCTGCACCTCTCCCTCTGCCTCTTAAGCTGCCTGCTTATAATAGCAACATGATACAATAAGCAATAAGCCATCAACACCCAGCCTGTATCATCAAAGCACTTCCATTTTGGGTTTTAAGACCTGACCCTCAATACTACATTTTAATATTCATAGATATTTACATAAAAATATGATGTTTCTCTTAACATAAAATGAGTAAGTGAACTCAGTTTATGGTGGCTGGTGTCACACAGGGAGATTGGTAGCTGCTACTTGTACTGTGTTTGATACAGCCTATGATTAAGTGCCTATAGTCACGAAATGCATAAGGCTGTGTATTAATCTACTTTATGGGCTTAATAAAATTCTTAGTTCTTTTACAAGCCTGTTTGTGGGATCTGCCATATGGGAGTACCTGCCATTTTCTACTTTGGTTGGATACCTCCACCTCATCCCGTAGGTCTGGGGCATGAGCACCCTGACCCGACATATCACTGGTGAGATAATAACCCTTTTGTGTTTTACTTTGGGACTTTTTCTTTAAAATAGCTGCTACGTGTCACCAAAAATTGCCCAGATTTGGTCACAGGTCCGGCTGTCTGAACAAGTATGGCACTTGGGAAAGGGAGGGATTGCCGATTATGATGGAACACACTGCGTTGTGATTGCAGCTTTTATATTCAAACTGAAAACTTCATCTGGTAAGGCATATTCTTGGTAGAAAGATTGAGAACTGGCAGATAAATAAGACAAATCACCACCTTCTGCTTATTCAGACCTTCGATGCTCTGTGGCCGAATAGTCACATGATTTACTTCTCTGTAATAATAAAACAGTAGCTTGTAGTGGATCCTAACCAAGATATAATTAAGCCTTATTGGAGGCAAAACCAGCCTATTGGGTTTATTTAACTTCTGCATGATTTTCTAGTAGACTTAAGGTATGAAGATCCAAATTATGAAAAGATCCCTTACCCAGAAGTCTTGAGGATTCTGAATAACAGGTCCCATACCTGTATTAATGCTCAAGTACTAAAACAACTGTACTGTAAACAAATGATCTGTTCCATGAAATTTGAATTGCAACCCTTGTGGACAAATAGGACCTTAACTGTACTGTATACCCTATGTTAGAGCTTCTGAAGCAAATATACAATATCAGCACAGTGTATTTAAATAACTGAATGTAGCCTTATCATGGGTGGTGTTACTGGCCTATTACAAGCATCAATGATCCCCCAGAAAAAAATTAAATGTGTTTCTACAAGTTGCAGCTACTAATCACAGACATGAACGTGCGGAAGCAAACTAATGACAAGCAGTGCTGCTTCTTGGTACTCAAAGACTTGCAAATACTGAAGAGAAACGCAAGTTGAATATTTTCTAGGGACTATATATTTTTTCCAGGTCAATTAAAACCCCAAATGGACACATGCAGCAAGTTAAACAAATTAGCATATGGCACACATTTTTAAAAGGGACACTGTATCCTCAATACGTTGTATATGTGGCTTGGGAAATCGCGTAGCGTAAGCATTGATTGAACTGAAAACCTGCAGCTCCCCATAGCAGCAAGACCTCATATCACTCCCTTCTGAGTGCGGATCAATAGACATGAGTCGTGCTATTATCTAATCCGGCTTTATTTAATGTCAAAAGTACATCAGTGGGTAAAAATGAACGCGCTTCGTGCCTGCTAAGCTAGGCACTTCTTCAGAATTCCCAATAGCAGCAACCCTCCATGTTGCAGTTTTATCTCCACAGCTCATGGGCTAGTTATGATAATGGGGAGCTGCAGATTTCCACAGCAAAACATGCATATAGGTTCATATATACAGCAGTCTGGTCATAAAAGGGCTCCAACAGCTAAGTAAACAAGCATTTTAGGTATAGTCTGTTACTGCCCAATCGGCCATATTTATATACTATGGGTCAAAATACATGAAAATTATTATGCAGTACAAATATGGGGTTACTGACTTAAGTCCTACAGAACAACAATTATAAGTAGAAAGGGCAGTGGTTGTAGTAAGGTTAAATTTTAACATGGATAAAGTAAGATTATACATTAGTATTACCAAAATCTAACCCTAAATTTATTTGGAAATACAAAGCACTGTGCCCTGCTTACTATCACAAGCGAGGGTGCAGAATTGTGGTCATGTACAGGGCTCACTTACACCCATTTCTGCTGTATTCTGCACTTTACTCTGATTTTTAATCTGCCCCATATGCAAGTGATCTGTGCACGGACCCTAAAATGTGTGCTTCTGTGCCCCTTCTGGCTATAAACACAGGCCAATTGTAAACAAGTTCTATATGTGAACTTGGCAGATCAACCAATATGAATCATAGGATTATTCATATAAATACTGAAAAAAATGCTTGCATAGATATTCTACTCAGCATTTATAAAAAAAAAAAAATAGAATGAATGTAAACCATATATAAACTATACTAATATTTTATAAAGAAATGTACCACAACCGACTAATTTTGATCTTTCAACTAATTTTCATCTTCCCTGTATATCTTCTGGGAGAATTTCCTCTTTGACTGTTCCTGCTTCCCCCTGCCAATGTTGTGACACAAATATTGCAGCAGGGTGTATGTGCAAACATAGTTTATTTTTAAAAAAAGTATATTTTCCCTGTAAACCAGTGACACCAAACTCACGACTTTATGTACTTGGGACCTATATATATACAAAATACAACTATTTTGGGTGAGGCACGGACCAAGGTCCATAAACCCTTTCCCAATTGTACTTTGAACAACACAACTGTATTTTGTAGTGATTATGTGCTACAACCCCCATATAGCCCCTATGATTGGATCACTTGGGAGCATGTGCAAAGTCACCCTTACTGATCAATATTTGAATGTGTCCCAAAGAGATGTCGATGGAGAAGGGGATCATTGTTTGGCCCATAACAAGTATAAACTGGTCAAGAGGGGGATATTCTCTACCACTGTAGGGGCACCTTAGCAAGTTATAACACGGTGACACCCAGACACTAAAATGGGAATAAAATGGCCCCCTTCTAAATTTAAATTGTTTTGAAGCCAGGGGGATATAAGGTATACTGTTATACTAATGTGCAAAACTTTAGATAAATTATGTATTATACTGATTTAAAAGGATACCCTCAATTTGAAGAAGAATCAAGGTTGAGATTAGATAAAGGCAAGTTAAAGAAAGATCAAATATTTCCAAAGTTTAACTCATTTGCAAGATTAATATAAATTCTATGGAAGGAAGAAATAATTTAATTGAATTGAAGATAGTAACAATCATAGCATGGCAATCAGTATATTGCAAGCCATTTGGGAACAACACAATTGGAAAGAAAAATGGGAGTCGTTCCATACAGACAAATAAATAACGTGGATAATGCAACATTAACTGCTCTGGACTGTTCTGACTTTGCCAGTGTTACTACATAAAAGGTCTAATAAGATACTATAATATAATGATGGGCACACAAAGAATATAGCAGAACTATGAAATGTACCAACCTTTGACAAAGTAATCTCTGTTTGGACCAATCAGGGCATTGTATGGGTATCCATAGTATGCCAAGGTATATGGGTCACAAGAGTAAATGTAATTGGGTTGGGTCACTTCCGTGGCTGTAGCTGTGGCAGGTGCCCCTCCTTTTGCAGCTTTCTGGTAACGTGTATACTGTTCCTTATCTACAGGCTTGGCCAAAGTGACTTCTACGCAGGATCCTTCCAGTTCAGTCCCGTTAAGTTTCCTCATAGACTGCACTGCATCTTCCCTACTTGCAAAATGCACAAAAGCATAGTCTCTTATTTTTTTAACCCTCTCAACGCACCCAGGATTGAACTGGCCAAAGATCATTTTAATTGTATCCTCGGATGTTTCAATCATCAGGTTTCGGACATAAAGAATTTTAACAGTTTCCATCACATCTTCATCAACATCAATCTCCGGTTCTGCCCAGTCAACAGCAATCTGGTGGCCCCACAGTTGGATTCTTCCTGGCATCAGTTTCCGTCTTGCCATGGCAGCTGCTCGGTGGCTTTCATACTCTACAAAGGCGAACCCTCGATTTTTCATTTTATCAGCAGCACTGGCGTAAACAATGACATCAAGAACCCCTTCTGTCACCTTGGAGATTTCTTCCAAAATCTCTTCTCTTTTCTTCATCTTTGGGATGCCCCCAATGAACAGTCTACAATTATCAACACTACAGCAAACCCCCAACAGTCTCCCTGGCCTTATTTCATAGTTGTTCAGCTCCCTGACTGCTTGCTTAGCTTCGTGCTTTTTTGTGTACATGACAAAGGCATAGCCGCGATTCTTTCCATCAAAGTCCATCATCAGGCGCATTTCAAAGATCCTACCTGCACTTTCAAACACTGGGACCAACTCGTCTTCATAAACATCCCTGGGTATTTTTCCAACAAACACTTCACAACCACGGGGTGGAGTGGATCCTTCCCAACCTGGGGGTGGACCACCATATTTCCTCTGTCCATTCTCTTGGACCATAGTATAACCTGTACGCTCCATGAGTGCAAGCAGTGCAGCTTCATTAGGGGCTCCAGCCACACCCTCAAGAATGTTAGAAGTAGACATATCTGATGATTCGTTGCTTATCATTGCAGTGGAATCTTCTGCTGTCATTATGCCAAAGTCATACAGTACTTGCTGAAACCTATTAAAAGACAAAATGACAACAAACGTGATGAGATGGAAAATTCTCATCGAGAATAGTTTTAAGAAACAGATTAGCCATAAACACAGTAAAAAAGGCTACATTGGCTAAAACTCTACGGCAGGAAAAAATATATTAAGCAATGTCAAATACACGTATTTAGGAAACACTCCTTGCAAAGACTTGCTCAAATAGGTTAGGGAGTGCTCTTCCATAGTTTAAACACATTAATAATGGTAACTTATTAAATGAAGAGGTAAATAATGTACAATAAAAACAATGAAGCTAAAGGTAGACTGCCAACATAAATAAAATATTTCAATACTTGAGAAATGCAATAAGTGTTCATTATTCCAAGGCAAAATGTTAAATGCATTGCTTTTCAGACTGATGAAAGCATGAGTCGCATGGTTCCCATTGATTTCAAAATGCAAGGAAGGATAAGAGACGCCAGCTGAAAAATACTTCTCCCTCTGTACACTCATATTGTATATTTGTTTCAGTAAGACCTCACATGATTATCACAGTCAACCTCCCATGTTTCGCCCATCTAACGCATCACTTTTATGGTATCTCCAGACATTACTGAGCCCACAGAAAAAGTCATAACATAGCAGCTGGAATGCGGTGTTTTGGTATTTAGGATCTACAAAAACAAAAAAGTGGTGACTACTGTGTAGCAATGATTCAATTTGGCCCTTGCAAGACTCACAAAAGAATCCAAGAGATGAGGAAGGATACATAGTTTGCTTATCCTACCGGTTCACGTACTATTATATAAATTTACATAAAATAGTTACACACATCTGCACAATCACACCTCCATTCCTGAGGTCTGTGACTCATCAAATTGTAGAATTCAGAGTGACTGATTTATTGTAGAATGTAAATTGTAGAATTCAGAGTGACTGATTTATTCCTATGCATGTGTTTAAATATGCATATCAGTCTAAATTGAGCGTGTGTGTAACTGATATTCTGTTGTGATTGTACATATAAAGTACACTTTATAGGTACCACCAAATAAATACTCCTCATTCTTTTCTGGGGCGTGGGAAGGTATGTATACTAAGTAGGCAAAATAGGCAGGTATGGAGTGGCACAAGGAACGTGCAACTAAAAGAACCCCAAGATGATATCATTGCGTATCTGTTGTGGCAAAGAATCCAGCTATAAAATTTGGCACATGCGGGTAAATCATTGGCCACACGTTGGGTCAAATTTCCCAGATGCCTTTCAGTTTTCACCAGAATGACTGGATGCTCGGGACCTGGTGTTTTCTGGATAAAGGATATTTCTGTAATTTGGATCTTCATAGCTTATGTAACATAGTAAATTAGGCTGAAAAAAGACACACGTCCATCAAGTTCAACCTTTAAACTTTTTTTTTTTTAAAACTGCCTAACTGCTAGTTGATCCAGAGGAAGGCAAAAAACCCAATCTGAAGCCTCTCCAATTTGCCTCAGAGGGGGAAAAATCAGACTAGTCCCTGGATCAACTTGTATAATGAGCTATCTTCCATAACCCTGTATTCCCTCACTTGCTAAACACCATCCAACCCCTTCTTAAAGCTATCTAATGTATCAGCCAGTACAACAGTTTCAGGGAGAGAATTCCACATCTTCACAGCTCTCACTGTAAAAAACCCCTTCCGAATATTTAGGCGGAACCTCTTTTCTTCTAAACAGAATGGTAAGTCTACTAGAAAATCATATAAACATTATATAACCCAATAGGCTGGTGTTGCCTCCAACAAGGATTCATTATATCTTAGTTTGGATCAAGTACAAGCTACTGTTTTATTATTACACAGAAAAAGGAAATCATTTTGAAACATTTGGATAAAAAGGAGTATATGGGACATGGCCTTCCCATAATTAGGAGGTTTCTGGATAACATATTTCCAGATAACGGATGCCATATCTGTATTATGTGACCGACGGTCGTAGCAAAATGATCAGCACTGAAACACATTTGCAAACAAGATTCCAAACACATTTCAATTAAAAACAAATGTTTATTTCCCATTCTCAATGGTTAGAAATAACATATGGTGCCTAACCTAGCCCTGGTCACTGGCCCTATGTTTCTGTTATGTTAATTGCTTATTTTAGGAAATAAATAAAGTGAATTTATATTCCCCATATGTGCATTTCTGTATAGTTTCTGAGTATTTAATGAGAAGCCAAGTTGTTCGATCTATACATTCCTTCTCCACCCCCTGCCGTGCACACATTTGACCTTTTTCTAGAGTAGAAAGTATTGTGACTGATTATGCAGTTACTCATTAAGCTCAGGTTCCAATGAGTGACTTTTACAAATCAAGCATTTACAGGCTGCTGGTTTCTTTTTTTTTGCATGGTGAGGGTAGGTGGGCAGGGAATCCAATATCCATATCTGTATTTCTGTCATATCGGCAGAACTAAATTACAAAGTGCAGTAATTTAAGCCCAACCTGTGATCGGCGATGTTTGTGTAACCTTTTTATGGGAATTGTGAAATACGTTTTCGCAGCAAGTGTTGAGGGTGGAAACTGAAAATTAAGAGATTGTGAACATTTATTTACTTCGGAGCAGGGTTAATATCATAAAAACATTCAAATGTTTAACTAGTAATGGGACCTGCGATCTTTGTACCCAACGAGACAGCTTTATAACATGTAATTGAGATAAATGTAAACTCTCTCGCCACACTTTGCCAGGCAAAAATATGTTTTAAAGGACAAGGAAAGTGTAAAATAGAATAAGGCTAGAAATGCTGTATTTTGTATACTAAACATAAACATGAACTTACAGCACCACAAGCCTAATCAAACAAATGATTTATGCTTTCAAAGTTGGCCACAGGGGGCTGTCATCTTGTAACTTTGTTATACATCTTTGTCTGACACTGACACTGCACATGCTCCGTATGGTCTGTGCTGCTTAGGGATCCTCCTAAATGATCAAAAAACAAAGCTGTTTTAGTTCTGCATGGCTGCTAAGTAAGGCGGGAGCTCCCCCTGCTGTTCATAAGTATGATTGTTTCCCTGCCAGAAGTTAGGGACTGTATGACAATTCCTATCCTCAGCACTAAATGAAGGGAGAATTTCACTGCATACAGTCAGGTTTCTTATAAAAACGGTACACATTTTATAATTAAAGTATATTGGAGATAGATTTCTTTTTCATTAAAGAAAGTAAAAATGGGAATTTATTTCTTTGCCTTTCCTTGCCCTTTAAAGTTAAAAGCCATCATCTGCAGCTTGTTTAATGGACAGCAACTGAAAAGAAGTAGCACATCTGATTTATAGGGCCAATGCGTGAGTGGTTTTAATGAAAGATGATTTGATAGTATACGGCCTGATGGGTTGTCATTTTAATATGTTTAGTTTACTATGTCAATATAAAACCTGGAGCAAGATGGATAAACACATCTGGCCAATTGTGTGGAGGCCAAAATGGATTCATCTTATTGTTTAAGACTATACAAAATAGACAATATCACCTGAATATCACCTTAAGTTGGCCAGATCTCAATTGGGCAGGGTAAAAAATCCCATAGGATCGTGGCCGCATCTGTCCGTTGATGGACTGCATTGTGATCCGATCATTGGGCCCTAGGGCCCACGATCGGATGAGCCTGATATCGCCCACCTCAATGTGGGGCATATTGGGAAGAGATCCAGCCAAACGAGCAGATCTTCCTGTGTATGGCCAGCTTAAGTGCTGATATGAACAGAAAAATTGTAGGCTGGATGTAGACTGGATATTTTTTTTAATTCATACAAGTATGGTACCTGTAATGCAGAATACTTGGGACCTTATTTTCATTCAGATATTTATTATACATTTTCCCATCAATGTAATATTTAAGTAATATTTTCCCAGGAACAGAATGCGAACACTGTTTTTATGGATGCAGATCATAATGGGACATCATCACTAAAAGCAGACCACACATTAGTAAAGTATAGGAACTCCTGCAATAAGGATTCATGATATCTTAGTTTAGATCAAGTACAAGCTACTGTTTTATTATTACAGAGAAAAGGGAAATCCTTTATAAACATTTGGATAAAATGGAGCCTATGTGAGATGGCCTTTCTGTAATTCAGGAACTTTCTGGATAATGGGTTTCTGGATAATGGGTCACATACATGTACCAACACCAGTTCACTCATTCTGGTTCAATTAATGGAAATACATCATCATACCTCATGTGTAAATGCTTGCAGCCTTACTTTTATTTATAAATTCCGAGCTACATCAGTGCAGGAGCTTGTATAATATATATACATACTTGGGAAACAATTAAAACATTCTGCAGTAATTGCAATTAGGCAGCGACAGTGCTTATTAGGCAGCGTTGTGCTCATTTTATGACTTCAGAGGAACCACTCTGCTGAAACCAGTCGGAACCATTAGCCACTCGATAAACAGGAGCATTTTGCCCGTGCAGCTAAGAATACAAGTCCTCACCCCGAGCCGGCTGTGCTGGGGGAATGAAAGCGAGATGGACATCAAACAAACTCTATTATGTGGGACAGAGTCAGAGGAGACATATAATGAGATTATAATAAAGAACAATGCTGACATTGTCCACCTTAACCCCTTCGATGAAAGGGCAGGTAGAAGAAGTGCGTGGAAACACAGATCATTGTACAGCGGGGCTCATTAAACGTATTGCTGAGTGGATTAATTTAGGATTGAAAACCAATTTGAACATTAAGGAAAGATACACACCCCACCTCAGATTAGAAGGGCCCCTTATCGGCCAAATGATCTTATCTTTTGCAAGTGCTACACCGCACACAGACTACTCCATGGACAAACAAGCAGAAACGAGAGTCTCTGTTAGTGTACTAGGCACTCCCAAGGGCCAGGGGCCCATTCTCTCCTCCATTATGTTGCTACAGGACATGAAATACCAGCGATCAAGTGCACACTTATTCCAATGCTACTGCGGAAATCTCAGCTCGCCTAGTAATACCTAGGTTATAGAACACCAAGGATAGGCAGATAATTTTGTATTTTCTGATGTGAGACCCCCCCTTTGTAGTCCAACACAAGGCCTTTAGCTGGTAAAAGTGTCAAAAAAACACACACACAGAGAAAACAGTCACACATATATCCATACTCCAACCTTTTTCACCCATGAGCAACATTCAGATGTAAAAAGAGTTGGAAAGCAACACAAGCAAGAAAAAAAGTTCCTGGGTGGTGCCAAATAAGGGCTATTGGTAGCCCCTATGTGGACTGGCAGCCTACAGGAGGCTCCGTCTGGCACTGCATCTGGTTTTATGCAACCAAAACTTGCCTGGAATTCAAAAATAAACACCTGCTTTGAAGCCACTGAGCAACATCCAAGGGGTTGGTGAGCAACGTTCAAGCTACTGGTTGGGGATCACTGATCCAGACATATCCAGAAAAACAAATAACCACAAAGAGGAAACCTTGGCACCCCCCTTGGGCGGCCACCAGCACAGTTTGGGAACCTCTGAATTAGAGGAAGATAATAAAGACACAACAATAATTATAACTCCTAAAAATGATCAGCTACCCTAGATTTAACTCCAAACACCTGCCAAAAGGATATATTTCATGGATATTATTACTTGTAACAAACACTACTCACAAGGTACAGATCAGGAAAATTCTGCTGTGAGGTTATTTTAGCATTTTAAACCTAAATGGAAACAGTAGTAGGAGCAGCAGCTGTTAGGAAACTACAGTATTACCAGCAGCGGTTAGGCAACTACACGTTCCAGTATCCCCTGCCAGTGAAGGGCTGCAGGGGGATGCTGGGAGTTGTAGTGCAACAGGTACAAAGGTGCTCTCTTAATAATGTTTTCTTGAAAATGAGCAGTACTATACTAAAAAGAAAGAGCTTTATAAAATGAAAATGAACACACCTTTTCTAAGCACAAGTGTTTCCATACCTTTCCAGCCTCAGTGTGACAGGTCACTAGAACAAACCACCTTTGGTTCAGTCACAAGGTCTGCATAATTCCCTTTCCTGCTCAAGCGTGCTCATTGGTCAGCAGCAAAGGGCCATTTACATTCTTTGGAAGGTATTTGCTAAGGACACCTGAACTCAGTCTGGGGGGGGGGCGGGGCTGGGAAATGAGGAGGGGTTAAAGCTCTGCGTGCACTAACTCTGTTCCATAGCTTGAACATTAATAGAGAATAATCTGCAGCCAAGGCTTTTTTTTCAGTTTTTTTGGCTGTTCTTGCTGAGCAGGAAGACAAATTCCGTGGGCAGTCATGACATTGTGTCCTATAGTTAGACATTTAACCGACTCTTACCCCAAATGCTGGCAAAGGGAGGGAATCAAGTACAAACAACGTCTCCCTAGCACGGGCATTGTGCAAACAGTTGGCTCTGCCTTTGCTGATAAGATAAAGAAAAAACACCTTCCCCTTGGCAATACTTTGTTTTATAGGAGTATCTCCTTTTTGTCACCCCTAAACTGCATGGAATCCAAAAAGTGACCCATATGATACATTACACCAAATTATGTTAGCTCATGAACAGGGCTGTGTCGTGGCAGGGTCTGGGGAAGCTAATCCACATTATTTATTATTCTACCTGTAGCCTGCTTTCACACTACTGCTCCCAGCATCCCCTATCACAGCGTTTGCCTGTTGGTGGACTCTGGAATTTGTAGTTCAAGCACAGCTGAAAGCAGAACTGATATATCATGCTACAGACACCATCATCGTCAAAATGTCTAAAGGTGGCCATAGATGCAGAGATACGCTTGTTTGGAGGTCGCCAAATGGGCGGATCTCTCCCCAATATAACATAGTAACATAGGTTTTAACCTGCTTAACTGCTAGTAGATCCAGAGGAAGGCAAAAAAAAAATTGAAGTGAGCAATATCGGACTGATCCGATCGTGGGCCCTAGGGCCCAAAGATTTGATCATAATGCATCCGAAACGGGCGGTCGGATCACGGGACCACATACACGCACAGATGCAGATGGGATCCAAAGGGATTCTTTAACCTGCCTTTCGAGATGATATCGATTGGGGTAGCCCGTTGGCCCACACACTGGCCAATAAGCTGCCAACTCGGTCTGTTGGCAGCTTTCATCGGGCCGTTTTTGGGGGCCTTTACACTGCTTTGATGGTTTATCACTTTCAATGAATCGTGATATTTTACCGCACACCTCCTTCCACTGCTCTGCCAAAGTGGTGCTGGTCCTCCGTCAACCCGGCCGGGTCCCTCAGCAAGTATATGTATAGAAGAACGGTCCGCACACACCCAAGTTGCAGTCGGGGACTTTACCCCTTTTATTATTGCCACCAACTTTCAACGTTTCGGGGGGAACGCAGCCTCCCTTCTTCAGGAAGAAGGGAGGCTGCGTTCCCCCCGAAACGTTGAAAGTTGGTGGCAATAATAAAAGGGGTAAAGTCCCCGACTGCAACTTGGGTGTGTACGGACCGTTCTTCTATACATATACTTATCACTTTCAATACCACCCGCTCATCTGTTTTAGCCAATGATCATTTCCTTTAAGGGTATTTTTGAGGCTTATTTTCTTGTATTAAAAGTCATCTTTGCTCAATGTTTTTCTCGTTTCATATTTTAAAATAAAATGAAATCTAAATAAAATTAAATTTTCACGTCAGCCTATTTGCCTGGTTTGAAAGCAGATGAACAAAAAGCAGACTTACTTGCTCATGATAAATATTTGGAAAAATAAGTACAGGTATGGGACCTGTTATCCAGAATTCTCGGGACCTGGGGGTTTTCTTGGATAACGGATCTTTCCATAATTTGGATCTTCATACCTTAAGTCTACTAGAAAATCATGTAAACATTAAATAAACCCAATAGGCTGGTTTTGCTTATAATTAGGATAAATAATATCTTAGTTTGGATCAAGTACAAGCTACTGTTTTATCATTACAGAGAAAAAGGAAATCATTTAAAAAAATTTGGATTATATGGATAAAATGGAGTCTATGGGAGATGGCCTTTCTGTAATGCGGAGCTTTCTGGATAATGGGTTTCTGGATAACAGGTCCCATACCTGTATTGCACAAGAAACATCACCCACCTTTATCATTTTGCCACCCAATTTGTGTGATGAAAGCTCATGTGCCCATATCTGTGCTGGGTGTTTGTCTGTTTTCCCTATGCAACCCTTGCTTTACTGCTACTAAGGCAGAGTTGGGTGGAAGGGAATAATAGTTCACAATAGCGAAAGCTAATCAGCACATAACAACCGTTCTCCAGATCTTGGACACACTCAAGGCAAAGTAAACAACACACCTACACGAGCAGTTAAAAGACCTAACTGAAACTCCCTATGGAAGTACAATTTGTCAGCTCAGCGAGCAGTGTAACTAACCCACGGAGAAAAAAAAATAATATAAGGAGTGTCACTCAAAATGATAGACTAACTGCATGGAAGCCCCTCTGTTCAACAAGAACCAGCAAACAAGGAGGGGACTGTTCCCCTGCGTTTATACACTACATTAGGCGACTTCTGATCCTCTGCATAAAGTTTTGGTTCCTCCATGGATAGCAAAGGCATTATTGTGTAAACACAATCATCTTGTAGGGACAACTCAAGAAGGACAAGGAGATATAGGCATACAAAATAATCTGCTGTTACCCATTTTGAAGTGGATGGCTGGAATCATAAGGATGTAAACCCAAAAGTACTATTTTTCCTCATGGAAGGAATGGAAATTCTAAGCAATATTCATTAATGACAATAATGTTAATGATTTTAAAAATTAGTTGTAAGTACAGGTAAGGGACGCGTTATCCGGAAACCCATTATGCATTACGGAAAGGCCGTCTCCCATAGACTCCGTTATAATGAAATAATCCAAAATGTAAAAATGATTCCCTTTTTCTCTGTAATATTAAAACAGTAGATTGTACTTGATCCCAACTAAGATATAATTAATCCTTATTGGAAGTAAAACCAGCCTATTGGGTTTATTTAATGTTTACATGATTTTGTAGTAGTGAAGATCCAAATTACGGAAAGACCCGTTATCCGGCAAGCCCCAATGACTCTGGATAATAGGTTCCATACCTGTACTGTATAACCCATATTGTTGGCCCTTTTCTACTCTCTGCCCTGGCGGTTATGACTTTTGAAACAATGTAGCAGACTCCAGCTGATTAGCAAAGAGCTAATCCATTCTGCTACGTTGATTCGAGGGTTCAGCTGCAAGGACATTAACCAGTTGGCACAAAACGCGTGCCTAATAAATATTTTTTTTATTTTTATAATTATTTTTGCTACTGCATTTACTATCCATGTAGATCATATTACAAGGTTGCTTAGAATTTAATTTGCTTCTATTAGGCACAATTTAATAGGATGAACAAGAAATTCATGTCAATAACAAATGGCAACAAGGCCAGGATCACCAGTGGCCGCTACTCTCAATTAGGGTTGCCACCTGGCCGGTATTTTACTGGCCTGGCCGGTATTTTTGATGGTTGATCCAAATGTTATTAATAGGAAAAAAGATAAATATATAGGAAGGCCAGTATTTTTTTTCCAAGAAAAGGTAGCAACTAAGTATTTGCCTAGAACCCTGCTAGATACCATTATTTACTACATCAAAGCACCAGTGAAGGCTAACAATATGGTAGCTCCCGTTAATGTTTAAATCCATATATATTCAGCATACTGTGAGCTATGCCCTAATGATGTCTATTTACAGAGAAATAACTGCAAGATTAAATCTGTACATAAACAGGCCTCCTTTACAAGGCTTATGTTTTTCCTTGAAACAGTTCTGTACATGGCAGCGGTAAACAGGCAGACAAAAGCAAATGCATTCCATTGTGTTGTGTGATACTGAAGGTGAAACCTGCTGGCAACTGTTTTACAAAGAACATGCAAATTACCCTGGCAGCCAGATAGTAAAAAGAGGAAAATTAGCATGTGGTTCCAGTTTCATGGACAACCCTGAATTAGCACATTTAGATTAAGGCTATGGTCCCACTTGGTTGATTCTCTACCTGCAGATAAACGCAGGCCTAGAAACATCCCCAGTGTTGGACTGGAGGGGGGGGGGCAGTTTGGACCTGTGTGGGCAGCAGACAGGTGCGGGTCTGGGTTGGCGGGGCCGATCAGGCTTTTACTTGGTGTCCCTCCAGATCAGTCCTTCCAAGATCAGCTTGACTCAGCACTACCTGGCTGGTGCCTGGAACCTGTACCCAGGCCACAGTGACCCCCGGGTGAAGGCACAGGGTAGGTCGATCGTAGTGTAGGGGGCTGAATCTTGGCCTTGGTACAGACAAAGTAAGACAGCCGCATTAAAAAATTTTTTTTATGGTTGCAGGCTAAAAAAAAAAAAAAGATTGCCCAAAGCAAGACAAACAAACATTAGCTCAGGGGTATAACAAAGGAGTCCCCAACCACAGTTAGGGACACAGTCCTGGAGCGAGCCAAGGAGCCTAGCCAGCAATTAACAATGTGCGCCAAAATGGACACACCAGGATTGGATGCTGGAGCGCCAAATTGGACTTTGACCCCCGCCGTCCTTGAAAAATGTTTTGGAACCCCTGGTATATTAGATGTAGACTTTCAATATATTTATTAGGAGCAGGTGATCTCCCTCAAAGTCTGGGGGATAGATTGCCTTAAAAAATTTTTAATCTCCATTTAATGCTTCTTAATCCTGAGTCATGGGCATTTGGGACTTTCAACTCCCCTATAAGCCCACCCTGAGTTGGAGATATCGGGTCGATGTGATTGTGGGTCTAGGGCCTAATGATTGTATCATAACAAATGATAGATAGGCGGTCGGATTATGGGACTGTCCTTTGATATCAGAGTGTGAGTGCAGAGGTTGCATTTTCTGGCTGAATTATTTGAGTCAGTGCTGTTGTAGCTTTATAAGTGTCGTGGGAAGCACAACTTTCACTTTTGTTAATAGGGAAGAACTAAATGTATCATCACTAAGGGGTGGCAAAATATTATGCACCCCCAGTAAATATAATTGCTTACCTGATCCCCCAGGCCGGTGCTCCTGTAATCAGGGCCCAGGCAAACGCATTCTCAGTAAAAGGAAAATACCGTCTATGGTCAGCTTTCACTCCACTTTGCATGCACCTGCCAGGACTGGAACAAAGGGAAGCCGGAAGAAGTCGAAGAACATGGTAACGATAAACATCTACAGAAATACCAAGGGCTGGTGCAGTCTCTAGTTAACAGGAGCACTGGCCCAGTGTATCAGGTAAGCGATTATAAGCACAGAGGTGTGCCTAATCTTTTGGCACCCTCTAGAGATTCCACTTTTTGTTTTCCATTGAGTAAAGAGATGGGCCTATGCCCTGTATAATGTCTGCTCAGTTTCCACAGTCAAAAATGACACGTGCCACTTGCTCCTCACCAGTGGTGTAAATATGGGGGGCGTCGCCACAAAAATGTTTTCAGGCCCCATTTCCCACACATAACTGTGTTTGACACACAATGCATGCAAAATTGCACATTTATAGTTTATGTATAAAAAGAATGTCTTGTGCGCTCCTGCATATTAACAAACTTTTTTATTAACTTAAGGTGGCCATACATGGGCCGATAAAAGCTTCTGACAGACAAAGTTGGCAGCTTATTGGCCCATGTATGGGGCAATCCGACGGGCTTCACCAATCGATATCTGTCCGAAAGTCGGCCAGATGTTGATCGGGAGGGACTAAAAATCCTGTCGGATTGCGCCCGCATTTGTCCGTTGATGCGGTCCGTGATCCGACCACCCATATGGTCTCCATTAAGATCCGATCGTTGGGCCCTAGGGCCCACGATCTTATCACCCCGATATTAACATCGCCAAATAAGCAGATCTCTACGTGTATGGCCACCTTTAAGGTATGGACATCCAAATTATGCAAAGACCCCTTATCTGGAAAACCCCATGCCCTGAACATCATTCCTTTTCAAGAAAAACAACTATGAAAGGTGGACTGTCAAGGGTGAGTATCAACAATCCCCTAAATACACTGGTCCCTTGGACCAAGAAATCAGATCACAAAGAGGTACATGTAGGTCTATGTTTGGCTAGCTGTACAACAGAATTAGAATTTTACTTTATTTGATACAAAAATAAGTATTTAAATAATTCCTGGACATTTGCATCACTAACCATTACGCAAGCTTAGTGCGCACATTATGAAATTAAGGGAAGTCTGCTTTCATTTGAGGAAATGGGGGAATCTGTACATGAAATGTAACGGTGCAGAACAGAGGCAAGCGAACGCTATACTCAGCCCAGCTGTATTACAAGAGCAGCCGAAACAACAACTGCAATATCATGTATAGCTATCTAACCCAGTAACATTATTTAACATTTATGCGCGTATTCATCAAGCCAAAAAATGGAGTTGTGACATAGGGGAACTTCAGTCCTGGAGGGCTAATGCTTAACACTGAAAGGATGAGGACTTAAATTGATACTGACGCTAAAAAAAATTAATTTTAACATATGAATGTACATTAAAGGGCAGATTTACTATTGGTGGAATTCGAATATTAGATTTGAAGCATTTTACCGCTATTCGATTGGTCGAACGATAGAATAGCGAAAATTCGATTGAATGATAAAATCGTTCAAACGATTCAAACAATTTTATCCATTCGATCGAATTTTTTTATTCAATCAAAATTAATGTAATCCAATTCGGTAGCTTTAATCTGGCAAACTAGGCATTCAAATAAAAATTTAAAGGGGAAGTAGTTCGACTGTCCAATAGATTTTTATTCGAATCATTCGATCCGATCGGATTTTCAAAATTCACTGGTCGAAGTGGTCTTCAAAAACATTTGAAAATTTGAATTCGAATCTTTTTTGAAAATTCGATGGAACTTAAAATCCTTTAAGTGAATTTAGTAAATCTGCCCATAAATGTTACCTATAGGTCATGGTGATAATTTTTTGCTGAGAGATTTGTTTTTGTATATAATTGTTAGTTGAAGTTCCTAAGCCTGACTCACTGACACTCTGACTTTGCCAACCTGACTGTCCAATCTCAGCCTGTTAGTTACAGTTTCTAATGATAACGGACTCCTGCTGCACAAATATGGCAGCCCCCTTATACAGGAACATGGGGGATCAGACAGGTAATGTAAAAGCACCATGCAAATACTTTATGGCAAAGTTAGAAGTAGCTTTCAAAGCCAATATTATAATAGATGTAAAAGTGTTTAATTTCAGGTGAGTATGTTGTAGAATGACCTATTGCTAGCAATTTTGCAATAGGTCTTCATAATTTTTTTGTTTTTGCCTTTCTCTTCTAAGCCTCTTTAAAATGTTCAAATAGGGGTTGTTTACTTCAGCATCCAAAAAAACAATGTTGATGGTGAGGTTACAATTTTATTGTCATATATATTGCTTGACTTTATATTCAGTCCCTCCCCTATCCGTATTCCAGTCTTTTGTTCATTCAAACCACTGCCTGGTTGCTAAGGTAAAAAAAAAAAAAAAACGCCATCACCCAGCTGCTAAAATACCAATCTGGAGAGTTTCTGAATAAAAATCAAAACAACCAAAAAATTACAAAAACTAAAAAATGATGAATTGCAAATTGTCTTAGAATATCAATGTCTACATCATACAGGTATGGGGCCTATTATCCAGAATTCTCGGTACTTGGGGTTTGCAGGATAATGGATTTTTCTGTCATTTGGATCTTCATACCTTAAAGGAGAATTCATGTGGGGAAAAAGACCCCTTCCCTCCAGGCTAACAACCTCCCGTGGAGATAACCCATACTCCATATGGGGCACGCAGCCATCTTCCGCGATCTCTGTAAGCTGACTGGGAGATCTGCAATTTACGTGGAATTTCACACATGCGCAAACTGTCAAACTGCTCCAACTGTGTGTCAGCTTACTAAGATCCTTGAAGATGGTTGCTTGCAACTCCGCTGGAAGAATCTGCGTTGAGGGGTAAGTATGGAGTATGGGGGCATCTCCCTGGGGGGTAGGAAGGAGGGGGGTCTACAGTGGGGGGGTTGGGTTTTTTCCCCCACAGGTTGAATTCTCCTTTAAGTCTACTTAAGAAAAATCATTTAAATGGTAAAAGTTTGCTTCCAATTAGGATTAATTATGTCTGAGTTGGCATCAAGGCACAGTTTTATTATTACAGAGAAAAAAAAAGATAAAACTAAGTTTATGGGAGACAGTCTTTCTGTAATTTGAAGCTTTCTGCATTACGGGTTTCTGGATAACGAATCCGATACCTGTACTATTAGTTAATTTGAAGGTGAACAACCCCTTTAGTGAAAGGGAAAATGTATATAATTCAGGGGGTTTCCAAACTGCAGCCCTTGGTTCCCTGTAGAGCAGTCGATGACTATGTAGAGATTTGTATTGGATTTTATTTTTGCCTTTATATCCCCTTTACTGTTTCCAACTCCAGCTGCAGGGACAAAGATCACGGAGTCAGATGTAAACAGATAAACTGGGATTCTGTTTGGAACTGGCCACTGGTTCTGCAGAGTCGGAGAAAGTTTGAATTACACAATACAAAAACTATAAAATCCACATTAGATTACTTGACAACACAGGACCCAGTGCAGTCTGTATATTCTGATTATTAATCAGTCTTGCTGTATCGGCTTCTGGCAGATATTATTTGACTTTTGCTGTTTTGATCATTTATGATGATCCCTAAGCAGCCCAGATCACACTGAGCATGTGCAGGCTCAGGGTCATGCAAAGATGTTTAACGAAGTTACAAGATGACATCCCCCTGTAACCAACTTTGAAAGCATAAATCATTTGTTTGATTAGGCTTGTGGTGCAGTAAGTTTGTGTTTAGGTTTAGCATTTCCAGCCTTATTCTATTTTAGACTTTCCTTGTCCTTTAAGGCAACCCTACATCCATCAGATACAATGTGTTTAGAAGAGAAGTGCTCCTTTTCCAAACAAGGATTTCCATGTCAGCAGTTGGGCTGAACAGAACGTTGGGAGCTGATTGCACCTGTTTGTACTAGAGCAGTTCAAGTGTATGTGCAAATCATGGAGCACAATGGGGCGGGACTGTGTACCTGCGAGGTGGATAAACACAATCAGTGCTTGTGAGAGCCGCCAGGTGACAAGCAGGATATATATATACGTGAGGGGGGGGGGGAATCATGCCGAGATAATGTGCCAAGTCACAGCACTGGAAAATAAAACATTCAGAGAAGCAGGTGATGGTAACTTCCAGCTACAGAAACAACACAGAAAACACAGGTACTGGTTTATATAACACACACTTGTGTCCATAGCATCGTAAGGGTGAAATAGAAACGAGACCGTAGTCACGCGTTAACAGGTCATATATTATTCAGAAAGTAATGTGCAAAGCGCAAAATATGGGACCCCAATTTCTTTGCACTTCAAACACTGCCTTCCGTGATAAGCAGATTGCTGCCGGCCCAGGAGACCTATTTCAATGTATACAGTGAAGCCTGCTTCAGTTGTGCTTTATTTATGGGGGGCGGGGGAGACAAGTAGGGACCCCACCCTACTTGTGCATCGAAATGAGCAGCAGAGAGAGTGGGATAGGCCACAATGGAGCCCTGTGCTGGTGACAGATGCACATCACCAGAGCCGGGCAGCATACAAACGTGCGCATGCGCAGCATTGATAAAAACAAAAAGCAGAAGCGCAGAGACACGGCCAGAGAGGGGACCAGACTGGGGGTAGGCGACAGAAAAGGTATCTACCTGGCGCCCCCCCAGCTGATTAGCCCTTGGCCCTGCCCTGCACATTGCTGCCATTACCCCAGGCAGAAGTACACAGTGAATTAGCAGTGAAATGACCAGTGCAGTCCCTGAGACAAATTCACAAATAGGCGAATTTCCACCAGCGACCACTTCTCCATACCTCACACAACAGCACCAGGCCCAAATTCGCCACCACTACTTGAATTAACTGAAAATGCAAAGTTGCGTCTCATCAGCCTGAACGCCAGCAAATTTTCGATAGAGAACCTTCATAACTTACTGGATCAAGTACAAGGTACTGTTTTATTACCGAGAAAAGGGAAATCATTTTTAAAAATGTGGATTATTTGGATAAAATGGAGTCTATGGGAGATTTCTGTAATTTGGAGCTTTCTGGATAACGGGGTTCTAGATAATGCATCTCACACCTGAAATATGTTATATAAGATAACATGTTATTGCCACTTGCAAAATACATTAGCAATATAGGGTAATTGTATCTTCACTGAAACATGCAAGATATGGATCATCCCAGCTGGACGGAGTTGCTTTCAAGCAGGAACTGCAGAGATTCCCAGCTGCTTGTATAGGAAATGAGGACTTGTCAGGTGACTGATCAGCTGAAAAATCACTGTAAACCAGGCTTGTATATTCCCCACCAATTTGTGCTTCACATGACCTTTGCCTGTAGCTGCCATGGGATCTATTATTTATTCTTGCACAACAATACAAACACATAGAACGCATCAATGAACATATCTTGCAAACTCTTTCTTTTCGACACAAAAAAAAAATACTTTGTGCAATTATTGAACAGTCTAATCAGTGAGGGGCCCCTATGATTTTCATGGAACAAACCAGTTTCCCCACAAGTTCTCTTGTAAAGCAGGTGACTTGATTTAGCCAAATTGGAAGGCACAGGTTCTACTGATCCACTTAAAGCGGTTGATTAACTTTAAATAAACTTTTAGTATGATATAGAGAGTGATATTCTGAGACAAATAATAATTGGTTTTCATTTTCTAATATTTCAGTTTTTTTCAGTAATTTTAGCTTTTTTTTGTTCAGCAGCTCTGCAGTTTGTAGTTTCATAAATCTGGTTGCTAGGATCAAAATGACCCTAGCAACTAGGGATGCACCAAATCCAGGATTTGGTTCTGGATTCGGCCTTTTTCAGCAGGATTCGGATTCGCCCAGCAACAAATCTCGTCTTCTTTGGGGTGACTAGGGTTGCCACCTGGCCAGTATTTTACCGGCCTGGCCGGTATTTTTGATGGATGATCCCAATGTTATTAATAGGAAAAAAAGATAAATATATAGGAAGGCCGGTATTTTTTTCAAGAAAAGGTGGCAACCCTAGGGGTGACTAATCTACCAGAACTGCCTCCTGCCAGCGGGATGGCACTTGGCGTGCTTAGTTTTTCCAAAATCACCCAAAGTATCCTTGTGAGGGAAATCCCCAAATCTGACCGTGTATCTCTGCCCTAAAAATGCACCTGCCTAGTACTATCTTGCAGAGTAGTACTTTCTAGTCGACTGCACCATGATCATACTTTTTAGTCCTCCAAGGTATCCCCTGTGGCACATATGCTAGTGATGTGGGGGCTGGCCCGATATGCGTGGGTCAGGCGAGTTCAGGACAATCTTGCATCACTGTTTGTGGGCCTTAGACTGCCGCTTCCTGTTTTATATGCGAACGCCTGGCCGCCGCGCTCCGTTTGTGACATCATCTGGGACTATAAAAGGAGGAAGGAAGTCAGGTCGAACGGGCGCAGGTTGGCCGAGCTTTTCTCGATCTGAACCGGGCTTAAAATGAAGCAGGGGATACTTGGGATCATGAAAAAAGATGTCAGCAGGGCATTCTGCATAAAAGTACCCCAGGTCTGTGAATTTTAAATATAAATGCTGACCTGGGGTAGGCACTTGGGGGCACCCCAGTTATTTTAACTTTTCTTCTCCTTTAATCTTCATGTTTTTGCCCCTTTTTTACCAAACAAGACAAAAATTATTATAAAAAAAAAAAATCAACGTTTCTAAAACAAATTTGTAAAATAAACTTCCTTATTTTCAATGTTTGTTTCAATATCACTATAAATGCAGTTTCATTTCCAAACTTCCTCTTTGTTGATGTGCTCCTGTGAATGTCCTGATTAGCATGATATCTTTAACCGAATTTTGCTCGACTGTTCATCCTGAATCGTATTATTTGTGCTTTGTTATTCCAATCTCACTTGCCCAAAACAGCAAGCTCATGTGCTCCGAAATCTCATGCCTGGCCAAGGTCACCACAGGAAAACAGCAGAAAGTGCAAAAACACTTCTCACAAACTGGACACTATACAAGTTCCCCCCAGCATTTCCTGACACTACACCCCCGCAGGTTGATGGATTGACAAAAAAACATTGCACAACTGCATAAAATCTCATCTTTACATTGCCTGTGCAAAATGTGGTAAAATATGGTTCCCCTATTCGTTTCGAATAAATGGAGAGCAGAAAGAAAAACCTACACAACAATGAAATTGCAAGTAACACCAAAACAATAAAAAGGTTTCTTGTGCTTTCATAACTAATTTTAAAGCAGTAACTGTTAAAGTGCAACGAAAGTCTAAAATAGAATAATTTTAGAAATGCTGTATTTTGTATACTAAATATAAACATGCACTTACTGCACCACAAGCCTAATCAAACAAATGATTTATGCTTTCAAAGTTGGAGCAGGGGGCTGTCATCTTGTAACTTTGTTAGACATCTTTGCAATATCAAGACTACGCACATGCTCAGTATGGTCTGGGTTTTAGTTGGGGGGGATTGTCAAAAATGATCAAAACAGCACAAATCAAATAATATCTGCCATAGAAGCCATTACAGCAAAACTGATTACTAATCAGAATATACAGACTGCACTGGGTCTACAAATCTACACAGTCGTTGGCTGCTTTACAGGGAAACAAACAAAGCTGTTTGAGTTCTGGTACATAAGGTGGGGGAGCACCCTCCTGCTGTTTGAAAGTATGATCATTTCCCTGCAGAGCAGTTAGGGACTGTTAAGTTTCCTATCCACAGCTGTAACAGCAAGTAAAACAAAGGGGTATTTTTTTCAATAATTATGGTATATAGGAGATAGATTTCTTTTTCATTAAAAAAAGTAAAACTGGGATTTTATTTTTTTGCCTTTACATCCCCTTTAAAGAAAATCTTTTGAGGATAATGCCACAGGAGGAGGTTTAATCGCTGGTGCATGCCTTCATGTTCTGTGTAAATTAAATAAGAAGTGGCTGGGGCAGTTTTGGTTGTTTCTTTGCTGGAGGAAATATGCCAACAGAAACTTGTGCCTTTTCATATCATGATGAGACCTCGCTGAATATATTTGAGTAATGATGAAATTTAGCACCTGCATATTTCTATTTTATGCATGCTTTTTGACAGGTATTTTGCAATATGGGCGGAATTCTCGTACAGGGATCCAAAGCATTGTGTAAGTGCCTGGAGGGCACTTGAACATTGCCAAAGCCAGTCAGATTTTTTTAGCCTGCCTCCTGCAGGAAATCTAATGATGAAACCTGTTAAGTTCCAACAGGAAGAGGAGATAGATAAGAGAATTACTGCCAGGGCTTAGCCTTTATATGGTTAAGTTATCACTGGCACTTTTTCAGCCCCATGACACTATAATAAGCAATTTCAGGCTAAAAAGAAGTTCTGGCTAACTAACTTGTGTCATTAGACTGGCCCCACAGTGCAAGCACGCTACCCACTATTTAACTGAATTGCTAGAATATGAATATCCCTGTCTTGCCCCACACAATGGTTCTGATTTCTCAAGCAAACTGTACAAATCTAGCTGCCCAATGATCTTTATATATATATATATATATATATATATATATATATATATGCAAAGGGGTCATACAGTAGGTATGCAGTCTCAGATAGGTTTTCAAGGGGCTGTTCACCTTTAAAGAAAGTTTTAGTATAATGTAAAAGAATGATATTTTGAAGACAAAAAGCAATTAGTTTTCATTTTTTATGTGGTTTTTTTTTTAGCTTTTTATTCAGCAGCTTTCCATTTTGCAATTTCAGCAATCTGGTTGCTTGGGTCCAAATTACTCTAGCAATCATGCACTGATTTAAATACGAGACTGGAATATGAACAGGAGAGGGACTGAATAGAAAGATGACTAATAAAAAGCAGAAATAACAATACATTAACCTTAAGGCCCCCATACATAGATAAAAGCTCCCGTCAATCAAGTTGACAATTTGTTGGCCCGTGTTTGAGGCCCTCCGACAGGCTTCCCTATTAATATCTGGCCAAAAGTAGGATGAACTTCTGTGAATTATGATCAGGCCGATATAGTCCACTTCAAGGTGGGCATATTGAAGAGAGATCCGCTCGTATGGCAATATCGCAAAACAAGTGAATCTCTCTGTGTATGGCCAGCTTTAGGGTTGGGGCAGATTCAGGGAGCTTTAGTCGCCTGGCAACTAATCTGCGCAACGACAATCTCCCCGAACTGCCTTCCGTCTGCTTGAATGAAGAATCACCTGCCCTAATGCACTCGAGTCGCTTCGATTTCCAAAGTCACCCGCAGTTGCCTCACGAGGAAACTTTGGCCGACTTCGGAAATCGAATAGCTGTAAGTGCATTAGCGCAGGCGATTCTTCATTCAAACAGACGGAAGGCAGGAAGAAGGCAGTCTGGGAAGATTGTCGCCGCTCAGAAGAGGCGATTAGTCACCAGGCGACTAAATCTCCCCGAATCTGCCCCAACCCTAACAGAGCATTTGTCATTTCGATGTGGTCAGTGACCCCCATTTGAAAGCTGGAAAGATTAAAAAAATAGACAAATAGTTCATACACTACAAAAAATAAAGACCAGTTTATAAATTGCTTTGGATTAAGCTATTATCTAAAATAATAGAAGTTAACTTAATGGTGAACCACCCCTTTAAACACACGTCTTTATACTGTTATGCAGATACAAGCAAGTGACTTGTGCTACTTACATCAGCTGCATGTCTTTTTAGGAAGATCTGCTCCGTGTTCAGTTGCTGTCTTTCTGGCAGTCACACACAGAACATGTACAGTGCATAACCCCAGGGACACACATCAGCCAGAGAGAAAACAGCGGTGTCTGACCAATATCCCCTCCCTTTAACCCAAGAGACATTATCAGAGGGAGATAAGATCAGGACATAACAACAGCGGGCTACAGAAAAGGCTTCATTAGACCTACCTAACTCCGCACGTTTATATCTTCATTTCAGATCGTTCTCATACAAACTGCAGGAAAATGTGTCTGCACTCACAGAAAAGGGGAAGCTATCAAGGCTTTTTTTTCCATTGTTTCCGAAATCAGGAGCTGAAAGGAACCTTAGGGACAAAAGGGAAGGCATGGCATGTGCATGGCTTTACAGGGGTGGTTCACCTTTCAGTTAAGTTTTCATATGTTCTAGAATGGCTAAGTTTAAGCAACTTTTCAATTGGTCTTCATTTTTTTATTTTATATAGTTTTTGAATGATTTGCCTTTTTCTTCTGACTCTTTCCATCTTTCAAATGGGAAACCCGTTTAAAAAACAAATGCTTTGTAAGACAACAAATTAATTGTTATTGCTACTTTTATTACTAAGCTTTCTATACAGGTCTCTCCTATTGATATTCCAGTCTCTTATTCAAATCAATGCAGGGTTACTTGGGTAGATTGAACTCTAGCAGATTGCTGAAGTTTCAAACTGGAGAGCTCCTAAATAACTCAAAAACCACAAATAATAAAAAATGAAAACCAAGTGCAAATTATCTCAGAATATCACAGGTGAACAATCCCTAAGTGTAGAGACACGCGGTGCTATTTGGGGGAGATTAGTCGCCTCGGGCTCCCTGCCGGCTAGAATGTAAATCGCCAGCGGGATGGCACTCGGAGCGCTTGATTGTCTGAAGTCGTCCGAAGTTTCCTCGTGAGGCAATTTTGGGCGACTTCGGAAAAACGAAATGCTCTGAGTACAATCCCGCTGGCGATTTAGATCCTAGCTGGTGGGGAAGAAGTTCGGGAGATTAGTTGTCCGAGGAAAAGGCAATTTGTCGCCAGGCGACTAATGTCCCCCAAATAGCACTGTGTGTCTCTACCCTTAAAAGGGAGAGAAAGCAGCTTTCACATGGAAGCATATTCAGTCATTTGTGAGTTTGTTCATTTTACATACTGTCTTGCAAAAGAGTAAGGTGCCTCAGACCTCCTGATATAAGGCTATAATGACAGTTTAGTTTCATGCTGCTTCAAATGGCAAACTGGTGACTTTTTAAATGGGAAATAATAAAAAGGTTTAAGAGCACTTCTCTGAGGTGGATGGGGTTTTCCTACATGTATTCGGTCATTATTCAACTTAAATGTACTCTGGCTGCAACCCCGCAACTTTCAATGGGCCAGTCTGCGTTGTGATAGGTTCTTCTATCCCATACAAATATTGCACTGCATATAATAGAACCAGGGCAGCTGTCCTTGTTCACATCCCCTGCAGAAAGCTCTACATATAAAGACATAGATTCAAAAAGTAAAAAATCTAAAAATAAAGAAAATCTAGTTCAGTGACATATTCAACATGCTACGTTTACCTAAAAACAAGATGCTATTCCATCTATGTTTGTATGTAAAAACTCTCAAGTTATAAAAGAGAAACACGTTTCAAGCAAAAAGGGGCAGCATATTAATGTTCTTTCAACGTATAAAAATAGATGGTGGAGAAAAAGAAAGTTTGGAATTCGGTTGTTACCTGTCTCTCAACAATAATAGACTAAACTAAACAAGTTTTTTCTTTCAGTGTAACTAGTTGGATTGATGATCTTTTTGAATTTCCCACACCCACAGTTGGGAAACTTGTTTCCAGGTTTCGATTCTGAATAAATGCCCAGCCCCCTTGCTTCTACAGTTACAAAAATGCCAATCCTTACAGCATGAAGCACAATGACATAATGGATCCTTATTCTTGCCATGACATCATATTATACAAAACTCCTTGTGGTTAGAGGCATATCTGGTTTGCATATAGAGAACTTATTGGAGTAATAATACCCAGAGTCAGGCAGTAGGAAATCCTTATAGGCACTGATGTTTTTTGGGCAGCATGTTATGGACAGGATCCCATAGAAATTGCTTCATCTGCACAACCTATTGTTATGCCAATGCACATAAATGAGGAATATTCGTGTGATGCAGCAATTAACAATGAAAATAATTAATTACAAATAGTTTAATTAATCTACTTGTTTTTTTATTGCTGCTAAACAAACGTATTTCTTCTTATTTGGGTGATTTGGTGGATCAAATTAAGCTGATCTGATGATTTGGTCCCTGGCCCACGATATAATGCTTGATCTAGATCAGGGATCCCCAACCTTTTGAACCCATGAGCAACATTCAGAAATAAAATGAGTTGGGGAGCAACACGAACATGATAAATGTTCTTGGGGTGCCAAATAAGTGCTGTGATTGGCCATTTGGTAGTACCTATATGGATTGTCAACCTACATTCAGGCTCTGTTTGGCAGTACACCTGGTTTTTATACAATTAAAACTTGCCTCCAAGCTTGGAATTCAAAAATAGGCACCTGCTTTCAGTGCCGGTCTGATTCCACATTGGACCAATTTGGCCCTGCACTTATGGGGGCCCCGCTCCAGTGCGAGCTCTGATTCCTATTCCCTTAATTCCCCAGTAGCCCAGTCTATCCCTGGTCCAGATTGGCCCAGCCTGCTCAAACCTGATTGGCCCAGGCCACAGCTGAACCTGATTGGCCCAGCCCACCCCCAAACTCAAACAGCCGGCCCAAACCCAATTAGCCCAAATCTGTGATCCTGCGACAGACCGAAAAGTTCCTTCTAGGGGGCCCCGCCAAAATGGTTCCATTTGGGCCCCGCACTTGGTACGACCGGCCCTGCCTGCTTTGTGGCCACTGGGAGCAACATCCAAAGTGTTGGAGATCAACATGTTGCTCATGAGCTACTGGTTGGGGATCACTGATCTAGATGATAAGGTCCTCTCCAGATGCAATATTTGCACCTGCCCAATAAATACCACCTAAATCTGGAGGGGGCAAAGTTCTCTCAAGTTCTCCATGCATGGCAAAGTAAAATCAGACCATGTATGGTAAACTTGAGAAAAAAAGTCAATACAGATATGGGATCCATAATCTGGAAACCTGTTATTCAGGAAGCTCTGAATTTAAAATTTTTTAAAGATGATTTCCCTTTTTTCTGTAATAATAAAACAGTACCTTGTACTTGATCCCAACTAAGATAATTAATCTTTATTAGAAGCAAAACCAGCCTACTGAGTTTCTTTAACATTTACATGATTTTCTAGTAGATTTAAGGTATGGAGATCCAAATTACAGAAAGATCCGTTATCCAGAAAGCCCCAGATCCCAAGCGTTCTGGATAACTGCTCCTATACCTATGTACAAAATGCCGAAATAAAGGTAATTTTTAATCTACATATCATAAGGTACCCTACACTCAATACTCTAGTTATTTACAGTAGGGGCAGCAGGTAAGTACAATTAAAATCCATAAAGAGGAAATTGTCATTTCCCAATGTATCTGCACTTGTCCTTTAGTGTAAGTAGGCTTTTAGGCAAGAGGTTCATAGGGATGTACAAGTATACACGCCAGTAGGCAAATATCATACTTTGGGCATGTCTACAGTGAGGTAATATATTTTATTGTTTTTTTTATTTTTAACTTGTGCCACGTAACCCTCTGGGCAACAATTCAGTGTAAACAATGAAAGAGGAAAATTAATAATCTCAAAGGTGCAGTTGGAATACTTACAGTCTACCCTTAAATACCAGCAAGCTACTTACAGGAGCATTAAACATGAAACGTCATCAATGTATCTCAGTGCAAAGCACATTAAAATTTTAAAAGAATGTAAAGAACCCCATACAGAAAAATTAAGTTTGCAGTTCTTCCTGGCTTTCAGTGCCCAAATGTAAAAAAAAAATATAGAAAAATCTCAATAATAATATGCAGAATGTGACATTAACCTTAGTACCAAGAACAAAATGACCACCTTTATGATCAAAGCAATATCAAAGTTGAGCCAAAAAGGCTGTACACTCCTTATCTTAATTTCTCTTGTGCTTTTTTTGTTCCCATAATGTTTCTCTCAGTCTTAATACTTCAGAGGAAGATTGGGGCAGTGGAATGCCCTTCAAACCTACGGCTGATTGCTTCTGGTAAATGTTTCACTAGATGCTAAACAGCCCTCCTGTTCCACCCTCAATGCAAACAATGTACAGGCTGATGAACACAAATAATATTGGGGAGAGTTAACGCAGAATATGGTCAAAATGTTCTGTTTTTTAGTATCACTGATATGGTTTCGTTTTCCCAACATTAGACTTCATGTAGTGCAAAGTTTAGCAGCCTGTGTGAAACTGTAAATTGCACATTAGTAAAGGGATGGTTCATCTTTCAGTTAACTTTTAGGATATCACAGAATGGCTAATTTTAAGTATATTTTCAATTGGTCTTTTTTATTTGTTATAGAATTTGCCTTCTTTCTCTAAGGGCTAGGCCAGACGGGGAGATTTGGGGGCATTTTGTCGCCTGGCGACTTCTCGCCGCAACTTGTAGCCCCCGAACCTCCCCGAATAGCCACTTACCTAAGCGCACCGGCGTTGCTTGAAAACGCCGGCGCGTATCCACACGGAGCGGCGCGCTTTTTGAAATTGCCTGGCGAGGCAATTTGGAGCAATTTCAAAAAGCGCGCCGCTCCGTGTGGATACGCGCCGGCGTTTTCAAGCAACGCCGGTGAGCTTAGGTAAGTGGCTATTCGGGGAGGTTCGGGGGCTACAAGTCGCGGCGAGAAGTCGCCAGGCGACAAAATGCCCCCGAATCTCCCTGTCTGGCCTTAGCCTTACTCTTTCCAGCTTTAAGATGGGGATCACTGACCTCATCTAATAAAAACAATGCTTTGTAAGATTATTATTGCTACTTTTTATAACTCATCTTTCTATTCGGGCCCTCTTCTATTCATATTCCAGTTTCTTATTCAAAGCAATGCATGGCTACTAGGGTAATGTGGACTCTAGCAACCAGATTGATGAAATAGCAGCTGCTGAATGAAAATAACTAAAAAAAACACAAATAAAAATCAATTGAAAATTGTTTCAGAATATCACTCGATACATCATAAAGTCAATATAATGGTTAACAACCCCAAGCCTCTTTGCCTTGCATGTTACCGTAGACATATAATGCACTAAGGTTTCTTCTGTTGTGAGTATTTAGTACGTCTCATGTTAAAGACTTAAAGGGCTAATATTCTATGTTTATAAACTGGGCTACATTCATTTTATTTGCCATTAGTACACAGTGTAACAGTATAATCTACAGACCACTTTACAGAACAAAATACTTGATCCTTTCCTATAAAACGAAAAACTGAGTTTCTTTTTCGGAATACCTCAAATTGAACTGCTTTGGCTTTCGCCATTGTTTAATCCTTTGCAAACTGCAATTAATACAGATGCCAAGTTGCAGTGCCAGTTTGGAATGACTGGCAACTAAAGTATTTAACTCAAGTATGGCAGTCAACAATTCTAATTTTTATCTCTTAGACTATAGAACAATCCAGAATATATTTACAATGCGCCTTCACTCAAAATCACTCTAACCTTCCCCACTATTGTTCTTTCACAGAGAATACAATAAGGTGTGTCTTGCTTAAAGGACACAAAAAAATCTATGTAGGTTGAGCATGCAGGTATGCAGTCTTTCACCTCCATGAAAACTTAGACCTAGTAAGAGAACAGGGTAATTAGTTGCTGCACCCAAAAGTGGCACTTTTTCTTTAGTTCCTCCTATAAAAATGCCAAAGTTCAGAGGCGCATTCCCCAATCCCAATTAACAGCTCTGTTAACCTATATGGTATCCAAAGGTTAAACCATTAAATTGTCCTTTCACTTTAAACCACATACTGACTTAATGATTATCCAGACTTCAGGTGCCAGAGGGGCCCCCTATAAATCCCGCACTGAAGGGGGGTTAATAATCTTTTTAAAAGAGAAACAAGTTAGGGGTTATAAAATGATAAAAAAAAAAGTTCAGAGGTTTATTAATAATAATGGGTAGAGAATTTATGAGCAACTTACCTGTTAATTGAGAGAGAAAGAAGCAGTTCAGAGCACAGCGATCTTCTGCTGTCTCAGTCTTCTTTTTCTCAGATCTCCAAGCACAGAGCTCAAGAGCATTGGAGCATTGCAGTGTTTACTTAACGCCGGCCGAGTAGGTGCAGCACCCTGCCGCTCTACCTGAAAACCTTTGGACTGTGCACATTGGTGTGACATTTCCGTGTTACTAGCAAGATCACTTTCATTTAGCTCTACTGAAAAGAAATGCTCTTTTCTGTCATCATCCTGTGCCCCTTCCCGTTAGGCTTTTAACCGTCGTTACTGCTAATAGTCCACTATGCTAAAGCAAACTATGGTGTTCAAGGGATAATCAATAAAAGGATTTAAGACAGTATGCTGAAGCAAGGAAAATCCGTTTTCTATGCAAAACAGATGCAAAAGTCTACAGTCTACAATTAGGCTACAGTCACAGAGGAAATTCTGCCCTCATCTGCTTTATTCGGAGGGTTTCATGTTGTACTTGAACATGGACTTTTAGAGACAAAATCTGTTGGATCATATCCCCATAGGCATGCATGCTAAAGCATATTGTCTAGTCATATCTTAAAGGACCAGTAACAAAAAAATAAATTGTTTTAAAGTAATAAAAATATAATGCAGTGTTGCCCTGCACTGGTAAAACAGTGTTTGCTTTAGAAGCACTACAATTGTTTTTATAAATAAGCTGTTGTGTAACCATGGGAGCAGCCATTCAAAGGAGAAAAGCTACAATTTACACAGCAGATATCAGATAAGCTCTGCAGAACATAATGTTATCTGTTATCCATTTCTTATCCTGTGCCATATAGCCGTTTTTCAATTTCCGCCATTGCTACTTAGCAGCTTGTTAATATGAGCTATAGTAGTCTTTCTGAAGCAGATCAGAACAGATCAGTTTTAACAGTGTAGGGCAACACTACATGATATTTAATTTACTTTAAAACAATTAAATTTGTGGTGTTACTGTTCCTTTAAAGGGCTTGTTCACCCTTAAAGGACCAGTCACATCAAATTTAAAAAAACAAACAATTGTACATAATGAAAAAAACCCACAAAGACAAATTAAACAGTGAAATTGCTAAGTCTTTAAGAAATAAATTACAAAAACTCCACTTCCATGCCTCTTAAAGGGATACTAACATGTCAAAAAATGTTTTTTCAAAATGCATCAGTAAATAGTGCTGCTCCAGCAGATTTCTGCATTGAAATCCATTTCTCAAAAGAGCAAACAGATTTTTTTAATATTTCATTTTGAAATCTGACATGGGGCTAGACATATTGTCAATTTCCCAGCTGCCCCAAGTCATGTGACTTGTACTCCAATAAACTTCAATCACTCTTTACTGCAAGATGGAATGATATCACCCCTACCTCCCCCAGCAGCCATACAATAGAACAATGGGAAGGTAACCAGATAACAGCTCCCTAACACAAGATAACAGCTGCCTGATAGATCTAAGAACAGCACTCAATAGTAAAAACCTATGTCCCCCTGCATTCCATTCAGTTACATTGAGAAGGAAAAACAGCCTGCCAGAAAGCAGTTCCCTCCTAAAGTGCTGGCACAAGTCACATGACCAGGGCAGCTGGGAAATTGACAAAATGTCTAGCCCCATGTCAGATTTCAAAACTGAATATTAAAAAATCTGTTTGCTCTTTTGAGTAATGGATTTCAGTGCAGAAGTCTACTGGAGCAGCACTATTAACTGATGCGTTTTAAAAATACATGTTTTCCCATGACAGTATCCCTTTAAGACAAGGGGACAATCCATCGTGTGGCGCTTGATATCTCCTACCTAGCTTCCTTACAGGAGATAGCCATGGAATCGAGCACCAAACGATGGATTGTCGCTCTGTCACCTTTTCTGAAGAGGAGTGGAAGTTATTTCTTAATAAAGACTTAACGATAGTTTAATGTCTGTTTTTTTTGTATACTGACAAATTGTTTTTATTGGTCCTTTAAATACACTTTTAGCATGAAGTAGAGTGATATTTTGAAACAATTTGCAATTGGTTTTCATTTTTTATTTGTGGTTTTTGAGTTATTTTGCTTTTTATTCAGCAGCTCTCCAGTTTGCAATTGCAATAATCTGGTTGCTAAAGTCCACAAAGCCCCATCAATCATGCACTGATTTAAATAAGAGACTGGAATATGAATAGGAGAGGCCTGAATACAAATGTGTAATAAAAAGTAGCAATAACAATACATTTGGAGACTTACAGAGCATTTGTTTATTAGATGGGATCAGTGACCCCCATTTGAAAGCTGGAAAGAATCAGTCGAAAATAATAAAAAAAAACTATAAAAAATAAATATTGGAAGACCAATTGAAATTTTTTTTAGAATTAGCAATTCTACAACATATAAATAGTTAACTTAATGGTGAACCACCGTTAACACTCATTCACAAGCACTCATTCAAAAATAAGCAACATGTGTTTGGCCTGTATTACAGGATACCCCTACATTCCGAAACAATTCTACTAGGGGTGAAAATTGTACACCTGCGGAGGCCAAGAGTTGGGAAACACAGCTGAAAAAACGGTCACAGTTGAGGATGGTTACTCTGAATATTGTCTCTAAGACAGAAGGCAGACAATGTCAGAGGGCTAAGTCTGTGACTATAGTTGAACTACAACCCTTAGAAGCCAATGAGGATGATGGAAAAATACAGGAACACCTGTTCTAATTCAATATATACAGTATTTGTGCAGTATCAAGAGGTTTCCTTACATTTATTATGTGTTTAAGTTTGCTTGAAAGGATGAAGCCCTTCCATTCCCAAAAAAAACAAGAAGTAGGATAGAAATGCTACATATTTTGGGCTTCTTTTCTAGCCCATAAGCACAACAGACATCTGTGACTAGTAGCTTGCCGCCTTTCTTTGTGTGGATTCACAGCACATGCTGGAGTCAGTTGCCTGAGGTTGTGGACTGACTCATAGGGGCAAATTTACTATTATTCACCCAAAAATCCCTCAAATCTGTTCGAAATTCGATAAGCATTCGACTATCGAATGCTTATCGAATAGTTTTAGGCTATTTTTTCCTCGATATTCGATTTCTCAATGAAATCGTACAATTGAATACCGATCGTTCGATTTCACAAAAAAATCGTACTTTTTCCTCCGAGAGCTTGAAAAATTTGTACGATTCAACAGATCGAGGCGTTCGATTGTACGAATGGTATTCGAGCAGGTGTTTGAAAAAGAAGCCAATGGGGGGATTCCCATAGGCTTCTATTGCAATTCGGTAGGTTCAATCTGGCGAAGTAGGCAGTCGAATTTTGCATATTCGATGACCGAAGTAGCCAAATTTGCATATTGAGCCTCCGAAAAAATCGTACGATAGGAATTCGATCCATTCATGTGAATTTTGTAAATTTGCCCCATATACATAAAACATATCTATTAAATAAATATATATATATATATAAAATACAATTCTAACTGGTGATTAATTCAGGCTACATGTTCAGGTTGCAATAGATTATTACATGCCTATTGCAATCAGTCCCGTGGAATCAGATTTCCAGAGCACACTGAGCATGTGCAGTGTCGCTGACACTTAAAAGCTGGCATAATGAGGATCAAGATGTGGAGCTCATGTGGAAGACGTCAAAGGCCTGCATTTATGCTGTTGCAAGGATGTGTGACCTGACTGTTGGTAGAATAAGTTCTGTATATATAAAACACAGTATTTCAGACCATATTCAGTTTAAAGTGTTGTTTATCATTTAAAGGGCACCTGTTGGGTAAAAATGTTATACCCAACCAAAGGTGTGGGCTGATAGAGCCTGCATTCCGTTTGGCGATAACAGTAGTTTTTTTGAAAATTCCCCCCACCAGCGCTAGGCTACTCACACCAGGAGGGAGCCATGTCCTGCACCTTTGGTTAGGGATAACGTTTTTACCCAACAGGTGCCCTTTTTCATAAATGATAGGAAAAATTCCAGGATTCGGTTCGGGATTCGGCCTTTTTTCAGCAGGATTCGGATTCGGCCGAATCCTTCTGCCTGGCCGAACCGAATCCGAATTTGCATATGCAAATTAGGGCCAGGGAGCTAAATCACGTGACTTTTTGGCACAAAACAAGGAACTAAAAAATGTTTTCCCCTTCCCACCCATAATTTGCATATGCAAATTAGGGTTCGGATTCGGTTCGGTATTCGGCCAAATCTTTCGGGAAGGATTCGGGGGTTCGGCCGAATCCAAAATAGTGGATTCGGTGCATCCCTAGTATACATGCAAACAAAAAAAGATTTGACTTTTTTACACTGCCCTGGGATACTACTGTTTCAACACTCCAGCCCAGAGTGACCTATGACCCCACCTCATTCCATATGTATACAATAGATTAAAACACCATCTCCCATAGACTCCATTGTAATGAAAGCATTCAAATTTATGATTTTTTTCTCTTCATAATTTTAAAATAGAACCTTGTACTTTATCACAGCTAAGGTATAATTAATCCTTACTAGAGGTTAAACAATCCAATTTCTTTAGTAGACTTAAGGCACAGAGATCCAACTCTCAGAAAGATCCCTTATACCGAAAACCAAGGTCCCACACCTGTACAATTTACAAAAAAAAGTTTTAAATTCTCAGCAATGTACAGATAAATTAGGGTCTGCACTTAAAGGAGAGTATCTGTGATATCAAGAAAGCAGGGCTCAAACTTCCCATTGGCTTTCATTGGCCTCCAAGATTTAACCTCATGCTGTAGTGTGCACAAACAGTAGTGCGCTGTAGTGGCAAAATACTGAAAACAGTTGACAATGAGAAATGCTGTAAGTTAATTTATGGAGATACCAATTGTCCACAAAAGGTAGACAATTCTGAAAATGCACATTACCTTTGACTGTGGCCCAAAGCTGGGTACAAGAAGATATTTTAAATAATCAATTTGGCCAATCAATCGAGTGGTCAAGGCAGTGCAAGACAACAGTATCAACATATTGCTATATGACCTTACTAATCATCTCTAGTCAAGGCCTGTGTGTTGTCAGTTGAAGGCCTATAGTAAACGTGGAATTTTGTTTGGATAACTACATCGATCAAAACACCCATCCCTGTCTGCTTTTGCTTTCTATTCAGTTGAATGAGAAACTCTTATAACAGAGGTATGCATGTAGGAGGAGATTGCAGCAGCCCCCTACTCTCCCAATCTGATGTAGAGGGGTATGTTTAATTTTAGCAAACGTCAACAGGGTTTATGTATTAAAGGAGACATACTCCTTTAGATATAGAAGAATTGTGCTTTAAAAAGTGGTGTTTCAGGCTGATTTATTGAATATTCCTGCATAAACCCTAATAACCCCTTCTCTTCAGCTTCCTGCTCCCTGAATTCCCAGGCTGAGCAGGGGAGCTCACTGCACTACAGGACAGGAACCAATCAGCAGCTAGCAGGACCTGATAGGGAACTGAAGCCTTTCCTTGCTTGTGTGACTGCATGGCTGTGATTGGCTGTCCCCCTCCTACTATGCTTCTGGCAGGGACCATTAGGACACACCCAACCCTCATTTGAAACACGGACAGGGACCAGTGAGCATCTATAGGGAGCTCTAATAAAGGGGCCATTTTCAAAAAAAATTTTCACCTTGTAAAACCAACACCATGTATTACTCATAATTGCCTGCAAATTTTTTCATCTATCCTATATGTCTCCTTTAAAAAAAGTGACTAAAACATTAGAAAATATTTTTTTTCCAGAAATAACTACAAACCTTTGCTATACCAGGAAGTGATTTTGAATCTAATTTCTCATGGTCACACTGTGCATTAGAGCACTGTACACATGGTTATGAGTCAGCTCAGGCCGCGATTCTTTAGCTTGCACTGCATTCTGGCAAAAATAGCTTGTTGATAACTATTTGCTGAAACTTGGCTTTTTTCAGAAATGTTATCAGCACACATGCCAATGATTTCCTATTGTTGACTTCTTTTGTGCAAATCAGTGGCTAAAAAAAAAAAAAAAAAAAGATGGCAGGCTCTTTAACACCTTCATGACTACAATTCCATTACTGCAATACCCTTTTCAATGCAATGGTTATTTAGGCAACTCTAAAAGCAATCTAAAAAAGTCTTACCAAAATTTTTTTGGGGTAAAAATGTAACAGCTTAGCACACTGTTTGGAAGGGATTTTGTCCCAAGTATAGTGGAAGTAGCACTCCAGTAGGACATCCATCCATAGGGTTATTTTACAAATAAAAGTATAATGAACAATCCCCAAACACACACAAACATAACAATCTTCTACCCCCCAGTCATTGTGGGAAAACAAGTAAGTATGATCAAGTGCTGTCATAAGAAAGTCAGACCTCCTGCTAACTCACCATTTACACAATAGCCAGAGTGAGTAGATCTCCTGTGTCAGTTGGGGTGGGACAGGCACATTCTTTTCCTAAGGAGTGGTCAGTGGTATAAACACAAGTTACAAGACTCAACAGAAAAACTTCATTGGGACTAGCACTCCTGTAACCTTTGTGAAAGTTTATCTGTTTTGCAAAACAGGTGAATCTTACGCAAAGTCTACAGGACCCTCTGTAGTTTGGAGCCCTCTGCAGCCTCTGGGTCTGCTGCCCTCATTATACCACTGGGTGTGTATGTCTCAGCCTTAAGGCCTCCATACATGGGCTGATTATAGACCGAGTCGGGAGCTTATTGGCCCGTGTGTGGGGCCATCTGACGGGCTTCCCCAATCAACATCAATCTTGATAGGGCAGGTTAAAAAATCCTGTTGGATCACAGCCATATCTGTGCATGTATGCAGTTCTGCGATCCGACCGCCCGTTCCGGATGCATTATGATCCCATTTTTGGGCCCTACTTTAATCTGGACGACATCGTCAAATGAGCAGATCTCTGCATCTATGGCCACCTTTACTAAGGGCTACCATGTGACAGACAGTTTTTGTGAAAAAAGGGATTTATCGGACTCATACAGCGAATTCTATTGATTGGTTTACAAAACACAGACAAACACAATGTCAATAATACATCTGCAGAGATAACTGTTGCAATTATGGAGGCCATAAGTGTAGTTACTGGCAAAATGTAATTAAATGTGCATAAGCTGAAGATTATCTTTACAAGATATTTTATAAGTGCATTTGCTAATGAGTACATATCAACTGCCTACTTAGATTACTAATGTAATTATGCTCCTAGCTACAAAGGAGAAACAGTGATATTTTCATAAACACTATCCATGGTTTGGCCAGCGTGATATGTAAAAGGGGTGGGCAACCTGCCCCGCGTCCCTTCAGATGCCATTAAACTAAAGAAACCCCTCTGGAAGATTCATCACCAAGGAAAACATTCATATTATAATCAAGATATATTTCAAATTAATTTGTTGTTACACTGCAGTAGTATATAGGCAGCAGGGCATTTACTCCATCCCCATTAGCCATGCTTTATGCCAACCTTAACTTAAAATCTGTGTGTCAGGCAGGCTCGTGCCGAATTTCGCACACGATTGCCGGGTAGGTTTGAGCCCTTCCTTTTGATCTCCATGCCTCTGAACTTACTGTGCCAGCATCTGCCTTCAGTTGCCACTTTTTTATACTTGCTCCTGTGTGTCCCATGGGTACGGGTCTATAAATGTTGTTGCACCTCTGGTTAGGGTCGGGGAGAGGAGGGACAAGTTATGGTTGGGTGCAGGTTGACTTCTTGTCAACTAGCACATCACTAGCACCCTGGCCTGTGGTCTACTAGTTACACTGCTGGATCTACGCACAAGAACTCTAGTAGTGTATGAGACAGCAGTAGTAAATACTGCACAGCAGCACAGATCATGTGAATCAGTGAATCAGCAGAAAAGAAGATGGGGAGCTACTGGGGCATCTTTGGAGACACAGATCTTTACTACTAAAGGGCTGTGGTTGCCTTGGGCTGGTACAGAAGCCCAAATCATAATGTAAAAAATTTCTAGCTACTTCTTTAGTTTAATCATGTGAAGCCTATTGAAATACAGTATAATGACTTACAGTAGGAGAGCACAAACAATGGCACTGTAGCCCAGCTGAGACAGCACCCATCAAGGTTATCCTTGAATTTGCACAGGTTTCACAATCAGTAGGTGTGTACAAATTAAAGTAGCAGTTGCGTAAAGGCACACAAATTTAGAAACCACCCAAGCCTCACTGCAGTTGGAATGCGGACTGACACCCAGACTTTCGAGGTGCAAGAAAGATAGGTGGACACAATGTTTTGCAAATATCTATCAAAGACAAAAAAAACGTAAGCATTAGGTTCCTTTGAGCTCATTTAATGCGTTCGTTATGTGATGCCATTTTTTCTTGTAAATCTAAACTACTTTAAATGTAATGAAGTTGAGCCCCTGCTGTTTGTATGTTACTTGCTATTGTGTTTCTGTTTACTGCAACAACCAGAACTAGTCAAACAACTGAATCAGCCTGTCCCTTCTTCAAAAACAACTTATTTTTATTTCCACTGTAAGGAAACATATTCTACAAACAGAAAGTGAGAAGAAAACTAACTGACAACGGGACTGGTTCTTCACCCCTTTCACTGTAATAAATATAAAGTGAAATGGAAACAGTCTCTTGAGTAGTTTGCTTGGTTCAGGAACAAGCTACTCTGTGTCCAGGTTAAGGGGTCTGCTATTGCTCATAGTCTTGAAAAATGGTTTTGCACGAAATCTGCACAATTTGATTTTTAAATGCTCAGAGTGGGACACTGGATAAAAAATGGCGGGCCCCACCGACGTAAATACGACCTGCAGTCCTGCACTGCCCCCTGATCTCACCCCTCTGACCGCAACTACAGGACGGGTATGCGCGGGAGCTCGGGGTTTGTAACTGAGGTGGGGGCCAGTAGAGGGGTTGCAGCAGAGGGGGTGGGGCTCTGGTGGGCCCCCGACCTAAATTTGCTGGGAAAGACCCTCAATCCGCACAGACCTCAGCTGCTGTGATCTTAAACCCTACAGTCAGTTTAGTATAGGTATTGGGATGCATAGAATCAGTCAGGTTACTTTCTATTAAATAACGTTACAAATGGGGAGGATTTTCCTGCAGGAAGGCAGTGACAGACAAAATGCCCCACGTCCCATTAGGCTAAAGCTGGCCATAGACGAGCAGAATATCAGACAAACGTTCAGGTGCTCTTTCCTGACCTACCACTAACCATTTAGATAAGATATAGCAGCAAAGAGAACAAACCAGCTGATGTCCTGCACGCCACAGCAATCATGCAAAAGTATGTCCGACAAATTCTACTGAGAAGCTCACAGCGATATGGTCAGATTGGCTATACATGCAGAGATATTTTTCTCAGCCAACAGAAATCTTTTAACCTGGACGATCGTCCAAATAAACGATCACCATGGGATGAAAAATGTAGGGACTAGGGTTGCCACCCAGCCGGTATTTTACCGGCCTAGCCGGTAAAACACCAGCCAAGGCCGGGGCCGGTATTGCAAATTTACCGGCAATGTAGCTGCCGGTAAATTTGAAATACCCTTTAAAAATGGCCCTTGCCTTGCCTGAAATCTAATAAAAACTTACCTTTCTCGCGTCTTCAGTCGATCCTTCGCGTGGCTCCGCCCCCTTTGATGTCACGGCACGCCCCCTTTGACGTCACGGCACGCCCCTTTTGGCCCCTCCCCCGCCGGCCGGTATTATAATTTTAAAAAGGTGGCAACCCTAGTAGGTACTCTCTACACAGGGTCAGAAAACCTGAAGAATCGAGTATTCATACAATTGGATCTTTGCGTCTATGGCCAGCTTAAGAGTTTGAAGTGTCTGTGGAACAATAATGTTGATATGCTATCATTGGCTTTATACTGTCCATTGATCTTTTGCAGCAGAACTCCATTTGGCACACAGCTATCCTAGACACAAAAGATAAGAACTGATTCTGAGGGATTTTGTCTCAATTCCAGATTAAGTATTATTTTCAAAACAAGTGAATAAGAAAAAGTTTGCTGTTCTCTTCCCAACAGGAGGATTATGATTGGGCTGGTGAAATGGAGTTTTGTTTAGTAATAAGTGCCAAGACTGGGTGGCAAGATTAGGATTTTGAGGTTAATCATTTAACTACCTCAAATGCCAGTCTGTGCTGTAACCCACATCCAACATTATTTTTGCAATTCACTTATAAGCGCTACATATTTTCTTGTTGGCTACATTGTATATTATTCTGGTCTTTTAGACAGTAAAGGATGGCTACATTGATTATTCTGTATTTCAGAGTAAATGTATTAACACAAATTTTCTCTATCACTGAAGTATTTGTACTCATTTGCATCTTAGTTAGCCAATAAAGGTATCACCTTTACACCACTTTTGTTATGCTTTATATTCCTTATAACTCACTCATTTGCATCAATGCGAAATAATTGGCTATGAGTAAGTAAATAAGTCAGAAAGTATGCTAGGAATCATCCCATTTGAACCTTTCATGCCTGTGTAATCAGAGATGCTTAGCTATTGGTAAATGCGTTAGCAAAAGGTAAGAACATTAATTAAGCATGTTAGAGTTAGCATACTTTGGCAGAGCACAATAGCTCCACAGGTCGGCAGATCTGGCGGTACCAAGCTCAGCAGTCAGTACTGCACTTCATTATGAACTTTGGAACTTAAAGTGGTGAACAGAGTACAAAGCAAATGATTTTTTTTTTTTTCCTTAATCACATTTCATGAGTTAAGACAATTCTATAGGGAATAACATTTATTCCAAATGCCATAAACATAATCCATAAAGTAACAATGTCTTGTGAGCAGTATCCTGTTTTTCTTTAAAGGGATCCTGTCATGGGAAAAACATTTTTTTCAAAATGTATCGGTTAATAGTGCTGTTCCAGAAGAATTCTGCATTGAAATCCATTTTTCAAAAGAGCAAACAGATTTTTTTTATATTTCATTTTGAAATCTGACATGGGGCTAGACATAGTGTCAATTTCCCAGCTGCCCCAAGTCATGTGACTTGTGCTCTGATAAACTTCAATCAGTCTTTACTGCTGTACTGCAAGTTGGAGTGAAATCACCCCCTCCCTTTCCCCCACCCAACAGCCTAACAAAAGAACAATGGGAAGGTAAACAGATAAGAGCTCCCTAACACAAGATAGATCTAAGAACAGCACTCAATAGTAAAACCCATGTCCCACTGTGTACTATTCAGTTACATTGAGAAGGAAAAACAACAGCCTGCCAGAAAGCAGTTCCCTCTTGAAGTGCTGGCACAAGTCACATGACTGGGGCAGCTGGGAAATTGACAAAATGGCTAGCCCCATGTCAGATTTCAAAACTGAATATAAAAAAATATGTTTGCTCTTTTGAGAAATGGATTTCAGTGCAGGAGTCTATTGGAGCAGCACTATTAACTGATGCAATAAAAAAAAAAAACATGTTTTCCCATGACAGTTTCCCTTTAAAGGATTCCAGATGTTCATTTTACAACCTTGTTTCCAATCCAAACTTCCTTTGTGGGCATTACAACCTGCTGCGTGTGTCATTACAAATATATTTATACTATACATGGCATTATCATAATAATAATAATTTGGAAGCTACAATATCAGCACAGCATAATTTACGACAATGAATCATTCAGAAGCTCTTATTCAGATGGTTGGATCAGTAAGTGATCTATTTATGTTTCCCTGTATATGTATATATATATACATGATTGTAAATTATACTATATATATATATATATATATATATATATATATATATATATCCACAACAAAGGGTCCGCACTCTCAGGACTTAAAATAAAACAAAAAAGTTTATTAAATGGAAGACTCTCCAATGGAGATATATATATATATATATATAAATTATATATATATTAATGGTGCTAAATCATCAATAACAATCAGTGCTTCAGCTGTGGAATAGAACAAACTAATATTCTTGTGAGAGAGTGAAGCCAGATCACAGTGGGGAATAGTGAAAAAAGTAGAAGGGTTACCGAAAGTTTCAGTACAGCTGCCCTGTGTGCTCAGTAGAAATTTCATGGTGACTGATCCGTTATCCTCAAGATGGTGATGCCCAGGGCCTGTGCAATGGCTTGTATGCATGGTGTTCCAAGGCTTTGATGGAGCTCCCATAGTCAAGCTCCTGGACAGGTTTCCAAACTGTTGGGGCCTTTGATCAGTGGTAGTTGGGGGACTCAGCCTGACGTCCAGTTAGGGTGAAAACTAAGAATGATACACCTGAAAGTGCAGCCTGACGTCCAGTTAGGGTGAAAATTAAGAATGATACACCTGAAAGTGCAGTTTGAAGGTCATTTAGGATGAGATTTTTGCAATGTGTTTTGGTGTATCCTAAATATTCTTGACATGGTGGCACTGGGCAAAAGTTGGACCTTCTTTAAGGACATGAACTAAAATAAGTGTGACAAACACTGCACTAAAACATGTCTCACACATCTGATCTCCTACAAAGTGTTTCAAGGGCTCATTTTCGTGCTTCAACAAAGAACCATGGGAGGAACAGAGTAAGGTGGCAAGTGAATTATATTGAAGCACTTCCCTCTTCAAGAGTAGCAACTACATACTACAACTACATGTGTGTAAGTACATTTTGTGTGCATGCAAATCTTTCAAATGTGTCTGTGAATCCATGATTGTTTATTTGTGTAGGCATGTTAGTTTTATAGTTTATTTAGCCAGTGAAGGACTACACTGTCCTAGAATCTGACTAATCATCATGTTGAACAATTTGGATGGTATTCATCCAGCATAAAAAAAGACATATCTTCTAATTAAATAAATAAAACAAACAAACACCCTGAATAAACAGATCAATTGTTCAAGAGCCTCCATCAAATACTGCGTTACTCTACCCAATGAGTTTGCTCAAAACAAGCTTAGTGGGGTAGTCATGAAGGGCTTATAGCATGTCACTCTATTACAAGCCAAAGAGACCTTTTGCTCAAGATCCACCATCAAATACTGTTACTATACCCAATGATTTTGCAGGAGCTCAAAACAAACTTAGTGGGGTCGTTATGAACGGCTTATCTCATGTCACAATTTTTTTGTTCTCCCATACAACGATTGTTGGTGTACGCAAAACCTTAAGAGGATTACAACCTTCAAGCTTAGTTGACACTTTTTAAGCCAAAAAGCATCTAGAAAAGTTTAAAAGTACAAATCTGTACGTTCATTGCAAGTATAATTTATTTAAAGATATTATAAAGTAGTGCAAAGACAATACACAATATACTGCCTCCCCGAACACATGAAAAAGCATGACGAGGATTTAGGAAGGTATTAGGAGAAAGTCCGTGTCAAGCCAAATATTTCAGCAATAGGCAATGGACTAGCAGACTTTCATACTGATGTAACAAACTAAGTTCTTGTATAAATGTTGGGCTTCTTACAGGGCACACTGTTGAGTACATCAGTGAACACAACATAGAATTCATCGCATTTTTAAACATTTGAGTTTGAGTTTCTAATTCAGGCACATAGATTACAAGTAGTATTAGCCTATTTTAGGGCACAATAAAGCTCATATTCCACCAACCACATATTGCTGTCTAGTTTGTCATGATAGTTATGACACAGGGTGCAAGGTAACTATCACATTAAAACAGAATAATCCATGTGTATCCTTAGCATGCTGTTATCATGCAAGAGGTAACTATACGTATGTTTACTGTATTGTTTATAAACACAAATGGAAAAACTCTATATATTTGGCATGTTCTTCAAGATAATTGGACCAAAAGCTCTGGCTTTTCAGAATTCCTTTATTCCGTTATTCTATTCTAAAAATCAAATTCTTATTTTGCCTTCACACAAATCAAGATTTTTCTGATCACTGAAAAGGGTCACTGAAACTAATAAATCTATTATTAATAATAATAATAATAATGATGAACCGATAATGAACAAAAGGTGATATAAGCCATATTAAATGAAAGAGCCACACATGAAAACAAATTATTTTCCAGTTAATCTGCTTATTACAATTTCCTGATATTACAAGTATTGGGAGTTGCAAACAGGTAGGTGTGGTTAGTAGCCGCTAATAATAGTATTGGTCATGGAAATATATGGTAAAAAGCTGAGGTGCTATGCTATTTTATGTTGTTGCCATCTGCAAGGAGTATGTTCTTTCTGGGTTTCCTATGGGCGCTTCAGTTTCCTCCCAAACTCCAAAAAAAACATAAAGGCAGGTTAAAGGAACACTAACACCAAAATATTAAAGTGGTTTAAAGAAATGACCATATAATGTACAGTTGCCCTACACTGTAGCATTTACTTCATAAACACTACTATACTTTATATAACCAAGCTGCTGTGTAGCCATGGAGTCAGCCATTCAAGCACAGGACACACAGTAGATAACAGATAAGTTCTGTTAGTATACTAAACAGTTTATGCTTTGTATTCTGTGCCTTTCCTAATTTTTTTAGATATGAATGGCTGCTTCCATGGCTACACAGCAGCTTGTTTTATATAAACTATTGTAGAATTTCTGAAGCAAACACATCAGTTTTACCAGTGCAGCATGACATTATATCATATTTTCATTACTTAAAAAATTTTTTTTTTACTGTTCATTTAACTTCCTGCTGATAAATGTGGCCCTATTATGTGTGTGAATGTGATAGGGGCAGTGACTGATGTAAATAATGCATAATCTCTGTATAGCGCTGAGCTGATATTAAAGTAATCACTGGTTCAACCGATACAGTTTTTGATGTACAAACAGAAGTGTATGCGTGCTAAGTCTAAGTATCTCTTTATGATTAATAAAAAAAGGATGTACAAATATTCCTCTCCTTGAAAGGCCATAAAGTAATTTAGTTTGGAATAAAGAACGTCAGACGTGTTCGTTATAGACGGCAGTAAATTTCATGCTGAGATTGTTTTGAAATGAATACAAACTAAACACTAAAATCCTAATCATTACACAAATATTCATATAATATCCCTCAGAAAAGCAGTCCATTGTGCCTTAATTAAGGCATTATTTGTACAGGCATTTGAAATGCAGTGGTAGGCTGGCACAAAACTGGGATGGATCCATTTTTGGAGTGAAGTCCAGTTTTGTGCCAGCCTACCACTGCAATTCAAATGTTGCCTCCCCGAGCTGAAGGTCTGGGGCTTGAGCAACTGGACCCCCTGTTGATAATGGTAAGTGTACCTTACCTCTTACAAGTTAAGGCAATTACTGGACATCCTTTCCTATCCCTTTATTCTATGCCATCCTTGTAAAATTATTTTATTTGTACAGGTATGGGATCTGTTATAGGAAAACTTATATGGTAAGTGTCCCAGTGAGTAGCTGGTGTTACACAGTGTAGGTTGGAGTACCTGCATTGTTGGTTCCTGTGACAGGGATGGGGGTTACTCTATGAACAATTAATATGAAAAATAATCCAATGACATTTGTTATTCAAATCTTCTATTCTTTGGTGATTCTAGATGGGAGTGCAAGCTGTTCCAATGATACGTGTCCCTACTGTATGTGAAACGGACATTGTGCAATACATAACACACTCTGTAAATATATAAGATCCACTGGCAGACTGAAAAACCTGTTTCTTTTGTAAGCCTGTATTCATTTCTATCCAAATACAATTCACACCCACCCTACCTGCCTCCAGTCCACCCCTCCTTCCCTTGTGCCACAACGTCAGCTTTACAAAGGCTCACACTATCTCCCTACATTATCCTCGCTGCAGTCTGAAATAAAGCACTCTGTGATGCAAATATTAGCATTTCAGCAAAATTTTCCATTGGATGTGCATTCATTACATTCACATAAATAAGAGCTAAAGTGATGGCAAATCCATCATCACACCTCATCATAAAGGAGAAGGAAAGGTTAAAACTAAGTAAGCTTTATCAGAAAGGCCTATATAAATACATCGATAAACCCTCAAAGTAATGCTGCTCTGAGTCCTCTATCAAAATAAACACAGCATTTCTTTCCTTCTATTGTGTACACATGGGCTTCTGTATCAGGCTTCCTGCCTTCAGCTTAAACCTCTTTGTCCTGGGCGTGAGTATGCTCAGTTTGCTCCTCTCTCCCTCCCGCCCAATCAAATCACCCCCACTATTACCTGCCTGATGTTTAGCAGATATCGGTCGTTCAGGCCTGTTGGCTGGTACCATACACAGGCCAAAGGGCTGCCCAGAAGGAAAAAAATGGGGCAGACGCTATCAACAATTCGCCAGAAAGCTCATCCGCAGACACATTGCCAATTCACTAACAGGCGTAGAGGACAGTTCACTAGCTCTGGCGAATGGTCTTTACGCCGCAAATGTACTAAGATGCAAATTTTACTGAACGTTACCTTGTTCGCCAGAGTTTACATCACCATCTCAGACCAGGCGAACAGATAAAACAAAGCTACATCTTCCTCAATCTTATCAGTGACATCATATCCAGTATGCCAGAAATGTTGTAAAAAAACGCTGGCGACTTTTCTTTTTTAAAAGCAAGAGTGCCTTCAAAAATCTGAACTATTAACATATTTTTTCCAGACATTTGAGGGGCATGGTACATTTATATGGTGGAGGGCTCATGTCTAGGGCATTAGAGGATCTCTTCTATCTTTATTATGGCTCATTGAACACATATTTGAAAAAGTGGGCACTTCAAGCATTTGCACCAGCATTACTAATAAAGAGTCCATATGACTTTTAGGTACCCACCCTATTGAAACCTAAGTGCAAGAGGGTTAGGCAGAAATGAACGCTAGCGAACATTCACTATGAAATGCTCACCCAGGCGAAGTAACTAGCGAAAATTTGCCAGAATTCGGCTGCTGAGATGCAACTTTGCATTTTAGCGAATTAGTGTAGTGTTAACTAATTTGCAAAATGGTCGCTGGAGAAAATTTACCCAAGGTTTTATTGGCTTTATAACCTTAAAATACTTGCCCGTCAATAACAGCTGCCTAAACAAAGTATGTCCACAGAATGGAAAAGTTGCACATAAGAATTTGCCCTTATTCTATTCCTTCTCAACTCTGTTAGAAGTCCAGCTCTTGTTAAACTACAACTCTCACATGAACATTCAAGGTTCACATACTGAACGCCTCTATCTCACGCCACTGGCAGATACAGATATCAAGCTGTTCTTTCCTTATGCTTTGTGTCACGTCTGCTACAAATATGAAGCAAAACTGAAATTCTAGGAAACAGAAAGAGAATAAAGGTTACAGAGGCAATGCCTATTCTTCTAAAAAAGCTCAGCAAACAAAGCTTTAGGGTGATGGCAGCCAGGGCACTTTAAGGCTCATGGTAAATTGCACTCTTCTGTGGGTCCAAAAATACCCTGGCATTGGTAAATGCAGGAATCGACAGGGGTAAAATGCAGCTAGGGCTCAATTCAAGGCTTAGTGTGTTGGTCTCTGCACTTCGAAAACAGCTTTATATATGCACAGTGCCACAAGCAGCAGGCAAGGGCAAAAGTGTTTTTTTGTTCAGTTTGAACACTGCATGGGGCATTGTGAATGAAAAGTGTAATCTAGCAGAAATTACTTTTTGAGTATTAAAGAGATTCCTAAATTTTACCCATTTCTTAATTTCTACTATAATTGAAGATAATTTGATTGGTTGCTATATTCCAGTGATGTAAGTTAGAATCTTTCTTAGTAAAACAGAAAAGAGCATTTAGGAGTGCAATGCAGTGTGCAAAGTACAATTGTCAGCTGCAGTTTGCCAAGGTTTTTAACCATAATGCTTTTCAAGAAGCTCTGGAGAAATTGTAAACACCAGCTCCGAGTTGCATCGGTCACAATTGCACCTTATACTGCAAAACAAACAATTGTGGGTCTGCTGAAAACCTGTTTTCGAGGGGAAAAAGCTTTGTAATACCCATAATAGTGTTTTTGAAAACAATTGTTAATATGAATCCACTACATTACTGAGAAGTATGTGTGTTGCAGCAGCAACTGACCTTTAGAAGATATGTTCAGACCTCAATTATTGCCCACCCAGGCAGTGATAAGGTTAAGTCCCCAAATTCTGGGTTCTGAAAATTCCTTAGTGTATTACTGCATAGCACCACAGTGGTGTGACAAGGATAAGAAGATTAGTATTTTCATTTAATTTTTTTTTTTTTACCTTGGGGCCTGGAACAAAGTGGAAATTACTTTAGCTGCCCAATTTTTTACACTCCCCAAACCAACATTAGTGCATTTCTTTAAAAGTATAACAGGCATGGGATCAATTTTCAAGGAACCAGAACACTGCCAATTAGGGGAAAGCAATCTCCACTAGGGTTCATTTTAAGCAAACAATTCTAATTTTTACACATTATTTCCCTTTAATTTGTAATGCAAAAAGTAACTTGAACTAAGCTGGATGAATCCATATTGGAATCAAAACAATTCCATTGCGGTTATTTAATGTTTAAATTATTTTTTGATCCAAATTACCCCTTCTCTAGAAAACTGCATAATTGATAGCATACATGTACATAAGTTGGCACTGCATAAGATTCTTTTATGTGTGCCATCCAGTTGACACAGATACAACAAACTAAAATATTCCAACCTTATAAAATGATCAAATTCCCACATTGGTGGACTTTATGACATTGGTTCTGAATGCTCAATGTTTACAAGGCTGCAATGAAAACCAAATTTGTGTGTGGCCACCTTTACAGATCTGTTCAGAAGACAGAGACAATAAACCAAGAAAGGAAGCGCAAAACACAGAAAATGTTATATGAGGAAATGTGGGAAATTATGTCTCTAAGTAACTTTAAAAAATAAATTGCCCTCTGAAATGCAGATACCCCAAATGTGTACTAATAGCAGATTTTTTTTGCTGTCAGAAAGTTGGGAGTGTCTGTAAATTGATAGACATGAAAGCCTAGTCTAAACCAGAAGTTTGTTTTTCTCATGGGGCATTAAAATATCAATTTCAGCTTCAGAAAGAAGACAATAATGGAAACACCTATATTTTACTAATACTGCAAAGTAGACTATGAATGCTTTTAAAGAGGAACGGGAGAGTTTTCTTTCTAATAAGGAGAGGCATGTGTGTTGTTCACTCATCATGATAAATTGTTTAGAATGTGAAATTATGGCCCTATCAATAGGATGCAAAACTCTAGACTGAAAAAGGTTTTATCCTAGAAGTGTATGAATATAAATATTTTACCTCTACCCACCATATTGGAATGGAAAGGCTTGAGAGAAAGTGAAAGACACTTGTAGCTGCTAGCTAGGGATAACTGGAAGGAATCAGAAAAGATGATAGAAAACAAGCTTCACAATTTGTTTCAGATTTTTTTTCAACAAAATGTTGGCAATACAAGATTACCTTTTCAATACATTTTTTTTTATTTCAAACAAACCGTCTAGCTATGAAAATATGTATTATTGAATTTGTTAGTATTTTTTATATACAGGTACGGGACCTGTTATCCAGAATGCTTTGGAACTGTTATCCTGAATTCTTTATACCTTTCCGGATAACAGATCTTTCCATAATCTAGATCTGTATACTTTAAGTCTACTAGAAAATCAAGTAAACATTAAAAAAAAAAAAAAACAAATAGGCTGGTTCTGCTTCCAGTAAGGATTAAGTAGATCTTCGTTTGATCAAGTGCAAGGCACTGGTTTATTATTACAGAGAAAAAGGAAATAATTTTTTAAAATTTGGATTATTTGGATAAAATGGATAAGGTGTTTCCGGATAATGGGTCCCATACCTGTATTATATTTAATATATATATATATATATATATATATATATATATATATATATATATATATATATATATATATATAATATATTATATTTATAATTATATACTATTATAACAAACATCTCGTAAGAGAGTGTTCTACAAATTCCATAATCAGTGTATTAATCCATAACCGCGCTTTAGTGTTCGCACCCGAAACTCACTTTGAATCTCTAGAGTTCTATCAATCCACCCTAAAATAGCAGGGATCACAAATAGAAGTAATTAGTGAACACCCTTATTACTACCCTTGTTATCATGACAGAGCAGCATTATTGTAGAGCTTGAAAGACATGTCCATCAAGTTCAAACCTTCACTGAAAGAATTCCTATTAAGTTTTTAATTGACCAAGATGAAAGCAAGAAAACCTTGATGAATTGCCTAACAATGTCAGCAGAACTAATCTAAATTGCTAAATAAAAAATACTGATCTGTCAGCAGATGACTTCTGGTAGCCAATGTGTACCTGTATTGCTCTTCCTAGAAAGAAAAACAAGCCAATATGATACCTACTTACATCTAACCTCAAGCGCTGCCCTTCTGTCCTGCAAGGACTAGCTACTAAAATGCAAATGCTTCAACCTCAAATCCATAACCCTGCATTTATCTACACTGAGCCTCATCTACTAGAGATATTAATATTTGTAATTTATTTCCAGAAAGATCTTACATTGAGTCTACTACAGCTCTATGCCATTCTTGTCATCAGCAAAAATACATACATCTGATCACAACAGACACCTAGACTGTTCTCATATTGACACCATGGGAAGATTTAAGGTCTGTAATTTGTTACTCAGCAAAAACTATAGTTACTTCTCGGTTAAAAAAAAATATTTCCGAGTTAACAATGTGGATTGTGGCTGGTATTAATAATTTGGATGATTAATAGTGCTCTGCTGCTGAGCTGAATTGATCGCTAGTCCACCGTAGGTAAAGAATATGTGAATTTTGGTGAGTGGCAGTGAGAAACAAACACAAACATTGGGGGTGTTATAAAGGGGTCACAGAGCAGAAAAGGCTGTCTTCATGCAATTATTTATAAAACTACAAGATCCAGCAGCTCCAACAATCCAACTCCATGTAGCTTTCTGAAGCACGTGGCTTTGTTGTATACTTCTTAATAACTAAAAGGTGGGGGGAAGCAGCAGAACACAATTAGAAGTCACAAAGGAGTTCCATGACCATATAAAAGCACAAGGCTGAGTGCTTTTATACAGGTCATGGAACTCTGAGGTTACTTCTAATATCCTCCAACAAGTGGGACTTTATTTATTATAATACACAAGTTTAAGTGAGTCATGTGACAAAAATGACATCACTACTCACTGCTTATAACTGATGACACTAGTCACAATTTAAAAGGATATAATTTACAAGATATTCATGGCTTTTGTGTAATATATATATATATACTGTATGTATGTATATATATATACATATATATATATATATATATATATAAAGGGCAAGTTTTGAGACCAGTAGGAGCAAAATCAACCACTGCAAGGTTGTAGAGTTTGACACTCAGCACAAGGCAAGCATTTCTATTCCTGCCTTGAATAGTATTTACTGTGTACTGTCTAGAGGTTCTCAATCTGTCCTTAGACTCCCCCAGAGCCGTACGTATATTTTAGGGATGCACCGAATCCACTATTTGGGATTCGGCCGAACCCCAGAGAAAGATTCAGCCGAAAACCGAACTGAATCTGAACCCTAATGTGCATATACAAAGTAGGGATGGGGAAAAACATTTTTTACTTCCTTGTTTTGTGACAAATAGTCATGCAATTTTCCTCCCTGCCACTGATTTGCATATGCAAATTAGGGTTCGGATTTGGTTCAGCTGGGCAGAAGGATTCGTCCGATTCCTTCTGAAAAAAGCCAAATCCTGGCCGAATTCCGAACCGAATCCTGGATTCAGGGCATCCATAGTATATGCACATCAGCAAGAACATGAATCATTCAAACAGAACCACTTATTCTTCTTACTAACACACCTGTGCTCCTATATGGATATCCTGATAACAATGCAATGACTGGGTGAGGGAGGTCAGAGAGAAACTGGATTTGCAAGCAACTTTGTGTTATGAATTAAAACAAAAGCATGGGGGTAAAAAAAGCACAACCTAGGTTATTTGGAGACATTTGCACAGGTTAGGGCTCTGGGATTAATCGTTGTGCTTACATAGTCATACAATGCAAGTGTCAGAGTACTTATCTGAGCTAAATATCATTCACTGAAATAACAACACAGTGTTTCACTGTATGGCCAATGCAAAATTACCTACACAATATAGGAAAGACCATCAATGTCTCAACAAATAGCAAAGGAGAGCATCACAATTACCTGCACTTTAAAGTGATGTCTACTATAGTCACAGCAAGCAGGAACAGAGAATATCCTTATTCCCTACACTTTGCAGGAAAGTCTCAGCAAGTAGGAAAAGAGAGCTTCATAATTACCTACCTAATGATGGCAAACAAGCTCTGTGCAAGAAGGAAAGTCGAAGATGAGGGCATGATCATGAGCAGATTTACCCAAGGCTGCAAGAATATCTGCACAGAACCAAACAAGATTACTATATAGCAAAGACCGCACAACTGCCATGGCTCCTAAATATCTCTTTCTGGCATCAAACATGCTTTGGCATTTTTATATTAATAGGCAAAAATCTAACAGCTAAAAGGACATTTGCAATATGTGAGCTTGAAGAATGGAGAGGTAAGTAAACTCACTCATCTCAGAAGCCACCACTCACTCTGCCTGTACCTTGGCCTACACTAAGTACAGAGAATAATGGGCCAGTCTGTTGGATAAATTGTGTGTTTTACATCTGTCTCATATCAATGCAGCTGTCTTTTGGTTAATCAGTAAAATATCTGGTCTGACTACTGGTTCCGGTTTGCACTGTGTGATTGCGGATTTTGTGGTTTTCGTGTGACAGCTCTAATGGTTATGGATTCTGATAGTATATTACATTTAATGCCATGGTCTGTTGATGCTGTGGTCAACCTACCAGCACAAGACCCAGTATATCCTTCCAGACTCTTCCGAATTTTGTCCTGCAATAGCTGAAACACCAAATGTTGCCTTTTTCACATTTGGACTTGCAATTCACATGAACTGCAGCTGCCAGCTTTTCAGTAGCTTTCAGGGTGTGTGTCTATGTGGGGGAAAGAACTCTAGGAGTTGACAAAAGTTAAAGGTTGCCATCACTAATATAATCTTATGTTTCAAAGTGGTTCTCTTTGTTCTTTAAAATTGAAGAGGTATTAGTAAGACAATGCTATGACTAAAAGCCGAACAAACCTTAGAAATGTGTTAAGGCCTACATGCACAGCTGGATATTAGAAGGTAAGAGTGTGTTAAAGGGGTTGGTTCCTCATATACAACACTTTGAAATGTTATGTAGAACAGCTATGTGGAATAAACAGGACAAATAGAGTGTGGTGTTCACATACAATAGAGCACATACATACAAGCAGTATTTATACAACACAACAAATGTATACAGTGCTTTAGAAGGCATAAAACTCACACAAGGTTACAGTTATGCAATAATATTCCAACACAACTAAATGATAAATAGGTGGAAAGAAAGATCTGTGCTCTTGGTTATGTTTGGCCACAAATCCTGTTAAAGGAGAATTCACCCTGTAACATAAAAACCCCTACCCCCCTACCCTACATAGACCCCCCTCCCTCCCAGCACACCCTAGGGTTTTTTTATGTTTCAGGTTGAATTCTCCTTTAGGATATGGAATGACCAGGTACTTTGGCGAATCTGTTTGTCTGATAATTGTGAAACTCCATGACCATTGGTTAAATAGGCTTCAAATATTCTCTAAGTTAAGGTGGCCATACACGGGCCGATAAAAGCTGCCGACAGACTGAGTCGGCAGCTTATCGGCCCGTGCGTGGGGCCCTCCGACGGGCTTCCCCGATCGATATCTGGCTGAAAGTCGGCCAGATGTCGATCGGGCAGGATTAAAAATCCAGTTGGATCACAGCCGCACCTGTTCGTTGATGCGGTCCTGCGATCAGACCGTCCGTATCTGCGCCGCTCTGATCCGATCATTGGGCCCTAGGGCCCGCGATCGGATCAGCCTGATGTCACCCACCTCAAGGTGAGCATATTGGGGAAAGATCCGCTCGTTTGGCAACATTGCCAAACAAGCAGATCTCTGTGTATGTCCACCTTTACTCTTTTATTACTGTTCCTTTATTGCTTAATTTGTCCTTCCTGCTAGACTGGTCACAAATCTATTGTATGGCTTTTGATCTTCCTATCTGTGGTAAAAAACTTTTTGCCAGCCTAGCATGAGTGTTAAGGGTAAGGGGACACAGGAAGATTCGGGAATATTTAATCAACTGGCGACTAATTGCCTCTTCTTCAGGGTGACAATCTCCCCAAACTGCCTTCCTGCCGGCTACAATGAAAAATCGCCAGCGGGATAGCACATGTGGCGATTCGTTTTCCAAAGTCACCTGAAGTTTCCTCATGAGAAAGGCAGTTTGGGGAGATTGTCGCCCCGAAGAAGAGGAGATTAGTTGCCAGGCCACTAAACACCCCGAATCTGCCCATGTGCCCTTACCCTAACAGGTGCACCTACCTAGAACTGGTCATACAAAAAAAGAGAAAAGAAAAAGGGGGTTATGTAATAAAAGACACAAAGTGTGCTGGAGACCATTAACCCATAGCAACCAATCAGCACAAAGCATTTACTGGTGACATGTTTAAAAGCAAACATCTTATTGTTAGCTATTGGTTTTTGCTCTTGGGCAAACTTAGTGCCTTTTATTACATATAGGGGAAAGGGGTTGTGGAAAAGATTGTAGGTTAGGCAAACTGCGTCAATACAAAGCAGAATATAGTAAATGTGGAGTTAAAAGTAAGAAAGAATAAAATTCTGTGTATGCAGATTCCCCCGGGAGCCCCCCTGACCTGGATGGATTCTGTTCTCAAGCTAGCCTTCGTAATAGTACCTTGACCTTGAGGAAGAACCTTCTCATTGGTTATTTGGGCAGTTCTTTGTTTTTCTGTGCTGCAAAGTGATATCTCTATGCTCTCACAATGGTAACACCCTTTTAGGCCACAAGTTCTTGTCATAGGTTCCCAAGTTTATATATGCGATTCTTTTGTTTGGGGTTCTGACTCTTAGAGAGTTCAGAATCCACAGAGCTTCTGTCAAATAAACCTTCCACCTCAAGTGGTCTCTGTTTCTTGCAGCTACACCACAGACCCAAACGGATTCCATGGATAGTCTGGGCAGATTTACACTTACCGATATTAACACTAATTCAAGCATGGCTGACCAATGTTCCTGATACAAAGATATTGCTTGGGACTGTCTGCTCAACAATCATCACAAATAATTTTTTGCATGACTTTATTGGGATGCATATTGCTATCATTTCATCTTTGTCAGAAAAACACTGACATTCACTTCCCCAAAATATCTGAAGCATTTACTCTTTTTTACATCAAACAGTGAGCTGCAATTTATTGTGGAGTGTATATTGCAAGAGCTTCTCTTTTGCTAGCAGAAATTCTGTTCCAGACTTTAACCTTGATCAGCATTATGTACACACCATAACATTCCTGTGCACTAAACAAAAAAAAAAAAAGGGAATACAAAGAATCACGAGTTATGAGCTAAACTTTGATAAGTCCCCTGTCTGCAGAACACTTGCTCGGATTCCTGTTTGTTTCCACTTGATTCATTCTCACATTGTTTCTATTTTGACATATCTCAGGGTTGATGTTTTGTTTTTCTCTTTAAAGAGAGCCCCAAATGCATGATAATTTCAGCTGCATATTCCTCTTCACAGTAGTATTTGGGGCTGTGGAAAATAAAGGCTCCTGTGCCAGAGAGTTAAACAGAAAGAAAGCCGCAGCATGCTTTTCAGGGTTAGAAGAATGCGCAGGTTTCAGGTAGTCAGGTTAAGCATTAATAAGTAGGTTTCAGTGCTCCATTGACTTTGCTGTGTCACTGAACCCTCCAGTCTTAAGTGCACAAAGCATGCATTGTTTTCAATACGACTTCAATAGGATACTGAGAAGATGCCCCTGATCTTGGCAAGGCCTAGGTTTACCCAAAACCTAGCTATTAAAGAAAAACCAAAACAAAAAAAGATTTTCATGTTCTTTTGTAACAGTCAAGTGGGCTTTTCCCACAGTATGTATTCAGGTTTAAGGCAGAGAGAGACAGTCCTGGCAGACTATAATAAACTGCCTGAAAACGAGACTGCTTAATAGTCTCAGATATACATGTACCTATGCATTTTGTGTAGCCTTAGCTAGTGATTTGAACCAGAACATGTGTATCAGGTCAATACTATGGCTCTTTTTTCCTACCTCCCATTCCAATTACTTTCTTCTCATGCCCTGTCTCCAGAGTTGTATCTAATAAGCGCAAGAAAAAAACCAAGTGAGATCGGTCCCAAAATGTGTAGGCACATAACACAACAACTGCAATGGAAAAGTACCAAGAATTCATCTCAACTGTATAAGCAGCATCATAGCACCAGTGGCAGTTTACAGGCAAGGAGAACTATACCTAAAAACGTGTGGAGCAGGCACTCAGAATGAGGCTTCCACAAAGCAATTTAAATAAAGTAGAAAAGGCTTATTATGTACAGCCTTATGCATACCATGTAACAAACACTTAGTCATAGGCTATCTATACAGAGCTCTACACCTAGTATTTAATCAAATCAGTTATCCAATTGTCAAATCACATAACTCGGCAAATGAACCAATACCTGTTAAAAGCATGAGGGACTGGTTTATCTGCTTCCCATGCTGAGGGCTCAGGGCGTTGCATTTTATTATATTGTTCAGCTATTTTAGGAAAACTATAACTTTCATATCTTTCATTGACTGTTCATTCCAGTTCAAATATTTCTTTTTCCTCAGTACAGCTTTTCCCCATAATTCTACAGACAATGTGCTTAGAGAATCCACATGATAATTCTGCAATAAAACAGGTAAAACACAGTAGAAAGTGTCTGAATTGTACTAGAAGCGTCAGAATGGGGTTCCCTGGGCCCACTAGAAGACCTGAGCCTACGGCTCAGCATCATGGCCACCAAAGATTTTCGGCCAACATCAATCCAGCCCCCATTGTGTGCCATGTCACATGTACCACCTTCTGACCCTGAGTGGTAAAGTCCACCAGGAGCGAGTCCCCCTGGATTTTCTCCTGGTATGCCAATGGGCCAGTCCCCAGATATGCCAATCCAACCCTATGTACCGGTGTCATAATGGGCATCGAACAGGACAGACATGACAATTTTCTTTCACAGGTGCACAGAAAAGGCACATGAATGAAGTTCACAAACACTGGATTTTACATCTGGCTGATATCTTGTGTAACATACAGGGTTCGCTTGAGCTTTCTAGCATGGCACACTGCATGGCACATTTTATTGCTTCATGGACTAGTATTTTTTATACAATGTTTTAAAAGAAAAGGAAAGGTAAATGTCAAACCCCCCTCCCCCCAGTGATTAAAATCACTTTCCTGATAACCAGTAGCAGTTGCGTCGGTCTGGGGTACTTCGGAGAGAGCACCATCGAGCAGTCATCTTCATTCTTTAATGGCCCTGGACCAGTGTATGCACAGTAGAACAAAGAAACCAGCTTTTTTCTTTGTCATCTTATCACTTTGCTATGCATGCATACCTGGTGTGAAGATGGTAGAAACTTTGTTCCATGGTGCTCACTCAAGAGTACCACCGACTCCGGGCCGGTGCAGTTTTCTGCTAAAAGAAGCGCCAACTCTTGTTGGGGGGGGTTCAATAACATCTGGCACTTCCTCTCTGATTTCACCATTCCTTCTCTTTTAAATGTGGATTCCATGGTAGTCATGTGAACAGATTTCTTAAAAAAAAAAAAAAAAACACAGCAGCAATTCAGCTGTGCTTTGTGACTAAGATTCCAGACAGATTTATGTCAAAGCACGGGTCATGAAGATCAATGGCAAGAACAATGATCTTCTATCTAAAATCACAGGGATTATATTGTTTATAGAACTGTGTCACACTGGGGATACTGGTCACCTGATGTGAACAGTGAATACCTGGTCCTTAGAAGACTAAATTATAGTTAATAATTCAGCTAAGGATAATGGCACATGATGCTTCCTCCACCAGTGAACGCTAGATAGTGCTCTTGCCTCCTGTTTCCTTCAACTGCATCAGCTGTGATGCCCAAAGATGTATATATATTTTCTCCAGAGACAGCACTCCAAATTTCTTAGATAAAATCGCCTTTATTTATTCCATATTGGGCAGCATAAGTATGCATACTTATGCTGCCCAATATGGAATAAATAAAGGCGATGTTAGCTAAGAAATTTGGAGTGCTGTCTCTGGAGAAAATATATATATACAATGTTGGGACCTTGGTGAACAGGCTCTTACGACGCGCACCCATATCCTTAAAAACCGGACAACAGAGTAAGTGCAGTTTGTTTGGAATTCGTACATGCCCAAAGATGTGCAATAAATGCATTTTTATTTAAAGAAGCTTCTCTGGAGGTGCTGCTCTATTTCTTCAATTCCTTCAACTGCATCCACCTAGCGTGTGCATTGATAGGCAGATGCAATATACAGTTTCCTTCAGCTGCATCCGCCTAGGCTAGGACGTGCAA
>CM044431.1:34825371-34840807 GCA_024363595.1 Xenopus borealis
TGCAAGGATAGGCAGATGCAATATACAGTTTCCTTCAGCTGCATCCGCCTAGGCTAGGACATGCAAGGATAGGCAGATGCAATATACAGTTTCCTTCAGCTGCATCTGCCTAGGCTAGGACGTGCAAGGATAGGCAGATGCAATATACAGTTTCCTTCAGTTGCATCCATGTAGGGTGTGCAGTGACAGGCAACTGCAATATAAAGTTTCCATTGATTTCATCCACCTAGGATGTGCAGTTACAGGGCCTCACCATTTAAAATATAGTAGATACATGGACAAGGCTAAAACTGCTCTCTGTGCTTTACTGTTACTCACAGAAAAAAGTCACCTTTCACCCTAAAGCAAGTTCTGCTTTTTCCCTCATTTCTTTCTTGGTAAAATCTGGAACTGATGACAAGGATTGCAAAACAAAATATAATAAACATTGCAGAAAACACACTAACTGCCAAGGTTATTTTACATACACTATTTATCTCTCTATGCCTCAGAGGAATATGAATTGCACAAGCTGTCACACGGCAGTGTATTTTCTCAACATACAGAAATGGGTAAATCCAAGACCCAGACTATACAATATTTTTGCTTTTACAAAGCAGTATGATATTTAGAAGAGTGAGGCAGAAAGGGTGCTTCAATAAATGGTTGATCTCCAAAAGCTGCTTTCTATCTATTGCAAATATTGGAATCAGCCTTACCTTGCCTACACTGAGATCCATTGCGTCAGCCTAGGAGGTGAAGGCACACGGAATGTACTGCGGCACTGAAAAGCGAGAGTTTGCATTTCTGAGCTGAAATCCTTCATTTGTGCCAGCACCTGGGCTAACACAGTGGATCCGGGTGTAGGCAAGGCTGATTTCAGTGTTGGGGCTAATTCTCGGGCCTGTGTTTTTTCAGCAGGCAGAGTTTCAGCCCTGTGTGACATTAGCTCTACACTAGAAAGTAAATATCTGTCTCAAATGTCTATAATCACCCACTCACCTAATTTGGGAGGGCCAATTCCACAGTTTGGACAGTTTAGTAACTTTTCTATGAACAAGAAATGGGTAAGTAGCCTAACACTAGGTAATCTAAAAGTAACGTTGTAGTCTTGTTGTATTGACATTTAAAAAGTTGCCAATACCAAATATATCTCATAGAACTAAAAGTTTTTACAAATGCCTAAAATAATAAATACGTTTGTATACAGTAGTGTATTTAAAAGACTAAGAAAGTAAATTTCCGTAATATTTCCCTAAACTCTTCCCCTTTCACAAACAATAGCAGTCTTGCTTTATGGCGGGGATTCTGAATACACATACAGCAGAATCAATGATCTGTTAATCAGAAAGGCTCTCACGATTATGAATGCACAAGAAACTGAGCTTGAGCGAAAATCATTATTTAGTAAACTAAATATAAATTATTTTACATGAAATGAACATATGTGCTATCTAATAATGCCAAAACTGACAGTAAAACCGTCTGTAAAATAGGAATGAATAAAAAAAAAGAAAACATGATTACAGTGTCCTTTAATCCAAAAAGTCAGTTATTGCAATGATACACTTTAAATAGGCATAACAAAAACTTTAATTTCCCCTGTGTGTTAACTGTGTAACTGAAAAGTTGTGCCATACATGGACTACTTGCAACATGCAAACATACAGTAAGATGAACAGGTGGCTCTTGTAAAAAAAAATACCAAAGATGAGAGTCTGATGATATTAAACAAAATGACACCTCCTTTTTGTTATCTCTCACAAAGTCAGTTTATGAATGGCTTACAAATTCCACAAGAATTTGATTCCAGCGGAAACACAGAAAACAGACCCTTTTATCTCTCTTAGTCAGCTGTTAATTTCCATTAATTTCTGTGTATCTAACACAGGCAGCAATCGTCCTGCATCAGACAGCCGGTGGGAAAGAATCCAGTGCACTGCTCCTCAATGAAAAGCTTGCATTGTGCACTAGAGCAGGTAGATAGAAGAATGTGTGCATTGATTGTGATGTGGGGTGTTTGCAGGAACAAACACACAGTGTTTGACCATGCTAGTTTTATAGAACATATTTATATACATTGCATTTACCAAACCAATAAGCTTAGGAGACTTGCTTAACCTTCCCATTGCATGACTTGCTTACCCATTCCATGACTTGCTTACCCATTCCATGACTTGCTTACCCTTCCCATTGCATGACTTGCTTACCCTTCCCATTCCATGACTTGCTTACCCTTCCCATTTCATGACTTGCTCACCCTTCCCATTGCACGACTTGCTTACTCTTCCCATTTAATAACTTACTTACCCTTCCCATTGAATGACTTGCTCACCCTTCCCATTGCACGACTTTCTTACTCTTCCCATTCAATAACTTGCTTACCCTTCCAATTGCATGACTTGCTTACCCTTCCCATTGCACGACTTACTTACCCTTCCCAATCCATGACTTGCTTACCCTTCCCATTCCATGACTTGCTTACCCTTCCCATTCCATGACTTGCTCACCATTCTCATTCAATAACTTGCTTACTTTTCCCATTCAATAACTTGCTTACCCTTCCATTGCATGACTTGCTTACCCTTCCCATTGCATGACTTGCTCACCCTTCCCATTGCACGAATTGCTTACTCCTTCCCATTCCATGACTTGCTTACCATTCCCATTTCTTACTCTTCCCATTCCATGACTTGCTTACCCTTCCCATTCCATGACTTGCTTACTCTTTCCATTGAATGACTTGCTTACCCTTCCCATTCCATGACTTGCTTACTCTTTCCATTGAATGACTTGCTTACCCTTCCCATTCCATGACTTAACAAAAACAAGCACTGACCTTATCCATAAGGTACTCTTTATGTGTCCCTTTCCACATCAAATTTGTGTTTTTATTGTGTCTATTACGCTGTTGGAGAAAACACATATGCTTGTTGGTTCTTTTACAAACAGTGTATTCACTTAAAGGGGTTGTTCACCTTTGAGACAGTGACTCTCCAGTTTGCAGTTTCAGCAGTCTGGTTGCTAGGGTACAAATTACCCTAGCAACCATGCACTGATTTGAATAAGAGACTGGAATGTGACTAGAAGAGGACCTGAATAGAAAGATACAAATAACAATAAATGTGTAACCTTTCAGAGCTTTTAGTTTTTTTAGATGGGATCGGTGACTCCCATTTGTAAGCTGGAAAGAGTCAGAAGAAAGCAAATAATTAAAAAATAAATACTGAAAAGCAAGGAAAGCTGCTTAGAATTGGCCATTCTATAACATAGTAAAAAGTTAACTTCAGTCCCATTAAGAATTTGGTTTAAAATCATGATTAATTAAAATTATTAAAATAATTCTTAATACTGCTATTCAGCCTTAAGAATAGTAAGGCACATAGATGGTATGTATGTAGTTATGGACATCAAATTTCCTGATCTATTCAGAAAGCAGAGAGGCGTTATTGGATTACACCCCCAGCAATCCATCATCTGTTCACTTTTTCATTGTGTATTCTTTCATTTTCTCTCTCCTACACCAGGCGCTGCTTGACACGGACACTGTTTAATAAAAACCAACTAGACAAAAAAATGCCATTTCTTAAAATATCTGTATTTTTATATGTGTAAATAGTATTTACCACATTCCAATTCATATCTAATTGAAAAGAATTTCAATTAAAATGTTTATCATATGTATTTATATATGCTTGATGTACAAGATAATTATAACCAAGGCGATCCATGACTATATAAACCAGGGGTGCCGAAAAGGTAGATCTTCCAGTAGACCTTTAGCCGGTGATCAGTAGATCTCAAGACATTGCCAACAAACAGCTTGTCTAAATCACCCTCCTGTTTCATGCTTTTCATTGAGATATGGATTACATTAAGGTTACATAAGAAATAGTTGTTTGTTAAATATAGCAATATACATTTTCTCATAAATCAATATTTAAGTAATATTTTCCATGGAACAGAATGCTTACAATAGTTTATGGATGTAGATCATAATGGGACAACATCACAAAAAATAGACCTTGCATTAGTAAAATATGGGCACTCCTTATATAAAGGTTCAAGGTTGCAAGCAGTCTTTCCTTTCCTAAAAACAGCCCAGCATCTTGATACTAAACACACAGTATTGTCACCCTCACAATTAAGGTAGCAGGAAAATTTCCTGTTATTAAAAGCATTTTTTTCCTCAGCAGATGTGACAGAATGCCTTTGATGCAGGTAATGCAAGCAGAGCAATGCTAGAGGCAATATTGACTATAGACTGAATTTACATATAACTGGAAAATCCCAAGACAATTTGCCAGTTACTCTCCTGGGCAAACAAAACAAAAGCCTAAACTTAAGCAGTGATGGTCATAGTGGCATTTTTCATGTGCGTTTGCTAGACAGTTTTGTTAAGAGTAATCAGATATTTGATAGACATGATGTATCAAGATGTAATTCCATGTGGAAACTTAAAGGGCACCTATCACCTAAATACAAAGCCCACCCTCTGGATAACAGAAATAATAGTACTTATCTAAGAAAAGTCCCCTATTGAGCACTCTGGACCCTGCATCGAGAAGGAGCTGCAGGCAGCCATATTGGGTAACAGTCAGGTGTGTAATAAGCGAGTGGCCCATCGTGCACATTATGCAGATGTGTGTGTATGGCATAGGATTGGAAAATGCACTGATCGATCTAAATCACACACATGCACATAATATGCAGGCTGAGGCCTCAATAGTGGACTAGATAGGGGGATCTTCCCAGAAAAATAATCACCAATTCCAAGTAAGGGCTCTGTTAGTCCTTACTTCCAATGAGGGAAACAATTATTATAGGCACTTTTCAACACTTATAGGAGTGCTGCAGCCTGAATTTTCTGGATCACATGGTCAACCTTAAAGTGGGGGTAACCGGACAGTTGGTGGTCCACATATCAGTCCTACTGTTGTAGGACTGTTTGGCACAACCAGTTGTTACTGCCCCAGAATCTGTCAGCTGTTAAACTGAGTGGCACAACCAGCTGTAACTGCCCCAGAAACTGTCAGCTGTAGGACTGAGTGGCACAACCAGTGGTAGGACTGCTCTAGGACTATGTCGAAAAGGCAACTGTCATTCCATCAAGAAACACACAACTGTAGGACCATGCTGCACATGCCACTAAAATACTTATTTGTAGAACTGTGTGACACAACCTATTGGAATTTCGCCACAGAACATTTTGGATGAAAACCGCAATGGCACAACCCACAGTAATCTCAGCTAGAGGACTATTGGCACAAATCTCTGAAATTCTGTAAAACACACATCTGGAGGCTTGTTAAAATAACCAGTTCAAATCCTGTTTCCTATATATTGTAAGCAGGTAATAAAACTATACTATCACTTCTACTATACTAGGTTTTACTGTATATCTTCATTTTGGATGCCAAGAGACAAACTATTTATATACAAAACCATAGCCACAAAAGGAATTAGTATACCAGAGGTGTCCAACTGACTCATTTGATTGGGAAGCAACAAATCTACCTTTTTATGTATACATTTTTTTATTCAGATAAAAATATGCTGTATAGGTTATCTGTGGCCCAGGGGTGCCTTTTGATAACCCAGGTTTTTCATATAAAAATATCATATAACATATGATCGTAATAGCTGTTATAGCTGTTCAATAGTTCTTCAGTGAGCTGTCACTGCTCTATCTTAACAAAGAACCCCATTGTACAGGTTTGGGACATGTTATCTAGAATGTTTTCTGGATAACAGATCTTTCCATAGTTTGGATCTTCATTCCTTAAGTCTACTAGAATGTATTTAATTATATCTTCGTTTGGAACAAGTACAAGATACTGTTTTATTATTACAGAGAAAAAAGGAAAAAATTTTTTTTTTGGATAAAATGGCATCTAGGGGAGGCATTCTTTAGTCATTCGAAGTTTTCTGGATAATGGGTTTCCAGATAATTGATTCCATACGTGTGGAATAATCCATTTCTGCACTCCTAATCCTAAATTGATTGGATCAATTATTAACTCCGGACATGCAAATGGGTGCAAATAGTGCCCACTAGTCTTCGACAAACCCATTGCTTGCCGCCACCCGCTGTACATAGAAGCTATACTCTACACTTGATAGGATATCTAACACTAGGTGCAGAACTTATTTGTGCAAAGTAGCCCTATAGTTCAGTGATTTTCAACCTTGTGCCTCCAGCTGTTAAGAAACTACAAGTTCCACAATGCATTTGCCTGACTGTGGCTGTCAGACTCCTTCATTGCATTGTGGGACTTGTAGTTCCTTAACAGCTGGAGGCACAAGGTTGAAAATCACTGCTATAGTTTACACTGGTACAAGACTCTCAATGTGCCTTCTAGCATCTAATAAAAGAGATTTGCACATGGATGCTCATGGGCCATCCCGTACATCCATCTGATTCAAAAGTGTGGACAGTGTCTGGGGAGAGCAACAGGCTTGGATTTGTGGGAGGGCAACAGAATGTCCGGGGCAGCATGTTGCCCAGCCACATCTGAATAGGTTCAGAGAACTGGGTAGTTCTTTAAATCTCCCATGTGCCAATCCCCAATGCTCTTGAACACAAAACAGGACTTAAGACATACGAGGAAGGGGATAGGAGGGGGGAAGATCGTTGCCGGCCTAGGGGTGCCCAAGTAAGTTAATCCGTGCCATGAGAGCAAGTAACATTGGAGACAAAAAAAATGGAAATCTGCACCCTTCTCTTTTCCATTTTGTATGAGCAGTCAGGTCTCCTTTTCCAAATACTCCATGTGATGGTAAAAAATACTTTTCATGTCCTTATTTGAAGGATAAATTCTAAACTTTGCTAAATAAAATCTAAATCTTGTTAGGCAGAAAGTGTTGTGTCACATGATTCAATTAAAGGGCATCTCTCACCAAAAAGTAAACAGAAATTATTTGCACTGGTGCTTAGCCTTCATTGAACAGCACATTTATTCATGTGCAGAAATCAGCTTGGAAAATACAGTCCAGCAGGGTCAGTGATTTAAGACATGTTCTTCTTGAATTTGCATGAGCTATCATTTCGCAGGGATAGGCACACATTCAATATTTCCTATCATTCCAAATGGTTACATGTGAACACAGGCCAAAAGCACGCAGGTTGTACACACGTAATAAGGGAAGGCACCTTGTGTGTTGGCTAGAACAATAATTAAATCCACAATGGGCTGCATACTATACTCCTAACAATGAATAGATGGATACAAAAAATAATTAACTTAATTAAATTGTCTGCTTTGTATTTGAGCAATGTTGCAGTTTGTAATTGTTGAGTTATTTGCCTTTCCACTTTGGCCTGTCCCCAACATGAACGATGAAGTGCTACTGACTGTTGCTCTCAACAGGACATCCTCCTGTTCACTTCAGGTCGACATTCAATTCACCGCAAGGTTTGATAGGGTCAGTGACCAGAGCTACAGTATTGCAGTTTAAATGTCATATTTTGAAGAGCTAACAGTTTAAAAGCCAATTTGAAGAACAAAAATATAAACTTACGCCCAACTGTAAATATTTCAGGCCATCACAGTCCACCTAATACATAGGCCCATGAAGCCAGAGTCATTTTCCGCCTGTATAGTTTTTTTCAGGGCTTATTTACCAGAGCATGATATACATGCCCTAAAAAAAAGCCTATAGAAACCAATAAAGAGTTGTGGAGTTCCCCTCTGGCAAACTGTGGTGAACTCTGTTCTCACCCACTGAAACTCTGCCTGTAAAATTCAGTATTACGTACAACTAAATCATTATGAACAGCAGGTTGATTTGACTCAATAGTCCTTGTCTATTTACAGGCTGCAGCCCTCCTTATGTTGTTCAGCTGAAATTTATAAATTTTCTGTTATAGCTGAGCAATAACTGGCAGGCTAAGCACCTATCATGAAAGGATCTTTTAAATATTGAAATTGTAGTTTTAAATATTGAATTGTTAGAAAACAACACATCATAGGGTCACTTCCCCAACAACAGGTGCATTTGTTACTATTTCTATATGTCTTTTCAGGTTTAGAATCTGATTTTTAAATCCTGTGCCACAGTCCAGCAATCTTGTTAACGTTACATTACTTCATAAAAATGTCACACAGTTTTGATGTCATGATTATATTTATAAACACCGTATTAAGAAACACGAAATTATGGAATGCTTAGATATTTAAAGATTCAATGGTTTAAATATCTTAATAATTCCAACTAATCCTATTTTTACATGGCTGTGTCTGTTCAAATAAATAATATTGCTATTAAAAGTCTGCTGACTAAACAATTCACTATTAAATTCAGGTAGGTTACAGTGCCTTACCTGATGTTACTTTGGGCTTCAAGTCCAAACAGTCCCCCTTTTCTGACACCGGAAACTTCTCTTTAGTGGTCTGCGCTGACTTATTCACCTTCTTTTGCTTCTACTTTCAAGCAGCAGAGCCGAACACCTCCTGTTGTTTATAGCAACTGAATCTTCTGTCTTAAGCCTCCCTTTAGATTTCACTCTCTCTTTTTCTGATGCGGAGAACTGAAAAAATGCACAGCATACAAACTTGCAATTAGCAGGTCCAAAAGGGCTTAAATCCTGACTCACCAAAAGCTGAACATTCCAACAAATTTACTAAGCAGGGGCTGAGAGGAGTCTGACAAGACAAAAAAAAAAGCACGAGGACCCTTAAAACATGCCTGCACTAATTTGGCTAAATCTTGTAAGGAGTGAAGTATTCTAATAAGATATGCAGTAAAGCAAAGTGCTCTTTTTAGGCTGTAACAGAACTGGTTTCGTTCTCTCTTTTTTTGTTGTTGCCTTTTTACTCTCGGGGGAAAGGCTGTCTCTGCCTGGTATACTCCCTGCCCTTAAACTCACCAAACCAGAATTTTACTCCTAACAAACACAAGCAACTTCCCGCACATCCAAATTGAAATTTTATCCTGTTCAGTGAGCCTTTACTGGCCAAGGGCCAGTACAACATTCCTGCTCAGATACCTTTGCTACAAAGGAGAATAAGGTCTCCCCATGGTCTGTTCATTTGTGGTTGTCTCAGCTGATAAACAGACGTTGGGGAAACAAATAGTACTTTAACAATGACACGTTTGCCAGAAAGCAGTTTTTCCTCTTTCATTGTAATGTACAGTTTTGTTTCCCCCCTAAGACACCTGAATCTCATCTCCCATTTGCTTAGACGTTATCAGCCTCCCCCAACCTGCCTGCTCAGTCTGCCTGACAGGAGAACAACATGAGTGCAAGGCAAATGCTGGACACACTTGCTCAGGAGCTAGGCAGCATTTGGAACACCTGACTCAATGAAAAAAAGATTTAAAATACCTTAAAATCCGACAGGCATGTCCTTCCCGTTTTCCCCGTAGATGTAGAAGTGTCTTACATATTTTTCTGACTAAAAAAGATCTTTTTTTTTCTTTATTAGAAAAAAAGGGGGAACAGGAGACAAACCAGTTTTTCAGCTTGAGTCCAGCCTACTTTTAACCTTGTCCTGATCTGGCACATTGAGGCTCAGCCCAGAGACAGTGATCATTTTCCCATCCCTCACTAAATCACAAAGTATAAATCAATTACAAGGCTTGAACCCTGCACACTGTCCTGTTTATAGTAAACATGGGGGTGACATACATGAACACACACGCAAATAAACATTACACCTGCATGTAAATTTTATTCGCCAGCTGGAAGGAACACATTTATCAAAAATGGAAATTCCTGGGGTTTTTCCTATACAATTTAGCAGATATTTCTGAAAACCCTAATAGCACAATGTCACAGGAAATAAATCACAGGCAGGGCAGATGTAGGAACCCACGAGGTTTAGGGTTTGTAGAAATCTAAGTTAGAAACTGTGATTTTCTGAGTTTTGAACACTGGCTTTCTGCAAATGAGTTTTTTAAAAAAAAAGTGTGTTTTGTGTACGGAAGGCACAAGAAAAAATACAATGAAACTTTTGTGGAAATTTTCTGAAAATACAACCTTGACTTCTTTGGCATCTCAACAGGTTTTAGGTGCCTTAATTTACCATGTTTCCCATGCTTTCTGGTAAAGTGAGCAAATGCAGGTAAAAAACAATAATGGCAACCTTCTGCAAATTTTTTTTTATATATTGACCTATTTTTGTTTACTTTGACTAGGGAATTGTCCAAATTTGATTTGAATTTGCAAAAATTTTTAATTAAATTTTAAAATATATCATGTACTGTCTCTTTAAAAATTCAACTGACCATTCACCATCTAAAACCAACTTGCTTTGCTTGGCTTTCGATTTACAATTTGGTGGTATGTAAAATCAAAAAGTTGAATAAAAAAGGTGATTATATTATATATAAATTATGTTTGTACGTATACCACTGTGTGAATATGCAAATTATTTTTGAGTGTGCAAGCCCTGAATACTTATAATAGGGTATTATAATGCTAATTCTGGAGGTTTAAAACAATTTCCTAGTACAGTAATACGAGAGGTTTTTTTTCCAGTGCATCTGTTAAAATAACCACCAACATAAGTAACTACTACTACTACAAGTAGTACTCTGTATTCACAGCAAAAACTGAAACAGAGAGATGGTATTGCAGGGGTCTGTTAGGGCAATGCAATTTAACATAGATTGCAGAATGCAATTATAATGTCCTTTCCACCCAAAACGCCAGGGTTTGCAAACAAATGAAAATATCAGTGACATGGCAGAATTGCTAAAATAATTTATGGAAAATGTTGGTGTTTACATCTCCAGTTGAGGAGAAACTGTACCCAGAACCTCTAGCTAGATAATAACCCGTCTTACTAGAACAAAATTAACTATTAATTCTAGGGCTGCATCAAATCCAGGATTTGGCTAAGGATTCACCTAGGATTCGGATTTAGCTGAATCTTCCTGCCCGGCCGAACCGAATCCAACTTTGCATATGCAAATTAGGGGTTGGGCGGGAACTTTTTGTCACAAAACAAGGAAGTAAAAAATGCTGTCCCCTTCCCACCCCTAATTTGCATTTTCAAATTAGGATTCGGTTTGGTATTTTGCCAAATCTTTTGTGAAGGATTCTGGGGATAGACGATTCGGTGCATCTCTAATTAATTCACATGCAAAGAATTGACGCCACTTAAGCTGCAAGGAATGGAATAAAATTCATCTGCATCTGATCAACTAAAACTACTCTTGCAGTTCCATGGATTTATTTTTAAATAAATCACATATATCACATATATCTCATGTTCAGTTACCGACCCTTGTGGGCCCCACTGGCCAAACCTGTTCCCCATGGCCTCCTAAGAATGTGTGCTACTCCCTGACCCCCCACTATCCCAATTGAGGCTGCATGAAGAGATAAAGAATTGTCTGGTGGAGGGGAAGGGGGCAGAGCAGAGTTGCTGCTGGGGCAGGAGACCCATGGGGGTATGTGAGGCCCCTGTTGAGGAAGGCATAGCTACAGCCCTGTACCTAGGGTTGCCACCTTTTCAAAAATATGTTGGTGGGGGGTGGGAATGAAAGGGGCGGGTTGTGATGCAAAAGGGATAGAGCCAATGGATCATGCCTCAAACAGGGGCAGGGCCACATTCCGAGATGCCCACCAGATGAAGAAAAGGTATGTTTCCACCGAAGGCCAAGAGCTTTTCTTAAAGGGATACTGTCATGGGAAAAAAGGTTTTTTTTTTTTAAAATGCATCAGTTAATAGTGCTGCTCCAGCTGAATTCTTCACTGAAATCCATTTCTCAAAATAACATATTTTCATTTCATTTTGAAATCTGACATGAGGTTAAACATCCATTTCCCTGCTGCCCCAAATCATGTGACTTGTGCTCTGATAAACTTCAATCACTCTTTACTGCTGTACTGCAAGTTGGAGTGATATCACCCCCAACCTTTCCCCCCAGCAGCCTAACAACAGAACAATGGGAAGGTAACCAGATAACAGCTCCCTAACACAAGATAACAGCTCCCTGGTAGATATAAGAACAGCACTTGATAGTAAAAGCTCATGTCCCACTGCGTTCCGTTCAGTTACATTAAGAAGGAATAACAACAGCCAGCCAGAAAGCAGTTCCCTCCTAAAGTGCTGGCACATAACCAGGGGCAGCTGGGAAATTGACAAAATATCTAGCCCCATGTCAGATTTCAAAACTGAATATAAAGAAATCTGTTTGCTCTTTTGAGAAAGGGATTTCAGTGCAGAAGTCTGCTGGAGTAGCACTATTAACTGATGCATTTAAAAAAAAAAAAAACGTTTTGAAAAATACATATTTTCCCATGACAGCATGTCTTTAAGGGTATTACAAATTACCGGCAACTACATTGATAATACCGGCCGGGCAGGTGTTTTACCGGCTAGGTCGGTAAAATACCGACCAGGTGGCAACCCTACCGGTACCCCTCCAGTCTGGCACTGATCAAGAAAGTTTTGATAAGTTTCTACAGGGAATCTTTCAGGCTAAATTTGCTACAAAATTTTTACTTTACCTTGGCTATAAAGGTTAGAAAACATCATCCTCAAAAGCAAGCCAATACATACAGTTGGAAACTTTTTGTTTTGTGGAAACTAAATTACTGTTATTAAATAGCAGGTTCTTTCTTTTAAGGGAAACTTAATAACTTAAAGTTGGGTATTACTATTTCTTTAAATTCAGTAAGGATGTTAAAATATCTAATTATAAGCACATGACAAACACAAGGTTCTTTCAATTCTGCATTATTACAAAAAAATCAGCTGCTTTAATCGAGGATGATGATAAAGGTCTTGGTTCCACCAGCCAATGAACTCTTGTATAATAGGGTTGGTAAGGTATTTCTATTTATGCTGCATTATTGTCCTAGAAATGTTTTTGTACCTTTCAGTGTTATCAGCACTTATTACCTTGTCTGCACTCAGATGGTACAAAACAAATCTACTTATAAATATTGAAAAAAACAAAAAGCAAATAAAATGTGGTTACCGCCCACTGTGACATAATGAATGGTTTTAAAATATGGAAATGTTAATAATGAAAGGTTATATGTGTTTACCTGCCTTTAACTAGGATTTTCTCTCCCATGTACAAATTGTGTTTTAAGCCTTACAGTAAATAAGACAGCCATTTGACGTGAAAGTGGGACTTACCAGTGATTAGTCACCATAATGAACACCAGAAAATTAAACTGTCCTTAAACAATTAGCGCATACAGAGTCTGTTACATACAAATTGCGCAAGGCGCAAAATCAAACAAACAATATATATACTATGGCGTGTTTGTAGCAAGCTGTATACTGTCCCATTGAAATGTTCTCCTGAACTGCTGTGTATAAAAGGGGAAGCATGGGGGCTTTATACACAATGTGCGAAGCTACAAAAGATGCTGGGATATGCAAAGTGCTAGGTAGTCCCACCCTTAAGTTTACCTTTAGTATGTTATAAATGGCCAGTTCTAACAAAAACAAATGCTCTGTAGGCTATGCATGTATTTTTATTGCTACTTTTCGTTATTCATCTTCCTGTCAGTCTTTCTCCTATTCATACTCAAGTCTCTTATTCATATCAATGCATGGTTGTTAGAGTGATTTGGACCCTAGCAACCACATTGCTGAAATTGCAAACTGGAGAGCTGCTGAATAAAAAGCTAAATGCAAAAAAAAAAAAACCATAACGAATAAATAATGAAAACCAATTGCAAATTGTTTCAGAATACGACTCTCTACATCAGGGATCTACCTGTAGACCTTTAGCTGGTGATCAATAGATCTCAAGACAGTGTCAATAAACAGCTTGTCTAATGCTGCCTCATGCTTTTCATTCCGATATTAATTAGATTATGGTTACAGAAGAAATACTTACTTGTCTGTTAAATATGGTAAAATGAATAAATATTTTCCATGGAATAGAGTGCTAACAATTATGAAATAGACAACATCGCTAAGGGTTCATCCACACGAGCAGATTCTAGGAGATTAGTCACCCCAGCGACAAATCGCCTCTTCTTCGGGGCGACAATCGCTTGAAGTTGCCTCAAGAGGGAACTTCGGGCGACTTCCGAAAACGAAGCTCCCCGAGTGCCATCCCTCCCGGCGATTTACATTCTGGCCGGCAGGAAAGCAGTTTGTGGAGATAAGTTGCCCCGAAGAAGAGGAGATTTGTCGCAGGCAACTAATCTCCCCGAATCTGACCGTGTTTCTCTGCCCGTACCTGCCAAACTGCTGTTTTAGCCTAAGGGGGACCTCCTAGAACCAATTTAGAGTCATTTGGTGGATTTTTTGGAAAAAATTCGACTCAAATTCGATTTGAGTTTGTGGGTCCATCCTATTCGTGCCAAATTTAATAAGTTTGGTTTTTACAGGTAATTTTTTGAATTTCGAGTTTATAGGAGTTTAAAATAACTCCCATAAACTCGAAATTCCACCGTTGATTATTATCATTAACATGTATTTATATAGCACCAACATATTTTGTAGTGCTGTAAATCTGTCCCTTAAATGGTTTAAAATACATATAATCCACACCAAATGTACCTCTATACTTTCCATGTTAATGTATTGTCCACTCCATCCAATATAAAGTATATTGTGACAGCACTTTTTTCATTGAAAGCCCCTATTATATTGTGACAGCACAAAATAGTTCAAGCAGCACTGTATATATACAGGTTTAGGCGCTAGAGGGCCCGTGCCTAGTGCAGCAGCTTTTTGGAGATGTCTCTCAAGTGAACAATAAATAACTAAAAACTACCCAGCCACCCCCAGAGACTTTCTGCTTACATACAGCAGCAGATCTTGGGGGTGATGGGTAGTGATGTGCAGGACGGCTTGATAGCCGCGGGTTGGGCCAGCCCTGCTCTCCAATTTGCGGGTGGCACTTCCACAGTCAAAAGTCCCCACTGACCCCTCTCTGTAGGCCCCCTCCCCCCTGCATACTGTTACACCAGAATTGTGTCCCTTAGAAATTCAGACCCGCACAATGCAGAACAGCGCAGCGGAGCACAGAGGCGCCATGTTCGTCAGCCTTGGCTTCTTCGTTAAGCAAGGGCCGATCCATATACATCGCATACGCAATTGGAGCCAGAAAGCTCCGTAAATTACCAAACGGCAAGAAGAGAAACCAGAATAAGCCAAGGCTGACAAACATGGGGCCCTTGTGCTCCACTGCGCTGCTCTGCATTGTGTGGGTCAGCATTTATAAGGGACACAATTCTAGCATAACCGTGTGCAGGTGGGAGGAGGGGCGTCACTTGGGAGGGGTTACCAGGCTCATTTTCGGTTGACGTGATATCACCTCTGCTTTCTGGGGGGTGGGACACTAAAGCAACAGTAACACCAAAAATGAAAGTGGTTAAAGGTCAAAAGTCAATATAACGTACTGTTGGCCCGTTTACTTTAGAAAAACGATTCTAGTTTATATAAACAAGCTGCTGTGTAGTCACCGGGACAGCCATTAACCCTTTAAGTGCCAGAAGAATTTCACATTTTGGTTACGCGAAATGCCAGCC
>CM044431.1:34853572-34870358 GCA_024363595.1 Xenopus borealis
CAAGTGTCACCCCTGTAGAAAGTAGTTTCTACGTGGGGTGGCACTTAAAGGGTTAAAGCAATGGATACACAGAATTGTGTGTATTTATTCATTAATGGAATGTGTTGTATAAATTAATAAAAAAAAATAATTAATTAATAAGCATTGTTTTATATTAATTTGGTGCAATTAATTTGGAAGCTCATAGTTAATTATTGATATTTAAGTAATGTTAGTAAGTAAAAACTTAGTTAAGTAAAGTTTATTAAGTTAATTCTAGGAAACGTTGTGGAGTGTAAGAAGATGTAGTGTCGAGAATTGAGAAAGGTATGTTGAAATGGTTTGAAATAGTTAATATCAATGCACTTTCCTATATATCTGGCTCTCAAAAGAAATTTCAATAGCTGATTTGTTGATATTTGGCTCAGTTGACTAATAAGTTTGCCCACCCCTGTGTTATATGTTAATTACGTTACAATATTTAATTTTTTGATGTTACTGTTCCTAAAGTAATTTAAAAGATGACTGAAAGAAGTTAAGTACACAACACAAAAGGCATTTTATCACTGCCAAAGCTCAAAAATATAAACCACATATATATATACATTGGTAATTCGAAACTAAAATCAAAGTAAAAATATATAAACCAAACATAATTGGGAAACCTAAAACAACTTATATATTAATTGAACATGGCATACAGCTGTAGACTAGCCGTTAAATACAATTCCAAATTAACTTTTATTGTTCTTAGACACAGTATTGCTTCTCCCATATCCTCTTATATCTGATGTGATTATATTCAGTGCTTTTATTTAAAGTTATTAGAAGTTGTTACATTTTTGATGACTCCGACTCCAGATAGTGTTCCAGACAAAACAGTTCAGAAAATGAATATTTCTATATCGCATTGTTTGGTTCATTTACTTTAATTCTACAGGGCTTTCTGACCCAAGTCATAAATACACATTGTCTCACTTTGTACCGAACACAATAGACTGGGTGAGGAATTGTTTAGGCAACATATAAAACACACTGCAGACACCAGACCTAAGATCAATCAAAGAATGCGTCAAGTAAAGGCTTTTTTACGTATGCAGGCCAGAAATAACTGGTATTCAAATTCACTTGAATAATTCTCACTTGTGTGTTACTTTTGCTTTAAAGAAATAGGAGTCATCTTTGACTTATTTTCCCTTTAACAGATGATGAATATCCTGTTAAGTGCAAAGAACATTACCTCCTCTGTATTTCTACACAACTAAAGAGGTATGCATTACAACTCTCTAAAGCAAGCACAGCAGCACTTCTAGTGGTGTTTGCTGTTTTCAATAAATAAAAGCTTACAGAGGAAAATAATTCCTCATTCCCAACTCAAGTATGAAAAGGAATACAGGTAGGGTACCTGTTTTCCAGAATTAAATAAACCCAATAGGCTGGTTTTGCTTCCGATAAGGATTAATTATATCTTAATTGGGATCAAGTACAGGTAATGGGACTTATTATCCAGAATGCTCGAGACCACGGGGCATTCCAGATAACGGGTCTTTCCTTAATTTCGATCTTCACACCGTAAGAAAGAAAATCATGTAAACATTAAATAAACCCAATAGGTTGGTTTTGCTTCCAATAAGGATAAATTATATCTTAGTTTGGATCAAGTACAAGGAACTGTTATAGAAAAAAAAAACATGTTGAAAAATTTGGATTATTTGATTATAATGGTGTCTATTGGAGGTCACCTTTCCCTAATTCGGAAATTTCTGGATAATGGATACCATACCTGTACAAGGTACTGTTTTATTATTACTGAAAAAAGGAATTATTGGATTTGGATAAAATGGAGCATATGGGAGACTGCCTTTCTTTAATTCAAAGCTTTCTGGATAACGGATCCTATACCTGTACCATTATTGTCTTAATCACTCTGCTAATTACCCATATTACAGACTAAAAAACATGTAGTGAACAAAACAATGGGTTTCTGCAAGGCCCTCTGCGTGTCCTACGAGGGTCAATTTTTTGGAACCCGTACTCGACCCCTACCCACAACCTGCAATCTGCAACCTGGAACCGCATTCTTACCCACTAGGAACTGCTACCCGACCTGCAAGTACCTTATCCACAACCCAATCCGCGACCCGCTGACCATCAAGAAATGGTCATTGTAAACCGGAAGTGACATCATCGGAAGTAGGCGCGATCAGAAAAAAAGGAGTAAAAATCGCTATTGAGAAGACCCGCGGCCCACAAACCAGCCTTTATACCCGCAACCCACAAGTGCCGTGGGTTTTTGTAGGTAACCCGCGGGTATACGACCCCCTGCAGGACTCTACCTCTGACCACTGTTGTGTTATAAGGAAAGTCAGAATCTCAGTAATGAAGCACGACAAAATTGCCACTTTGCAATTAAAGGAGAACTCAACCCTACATTTAAAAAACCCTACCCCCAAGACCCCTTTCCCCCAGCCCCCAGTGATACCCTGGGCAAATGGCCCTAAGTCCATACTTACCCCTCAGTGCAGATGCAGGCATCGGACTTCACGGACGCCATCTTCAGCCACTTAGGTAATCTTCGGAATTAGATTGGCGCTTCAGCAATTTTCGTGAGTTTTGGAGCATGCGTAGTTGTGAAGCGGAATATTGCCACAAAGCTGGTCTCATTCTGAAGATTACCAAAGCGGCTGAAAATGTCGCCCGAGAAGTCCGATGCCTGAATCTGCAAGGAGAGGTAAGTATGGACCTAGGGACATTTGCCTTAGGTATCACTTAGACTGGGGGGGAGGAGGTAGGTCTTGGTGGGGATGGGGGGTTGAATTGTCCTTTAAAGGAGAATCCAACCTGTAAAGAAAAAAAAATCCTCCCATCCCCTGTGTAGACCCCCCTGGGCAAATGCACTGAAAGTCAAAACAATTTCCGAAAAAATGGAGGAATCTTTCGTGACTCAGCACATGGTTCGGGTCCGGACATCTCCTTCAACTGCACATGAACCAAAAACACCTGTCTACTTCTGAAAGAGACTGAAGAAAGAAGATGGTTGCCGTGAACGCCCATGGCCCGAATATGTAGGAGGCATAAGTAAAAAATTAGGGGCATTGGAGCATGCAGGAACGATTTCACCCACAATCCATTGCACTGTGATGTTCCTATCCTTATTAAAATCATGTGTGCAGGGAATCGTGGGGTTTGGAAGATGCAGGCTGAGGACAGCTGGCTGTTGATACAAAGTAACAGTTGTCAGCCAGCTCAGCAAAGTAGTCAGACAGATCAGCAGGAGAGCAGGGGGCTAGACTTAGGAAACGGTCAGAAAGCATAAAAAATTTTGAAGAGTCTGCATAATTTTTAATTGATTTATATTTCAAAGTTGCTTGAAATTATATTTACTTTTTACAAAGCTGAAGTTATGTTTTTGTGGCGTTCCCCTTTAAATTTTAAAGTAACCATAGAAATCAATGGTTTCAATTTTATTACACAGTATATGTTCAGACAGAAAGGCAAACAAATTTGACTACTGACCCAAGGAAGCTTTTGTAACTGAGATAAATGCTTTTATGTACACAATAACCTAGGCCTTTATGGTATGTAATAACCTTTATGGTATGTTTTCGGTAAAATATACGGATGAGATAAAACTCTACTTAAAATGATGAGGCTTTAAAATTAAAAACGGGGGTTGAGTGTCTAGCAGACACACAAGAAATAACACATATGCATCTAGATGTTTATATATAAGCACAGGCTATATGCTGCAGATACCACTTTCCTTAGTGCAAGTACTTGAGCACATGAGGGTATTTTTTCAGTCAAACATGGCACTACCCCCTTGTTATGAATACAGTGATACCCATTCTAGAAGTTCAAAAAGTTTTGCCTTGTGACACAACTTGCAGGGCAAAGTGAAAAGTGCAAAAAAACAGGTTGCATTGTGGACCTTGCCCAGGCTTCATATCTCAATGGATGGATGAAGCTTTAACAACCACTAATAAATCAACAAATAGGTCTTTAATGTGCTCCCTATTGGCTGGCTTTACTTACTTTCCTATTATATATTTATTGTCTTATGGAAGAACTTTGTTTAATTGCCTCCACCTATCTTTCCATAGTCATTCAATCAACCTCGCAAATAATCAAATGAATTTCAAAGTTTTTTTCACTTCGAAATTCAACCATAATTAAAAATGTCCATTAAACTTGCACAGACTGTGAAGATGTTCTATGTCTGTTGTAATAGCAGTACAGAGAACATCTTCACAGTGACTGAGCAAGTTTAATGGACAGTTTGTGTATTAACCCCTGACTTGCAAATATATGAGGAGTCATTGAGATATTTAATTACTCTAGGCTACAGGCTAGGGGCCCAAAGTGACCAGGGGCCATCTAGCATTTTTAAGGGATACTGTCATGGGAACTCATCAGTAAATAGTGCAGCTCCAGCAGACTTCTGCAGTGAAATCCTTTTCTCAAAAGAGCAGATTTTTTTTTATATTTAATTTTGAAATCTGACATGGGGCTAGATATATTGTCAGTTTCCCAGTTGCTCCTAGTCATGTGACTTGTGCTCTGATAAACTTCAGTAACTCTTTACTGCAAGTTGGAATGATATCCCCCTTCCCTTTCCCCCCAGCAGCCTAACAACAGACCAATGGGTAGGTAACCAGATAATAGTGCCATAACACAACATAACAGCTCCCTGACAGATCTAAGAACAGCACTCAGTAGTAAAACTCCAAGTCCCACTGTGTCATGTTCAGTTACATTGAGTAGGAGAAACAACAGTCTGCCAGAAAGCAGTTCCATACAGTAGCACTGGCTCTTCCTGAAAGCATATGACCTGCCAAAATGACCCGTGATGGCTGCCTACACACCAATATCACAACTAAAAAAATATACTTGCTGGTTCAGGAATTCAATTTTATATGGTAGAATTAATTATTTGCAATCTAGAAATAAAAACTACACCATAAAAATTGTGACAAAATGTCTTTAACTTCTGTTTTCTTTTGATTTTTCATTTTATTTGCACTGCTGGGACTGGTTGGATGCACCCACTGGGAGGAGGCAGGCAAGGAATGTGGGTGCATGAACCCAAATGCGTTTATACCCAATGGCATTACTGGTTCACACCAAATCCAACCTGGTGTAGAGAGCTCGGGTGCACACGTACTTGGATTTGAATGCATCTGGACCCAGCAGTAGTTAGAAGGGGGGTCCGTATGGAAGTAGCATAAGGGCCCCACATGTCATTGAGTAGAGGTTATCCGCTACTTCTCAGACACCCCAAAACAATTGCAAACTTTTCTATAAAAAAGTTTTTAAAGGGATACTGTAATGGGAAAATAATTCTTTCAAAATGCATCAGTAAACAGTGCTGCTCCTGCATTAAAGGTGCAGAATTCTGCATTAAAATCAATTTCTCAAAAGAGCAAACATTTTTTTATATTTCACTTGGAAATCTGAAATGGGGCTAGACATATCGTCAATTTCCCAGCTGCCCCAAGTCATGTGAATTCTACTCTGATAAACTTACTCTTTACTGCTGTACTGCAAGTTGGAGTGATATCCCCCCTCCCTTTTTCTTCCCAGCAGCCTAACAACAGAACAATGGCAAGGTTACCAGATAACAGCTCCCTAACACAAGATAACTGCCAGAAAGCAGTTCCCTCCTAAAGTGCAGGCACAAGTCACATGACCAGGGGCAGCTGGGAAATTGTGTCTAGCCCCATGTCAGAGTTAAAAACTGAATATAAAAAAATCTGTTTACTCTTTTGAGAAATGGATTTCAATGCAGAAGTCTGCAGCACTATTAACTGATGTGTTTAAAAAAAAAAACATGTTTTCCCATGACAGTATGCGTTTAAGAACAACAATTGAACTTTTTAGTAACAATTTCTATTGGAGATAAAAGGTTTGGCAAAACAGAGTCCAACAATTATTTATGCGCTCCACCCAGGAAAAATTTAACCATTTTAGAGTCAAGCTTTCTATGGAGCTACAGTATTGACTACTCCAGTTTTTAATCAGCCATTAAGCATGGACCTGCTGTAAGGGCAATACAAGTGTTCGCAAATAAAAATATGAGTGTGGTAAGGCCATATCCATGCTTGGAAAAAAATATTCAATTAATTTTGTCAGTGGAACAATCAACTTAAATGTGACTAAAGCTAGAACTATTTTGGGAATATTGTGAAAGAAATGCAGCAGATATTGTATGATTAAGTCACACATGTAGATGATGCTAATAAAGTGGGAAGAAGGTGTGGCCCATGTGCCTTTCAGGCTGGCTAATGCCTGAACTCATGGGAGGTTTTAGCTGACTTGATTTTCTGGTTGCTCTTTGGAAACCGGCCTGCTGAGGGGTCTCACATGAAACAATACTTAGACTCAGGATGAAAGGGAAAAAAATGTCTTACTGTGTACCTCTGGTAAGCTAAATCTGCTCAGGCTTCTTACCTGACTTACCCTGATTTTTGTTTTCTTTTAATAATTACTAGAACATACCCCTCTTTTGAGGCTTCTACTTTAGTGAACTTTGTCTTTCAGCAACTCCACAATCAGAAGGGGATTCTCATAAATGTTTCACAAAGACAATTAATGAAGTTTTGTTCCTGTAGTTTTTACCCATGGAAAGTCCAGATGATACTCGTGTGTCAGAAGCTGGAACTTTTTACAGAAGTTTTACTATAAATATACATAATCCTTGCCTTTTGTACAAATACACCCTCTTGATTACCTGATGTCACACCTGTTGCTCATGCATTCATACCCTTTATTAACTCTATTCACCTCTCAACCATTCATCTATTTTACACTGGAAAAGTTGTGGGCAAAATGGGTTGTTGGTCAGTTAGGCAACTTTTTAACAACAATGAAGCAAGAGAAAGGTCACAAATGTATGCCTCCATTCCAGAGCAATTGTTTATGCATCAGTTGACTTAACTTGTACATGTACAAGCAATACCAAGCAATATATGTAGGTGTTCTTAAAGGGATACTGTCATGGGAAAACCTGTTGTTTTTAAAATGCATCAGTTAATAGTGCTGCTCCAGCAGACTTCTGCACTGAAATTTGTTAGTTTAATTTTGAAAACTGACATGGGGTTAGACATATTTTCAGTTTTCCAGGTGCCCTCTGCCATGTGATTTGTGTTCAGATAAACTTCACACTCTTTACTGCTGCACTGCAAGATGGAGTGATATCACCCCCAGCAGCCCATCAGCAGAACAATGGGAAGGTAACCAGATAACAGCTCCTTGACACAAGATAACAACTCCCTGGTAGATATAGGGATTTAGCACACAGGCAGATTCGGGTAGATTTAGTCACCTGGCGACTAATTGACTCTTCTTCGGGGCAACAATCTCGCCGAACTGCCTTCCCCCTGCTAAAACAGCACTCAATAGTTAAAATCCAGGCCCCACTGTGTCACATTCATTTACATTGAGAAGAAGAAACAACAGCCTGCAAAAAAAAGGAGTTCCATAGAGTAGCACTGACTCTTTCTGAAAGCACATGGCCAGCCCAAATGACCTGTGATGGCTGCCTACACACCAATATCACAACTAAAAAGATACACTTTCTAGTTCAGGAATTAAATTTTACATTGTAGAGTGAATTATTTCCAATGTAAACAGTGTAATTTAGAAATAAAAACTACACCATAAAAATCACAACAGAATCCCTTTAAATTCTGAAAGACCCACAGGTATAGTAGGTCACAAAAGGGGATGCTGCTGGCTTAGATTCAGAAGAGACCAGCCACCTGAGTCCCCTTTGCTCTTGCATTTACCCCTAGTTATTACTCCTTTCCCTCAGTGAACAGGGTAAGGATTTGGCTCAGGTGGGTGTCGGTTAGAGTCATGCAGTGGGTTGGGATACCTGCGGGTACCTGTGGGTTACCCGCAAAAACCTGCGGGTTGCAGGTAGAATTTTCCGCTGCGGGTATAGATGCGGGTTAGCGGTTCTGTGGGTTTGAAGTCTCAATATCGATTTTTACTTATTTTTCTGACCACGCCTACCGGTGATGTCACTTCCTGATTCTTGATTGGCAGCATGACAACACTTCCTGATTCTTGATTGGCAGCATGACAGCACTTCCTGATTCTTGATGGTCAAGGGGTCGCGGGTCCGGGTAGCGGGAAAGGTACTTGCGGGTCGGGTAGCGGGTCCAGGCGGGTAAGAATGCGGGTCCAGGTTGCGTATTGCGGGCACGGGTCGCAAAAAAATTGACCCGCTCAGGACTCTAGAGTGGGTTTTAGGGGGGGCGGTTGTTTGGTAACATTTAAATTTAATTTTCAATTATGTTAAAACCTGGCTTTTTTTTTTTTTTGCTAAAAATCGAATTCACATTGTTTGCCACTACGTATTTAAAGTGGTTGTTCACCTTTGAGTTAACATTTCGTATTACATAGAGAGTGATATTCTGAGACAATGCTCTGTTGTTTTTCATTTTTTATTATTTGTGGTTCTAGAGTTTTTTAACATTTTATTCAGCCGTTCTGGCAAACTTGTCCTATTAATTTGTATTGGTATGGGGTGCTTCTCAACAAACTACCGTGTATGTTGCCTATCATTCCAAGTACAGAGAAAAGGGTACCCAGAGAGCGCAACACAGCTTATGGTATCATCGTGTAGTTTACTGCAGGATTGTTCAGCCCTACATGTTTTGGCCCAATAGCCTTCATCAGGTGCATAATGGTACCTTAAGTAGGGTTGCCACCTTGCTCGGTCTTGCAGACATCAGGGGGTAGAGTAGGGCCCGCACCGTGACGTTGAGAGTAGGAATATAACGTGGTGAAGGCCGATTGGCTAATCACCATGTCATTCATTTCCTAATTTGGAAATCCGGACAGACAGCTTTCACCCGGACAGGCAGCTTTCACCTGGACAGCCCTCCTGAAAATGGAGAGTGCCGGAATTTCACTCTTTGATAAATATACCCCAAAGTGTCTAAATAAGCAACCATGCACTGATTTGAATAAGAGCCTGGTAAATAAATACAAGAGTGCCTGAAATCAAAGACAAGTGACAAAAAGTAGCAATAACAATACCTGTATAGCCTTAGGCTTAGTCCAGACGGGGAGATTCGGGGGCGATCCGTCGCCTGGCGACTTCTCGCCGCGACGGATCTCCCCTGAATCTCCCCGTCTGGACTAAGCCTTACAGAGCATTCGTTTTTTACCCCCACACTTGAAAACTGGAATCAGAAAAAGGCAGATAATTTAAAAAAAAACTATTAAAAAAAATGAAGACCAGTTGAAAAGCTGATTAGAACTGGCCATTCTATAACATAATATAAATGAACTTAAAGGTGAATCACCCCTTTAAAATTAATGTGAAACGCATGCAGATAAACTAGTCCTCTGGTTTCCTTGGTCCACCAAGGACCTTCTGACTAGACTAGAGGAACAATACCGTGCCACTGCTGGGGGGAGTGGAGCTTTAGGTGGCACAGCATTGACTTTTAGCAGGTTCAATAAATCATTATGGAAAATCCTTACTCCAAAATTATTTTACTGTGGTGGGGCCTATTAACCTCATGATAAGCCAAGCCACTGCTCTATTGTATCATCAGTAATGAGTAAATATGCAGGCCGGGACCCTGTAGTAGCAGGTCCACATTTAAAGATTAAATCCAAGGGACACGGTGAAGCGTAACATAGTTAGGGTCAATGAGAGTTGAGGTGTGACTATGGGCTAATGCAAGCTTGACATCTCTGCGGCTATGGCTCAGGTTCAAAGCAAAACTGAATACATAACGCGGCAGCTCCGCTTACCACTTGCGCTCCTCGGAGCGAATCACGTGCAACGATTGGTCCCAGCCTCGGCCTCGAAACGTTCCACCAATCCCGTGTTTTCTCTATTGAGCGGGGGCAGGAAAGTGAGGCGGCGGCCGTGATAGACCAGCCTACAAAACAGGAAGTAGATACCAGCGAGTTCTTCTCATACAGCTATTTCCTGTTAGCTGTTATAGTTATGACTGAGAGAGGGAATAGAAAGTGGAAAATAATTGAACAACTACAATATTGTTTTGTGTTCATGGTTTGTTGTTAGGTAAGAGCTGAGTCTGTGGCTCTGGGGCATTTTCAAAGGGGTGGTTCACCACCTTCATGTTAACTTTTAGTATATTGTAGAAGGGCCAATTCTAAGAAACTTTTCAATTGGTCTTCATTATTTATTTTTCATAGTTTTTTAATGATTTGCAATTTTGTTGCAGCTTTCAAATGGGGTTTACTGACACCATCTAAAAACAAATGCTCTGTAAGGCTACAAATGTATTGTTATTGTCACTTTTTATTACTTATCATTCTATTCAGTCCGTCCCCTATTCATATTCCAGTCTCTTATTCAAATCAATGCAGGGTTGCTAGGTTAATTTGTACCCTAGAAACCAAATTGCTGACACTGCAAAATAAAGAGCTGCTGAATAAAAAGCTAAATATCTATAAAACCACAAACAATAAAAAATAAAAACCAATTGCAAATTTTCTCAGAATATCACTCTCTACGCGTCTACGTTATACTAAAAGTTAACTCAAAGGGGAACCACCTCTTTAAATATGACGTGCCAGCTGTAATGGCAGGGGGTGAGTCCCAGAGTGCTCCTATCTGATTGTTCAGCTGGTTAAATCCTGCTTTAAGCTTGTCAGTAAATTTAGAACAACATACAATAAGCCATATTTATACTGAAGCTTTATTTGTCCTATAATTCTACATTTTATAGTTACATTCTTATAATTCCTTGATTCCTGTTTTGTCTCAAACATTTAGGGAAGGTGCTTTGGTGCTTCAGAACAAATAATGTCCACATGCACAATGCCAGTTCTGTATATTAATGATTGGTAAGTACAAAGAGTGGTGCAGAATATTAAAATATTAGAAAAATATTGCCTTGCACATGTGTCTGGGAATGTTGTTAAAAACCTGATGTGGGTTTACAGTTGGGAAGCATAATGTGATTCTGTTTGCCAATATTTAGAAGCATACATTGAAAAAATGCTATGGGAATATAGGGAAGCATGTTTTGACTTTATGGTCTGGGAATATAGGCAACAATGCTTTGACTTTATGGTCTGGGAATATAGGCAAGAATGCTTTGACTTTATTGTCTGGGAATATAGGCAAGAATGCTTTGACTTTATTGTCTGGGAATATAGGGAAGCGTGTTTTGACTTTATGATCTTGGAATATAGGGAAGTATGCTTTGACTTTATGGTCTGGGAATATTGGGAAGAATGCTTTGACTTCATGGTTTGGGAATATTTGGAAGCATGCTTTGACTTAATGGTCTGGGAATATAGGGAAGCAGGTTCTGACTTTATGGTCTGGGATATTGGGAAGAATGCTTTGACTTTATGGTCTGGGAATATAGGGAAGAATGCTTTGACTTCATGGTCTCGGAATATTGGGAATAATGTTTTAACTTTATTTTCTGGGAATATTGGGAAGAATGTTTTGACTTTATGGCCTGGGAATATTGGGAAGAATGCTTTGACTTTATGGTCTGGGAATATTGGGAAGCATGCTTTGACTTTATGGTCTGGGAATATTTGGAAGAATGCTTTGACTTTATGGTCTAGAAATATATAGAAGCATGTTATGACTTTATGGTCTGGGAATATTGGGAAGAATGCTTTGACTTTATGGTCTCGGAAAATAGGGAAGCATGTTCTGACTTTATGGTCTTGGAATATTGGGCAGAAAGCTTTGACTTTATGGTCTGGGAATATTGGGAAGAATGCTGTGACTTTATGGTCTGGGAATATAGGGAAGCATGTTTTGACTTTATAGTCTGAGAATATCAGGAAGCATGTTTTGACTTTATGGTCTGGGAATATTGGGAAGCATGTTTTGACTTTATAGTCTGTGGATATTGGGAAACATGCTGACACTTCATGGTCTGGGAATATTGGGAAGCATGCTGATACTATATGGTCTGGGATTCTTTGGAAGTGAACTGTGACTTTGTAGTCTGAAGATTGTGACTGTATGGTCTGTATTTCGGAAAGCTTGCTGTGGCTTCATGGTGTGGGAAGCATGATATGACTTGGTCTCATGATGTGAGTTCATGTTTTGGAAGTTTTTGAAAGCATGATGTGACTATACATGGACTATTCTTAAAACAATCCATGTTTATGTGTATAACCCATCCCAATAATTGTCAGTTATCATTTCCACACAAGGAGATTTTGGTATTTTTATATTATTTAAAATATTTTTTACATTTGCTATTGCCACAGTACAACAAAGAAGGTAGTTTATCACCTGTTTACACACCTCCAGCTTTTTACTAGAGCTATACCATTAAAAGTTGCTAATGTGTGTTAAACATCCAACAGTTCTCAAAAACTACAATTGGAGCTGATTTAAGACATTTTCTAAATTTATTATATGTCATATAAGTCTAGTAGGGGTTCCTAGAACTGCTGTGTTTATCTTCCTAGTGGTGTTTCCTCTGAATAGATAATCGTCTTACTTCTGGCTGCATTTCCTTTGCTAATTATTTACTGCACTCTAACAAACTTTCAGTGCTGCCTGAGATGTGTTGGTGTATTTTTCTGTTATCATTGTGGACATTTTGATTTCCTCTTCGATATATACTGCAGTGCTTGGAATCTTTGTCAGCAGTTTGTGTCAGAAAACACATACACCTGGACAAAGATACTTGTTTTAAATAGTGATTATATTATGAGGCATTAAAATGAGACACACTCCCCTTATAAGTAGTTTTATGTTTTTCCTATCATATATGTATTACACCATAATACACAGAATCTGTTTTAAAAATATGGGTATGTTGACTGAAGTCAACTTCCCAGTGCAGTTCCACAGAGCTCTAAACATGGACAATAAACTGACGACTTGGTAATATTAGATTTTCATGGGAAAAAAACATGTTTTTAAGACAAGGGAACTTAAGCGGAAGGAAGCGACATAGTCAAGATATGGAAGAAATGTCTCCTTAACAGAGGAAGTTAAAATGATTAATGCAGTGTCATTGGCCTAGTGGCTGTGATTTTGTGCCTTTGTATTTCAAATTATTTTCATATAAAAATGTAGCATTCAGATGACTTGGCTTATACATTGAATCAGTATATTGGACCTTCCACAGAAATCTTACTAAGGGCTGTTAATTTGAAAAATGACATAAGACAACATTCATATTCCATACAGTTTTAACAATCATTGGCATTAGTGTTGTGTAAACAATATTTCTTTATAATTCTATATTTTTTATTCACAGGTTTAGTCACAGGTTTTATGAATATTATGCTGTACATTAAAGTATTATTAACATGTATTTATATAGTGGCAGCATATTTTGCAGCGATGTTGAGTATACTATGTATATTGCATTACTCTCATTCGATTCTTTATCTGGAAATCCATTATCCAGGGCTCTTTGAACTTTAGGAATGAAGTCATATTTTTAAAAATGATTTCCTTTTTCTCTGTAATAATAAAACAGTCTCTTGTACTTGATCCCAACTAAGATATAATTAATTCTTATTGGAGGCAAAGCAATCCTATTGGGTTTAAGTAATGTTTAAATTACTTTTAGTAGACATAAGGTATAGACATCCAAATTATAGAAAGACCCCTTATCCGGAAAAGCGAGGTCTTGAGCATTCTGGATAAAATGTTATGCTATTTTCACCTTTAAGTGGATCTACATTAATAAGAAAGTGTCAGCATGACTTAATATAACATGGATAAATCTGTACATTTTCATCAGTGGCATTCAGTTGAAGCACACGCAATCCTAGCCTATTACATTTGTAAGCCTGATTCCTAGGGCTTCATTATGTATTAAATGATTTTAGGCCGTTTACTTTATACTGTAAAATAGCTTTGGGTTGCAATTTCTGTACACATATAGGTCTCTAAAATACTTAATAATTTCTATTACTAAGGCATCAAAATGTGTGACACAATAATAACTCATTGTCAAACACTGTCTGAACAAAAAAAGTATTTTTTTTAGCATGATACCTAAATATTTTACAAGACAAACAGAACTAAAACTAGCATTTGCTCCAGTGTGCAATTTTAAAAAGTGATTTAAATATATTGCATACTAACAGAGATGTAACTGTGAGAAATTAACACATTTACTCAGCAGTTTTGAACACCACGATTGCTTAATGCAAGGAGTATCTCTAATGGGATGTGGTCTCTTCATTGCCGACAAGGGAAACTAGATCAGGCCACAGAAGCAATGTGTAAATCATGTGAACAATGTAAAGTCTTATGGTTGTGATGTGATCTTGTGTAAATGACATGCAGCAGTAACACCATTTAGAATTGCAAACAAAACTTTATATGTTTTACTTTTCTAATTATTAATGGAAAATGTTTGACTTTGCTGGACATGGGATACATGGTAAAACTGTTAAAGGAGAACTAAACCCTAAAAATGAATATTATTGTGTTTTGATAGCCGAGGATGAGCACGGTATAACAGTGCTTTATTAGCAGGTTCATGCAGCCATTACACAACAGTGGTAACTTGAACTCTATTGCTTTTAAACAGTATAGATGGTAAAGTGTATGCACAGTATAAATGATATGCACAGTGACCTCTACAGGCCATTTGTATAAACACCACATATTTCCCCTATAGTAGGATAGCATTTGGGCTAATGTAATAAACACCAACAATGCATTTAAAAAAAATAATATACATTGTTCACTTGACATAGCCCTTGGTACATGGAGGTATTTTTCTGATTCTCTCAGTATGCCTTATAAGTTCACTTTCTTCAGGCCTACTGCAGTTGGCATCAAAAGCAGGGAAATGTCCTTCATCAAATGGAGCTTCTGCAAAGTCATATGGACTTGCATTCCATATGCATCCATCAGTGCATATGTGTATGGTCCTTGCTGGCATCTCGCTTTAACTGGTGTAGTAAATTTAACTTGTTCTTGTTTCAGTATTCCTGGTTTCTTAATTCTGACTAAAGATCCAGGCTGAAAGTGCATTTTTCTCGCACCACGTTTTCTGTCAGTATAAGCCTTGCATTTGGCTTGTTGACGTATGACAATATCAACAGTAGATGATTTTGTAGGCACAGTATTTTGTGGAAGTTTGATGTATTCAACATGCACATCTGTCTGCCATGTAATAATTCAGCTGGAGATGCTTAAGTTGTTGCATGGCATGTTGCTCTGTAGTTATGTAGTTCCTGTGAGACATATCCAGTATGCTACATTTATAGTGTCAAAGTTTCCTGTGAGACAGCCTCGCTTATAGAGAAAGGCAATCGCCTCAATTTCTGGCGTACTGGTTTTACATCTGTTCTCAGCTCAACTTTGTATACAAAGTTCTTTGCACAGCCCAATAAAGTGGCTCTTTGTGGTGAAATTTTAGACACTGGCTCTGTGGCAGGTACTGGTGCTGTAGTAATGAGACAATCCACTAATTGTAGCTTTAATGCAGCAAAGAGATCCCTTCCAAGTATAGCAGTACCCTTATTAACAATGTAAAAGTCACATTTTGCAGTATTCTGACTGTATGCAGTGAAATTCTCCCTTCATTTACTTCTGTGGATAGGAATTGTCAGATGGTCCCTAACTGCTCTGCAGAGAAACAGTCATACTTATGAACAGTAGGGGGAACCCCTGCCTAATCTCCCTGAATTGCTTACCCCTGTATGGCGCTGGCTAAAATGAAAAGTCGCCTGCGGCAATTCACACACGGTGGTGCACTTTCCGAAATCGCCAAAAGTTGCCTCGCGGGCACAATTCAGGGAGATTAGTCGCCAAAACAAGAGGCGATTAGTCGCCAGGCGACTAATCTCCCAGAATCGCCTGGTGTGGACTAACCCTTAAAGGAAAACTATACCCCAAAATAAATACTTGAGCAACAAATAGTTTATATCAAATTAAGTGGCATATTAAAGAATCTAACCAAACTGGTATATATATTTAAGTAAATAGTGACTTTATACTTTATAGTTTGTTTGGTATGTTTGTGTGCACCCTTGAATCATACGATCCCAGGAGGCTGTCCTTATTTTTTAAAATGGCAATTTTCTATTTATGATTACTCATTGGCACATGCTACTAAAAAGTATATCATTATGAAAATGGTTTATTTATATGAAGCAGGGTTTTACATTTGAGTTTTTTAATGAAATATTTTTTTATAGAGACCTACATTGTTCAGGGGTATAGTTTTCCTTCAATTGGAAGCGACTACAGACAGTTTTGTCTTTGTTACCAGCGGTTAAATATTGGTACTGGAAATGTCAGCATGACATTTGTCTGTTTGTTTACTGTGTGCCTATTGAGTTTATGATCATACTGCCACCTGTATTTACTCTAAAGATCTTTTTCTGACTCTGGCACCACCACGTTTGAACTCGCATGACCCTTTCTCCTGTTGTTTTTAAACTAATAAATGGACATTGCCAAAAGACAGGGATGCCTTCCATCATAACATGTTGATACCGTATTGTGTGTTGGAATTTGTTTATGCACTTTTGTGCTATTTTATAGCCTGCTTCTGGGTCTATATTGTCAGGAGATTGTTTGAAACATCAACATCATTTAAAGTGCAGATGACTTAACTGCCTCTCGAGACACTGTTAAACGCTTTACTTCCAATGGGAGAATGAGGAATTTGTTTTGGACAAAATAAACAACACATTAAATCAATGTGCTGCTTCTTATGGCCATTATAAGCTATTCATAGCCATTCTCATTATCATCAGTCACGTGCCCTAAAGTTGCATCTTGTAGAGTTGTCCTTAAAGTGGACCCGTCACTCCAAAAAAATATTCAAAATCCTATTTTATCACATTAGTC
>CM044431.1:34873045-34891617 GCA_024363595.1 Xenopus borealis
TCTGGAGCACTACAATAAATCTGGGAACACCCCACTTTTGAACAAGGTATTGGCCTTTTTCTTGCTATAAACAGAGGTGACAGTGTGGGCTGGGTTAGGGTTAGGTGGGTCAGCCCCGGAGCCCCCAGTCCAATACTGAAATGAATAAAGGTGTACCCTTTATTTAGTCTGTATGAAAAACCTTGCAAAATAATGTTTGTTTTGTTTTTTAGAGATTGGATATTCTTGTGCCTTTAAGTGAAATAAACAGACAGTACTTCTGAGCTTCTGAAGTGATTGAAACAGTGGACGGCTGTGAGTCACAGCAATAATGCAGAGGCATTTAAACAGTTCTACTTGTAAACATTTATTAGCTAATGTAATTTCCAGGGCAACTTTTTATTATACATTAAATAAAATGGATTTGGACTGGCTCCTGAAAAAGGATAAAGGTCAAATCAGGATTTAATCTTTTGAAGTCAGTGGGGGACCTTCTATACTGGAAAATTTAATCCTTGTAGAGGAAAAAAGAAAAAGAAGCTGCCAATACTATTTAACTCCTCATTAGCAGTGCAATTGTTTTGTGCAAATGACAAAGACAATTTCATTAAAGGAACAGTTCAGTGTAAAAATAAAAACTGAGTAAATAGATAGCCCTTGCAAAATAAAAAATGTTTCTAATATAGTTAACCAAACATGTAATGTATAAAGGCTGGAGTGATTAGATGTCTAACATAACAGAACAAAACATTACTTCCTGCTTTTTAGCTCTCTAACTCTCTCTAACATAACTGTTCAGTGAGTTTGCAATTGATCCTCAGCATTCAGCTCAGATTCAAAAGCAACAGTTATGAACTATGTGCCCCCCCCCCTCAAGCCACTGATTGGTTACTGCCTGGTCACCAATCAGTGGAAACTAAGAGAGCTGAAAGCAGGAAGTAGTGTTCTGGCTACTGTGTTACACACCCAGTCACTCCAGCCTTTATACATTGCATTTTGGCTATCTATCTATATTAGAAACATTTTATTTTGCACAGCCTATCTATTTACCCAGTTTTTATTTTTATACTGAACAATTCCTTTAACAAAACTAAAATATGTGTACACAAACGTCATTTATTTTTAGTAAACATTACAAATGGCACATGGACAATTTTTATACTCTGTATGTATATACCATGTCTGTGGAAGAGATTAAACAATTTCATCTTCTTCCCAGTGCCAAGGGGCTAATATAAAACATACTGTATAAAGTTTGCCAGCTACTGTGGGACAAATTAATTAAAATCTGAGGCCGTGTTTCCCCCCCCCCGCGTTATGGCAAATACCCCCGATTTTGAATGAATTGATCATTTTCTGAACGTTATTTATAATTTCTTATCAAAATCTCAAATTCAAATGAATTTTTCTTCTAACTTTTTCCAGCTTTCAAATGGGGGTCAGTGCCCGCATCTAAAAACAAATGCTACACATTTATTGTTATTGCTACTTTTTATTACTCCTCTTTCTGTTCAGACCCTCTCCTCTGCATATTCCCATCTCTTATTCAAATCAATGCATGGTTGCTAGAGAGAGCAACCAAATTGCTGAAATTGCAAACTGTAGAGCTGCTGAATAAAAAGCTAAATAACACAAAAACCACAAATAATAAAAAATGAAAACCAATTGCAAATTGTCTCAGACTTTCAATCTCTATATCAGTTAACTCAAACCCAAACTACCCCTTGCTGATTCCTTGTCTTCCTTATAGTCTAAGGGATACAGGTGACTTTTCATTTTAGCCAGCGCAAGACAGAGGTAAGCGATTCAGGGAGATTAGTCACCCGAAACAAGAGGCTATTGTGTGACACATCCAGTCACTCCAGCCTGTATACATTGCATTTTTGGCTAACTATCTATATTAGAAACATTTTATTTTGCACATCCTACCCAGTTTTTATTTTTATACTGAACAATTCCTTTAACAAAACTAAAATATGTGTACACAAACGTCAATTATTTTTAGTAAACATTACACATGGTACATGGACAATTTTTATACTCTGTATGTATATACCATGTCTGTGGAAGAGATTAAACAGTTTCATCTTATAAAACATACTGTATAAAGTTTGCCAGCTACTGTGGGACAAATGAATTAAAATCTGAGGCCGTGTTTTCCCCCCCCGCTTTCTGGCAAATACCCGCGATTTTGAATGATCATTTTCTGAACGTTTGAGATTTCTTATCAAAATCTCAAATTCAAATGAAAACATTTGGCAATGAAATCTTGGCATGATGCTGTAGAAGTTAACAGAACATTCAAGCTGTTTTAATTTCTGCAATTGCAATTAATTTTCTTGACAACATAAACCTCCAAATCACGAGTTCTAGTCAATAGCCATTGCAAAAAGAAACTTCTGCTATCGGGTTCTTTAAAAAAATTTGAAAATATATGTATAAATTGGCCTTCCTAGTTTGCCAAGGCCACCAAATGAGCAATCTCTGCCCAATTTGACCAACCAGGAAATGCCCAAACTGGGAGCTTCAACATGCCCATTTGGTCCTGTCTGAGGGGATTTTTAAACCTTTCTGATCCAATTTTTAGCCACGTGTTGGACAAACAGGCCCTCCAGAGTTTCAACAATCACAGTAAACTATGTTTCTGAATCCTTAAGGAGGAGTTCATAAATGAATTGATTTTAACTGGAGTAACAACGGGGCTAAATTTCACCTCCTGTTTAGATCCACCTATACAGTTGATGATAGTTGGCTATGGATTATGGGGGTTATTTACTAAACTTTTTATCTGGTCAGGCTTTTTACTGCAAAAACTCAAATTTTTTGAGATTTAATATACCCCAATGCTTCAAATAGCCAGTCAGGACCACGTATAAGTGTATAAGTCAATGGGAGATGTCCCTATCCGAAGATATCATGGTCTGAGCTGTTTTCAGCACAATAATCGAAAGTACATCTGGTAGAGGTAAATTTTGTAGTCCAAGCAGATTATATTGTTTTGACTCTGTTGATATCTATTGTTTGCCAGCACGGAACTTCACAACAGTATCACTCCAACAGAACATGTGGTGATTTATAAACGTCCTGACAAAATAATTACTATTTGCCTTGTAGAGTCTGAGGAAACTTGAAGAAAAAATAGCTGTCCAAGGCAAATGGTTTAAACTGGAAAATAACTCCAAACAAACATAGATGTAACAGAGCATGTTAAAGCACAGAATATCCATAGTTCCACAGTGTAGTGTCTAAGATGACACGTCGCCTGAATACAGTTCCTGGTACACAGCAAACATCCTCTGTTTGCATCCTGAAAGGTACAATTGCACCCATCCATTAAAGGGGACCTATCACCCAAACAAATTATTCCAAAATATATTTTATCCCAAGAATTAAAATGCAGATGCTTCAAATGCCAGTTAAAAAAGGGGGACTGGCACTCCCCAACTTTACACTTTACTACTATGCCAGTCAACTGGTATATGCCTGCTGGTGGCTCAATCCCGACCCCAACAATCAGGCTACAGTCCTTGAAGCAGCAGTAGTTTCATCCTTTGAGGCCCGGGCAAATCAGTTACATAGAGGTATAACCTCTATATATACCCTAACACCCCCTATCAAAATGGCCTCCGCGTACAAGGCATCAGGTAGCTGGTCCAAATGGTTCCCACTTTGGGGCAACAAATTTCTATCGCACTTTCAGTCTCTCCCAGATGTCAGTGTGTGGGCTACAGCTGGTATAAAACACCTGGGTGACCTGGTGAGTGCAGGAGAACTTAAGCAGTTTCCACAACTGAAAGAGGAATATGGGTTACAAATTCATATGTTTTTCAGGTTTCTCCAACTAAGACATGCCTTTTCTGCCCAATTCCCGGAAGGCGCCTGAACAGAGTTTTGCACTATGCAAAGAAAGCTATCTTGCTCAAGTGGAAAGCTCTGGAACCCCCTACCCTAACATTCTGGATAAAAATTGTGACATACTCCCGAGCCATAAACTGACATACAATATGCATGGATGCCCAGACAGATTCAAAAATCTGGGACAGGTGGCTTACAGAAACGTAAACCAGTACTACAAAATAAGACTCTGGAATAGTAGGAGCTTCAAGCCAACTTTTTTCTACTATATGCCATAACATATAACTTAAAGGGAATGCCCACCTTCTCCTCTAGCTTTCCTCCTTATCTCACCTTTCTCTCCTATCAATGCTTATGCTTATAAAACCAATAAATATGTTTTCACATTTGTCAAGCAAAAGAAACATTTATTACACTATATAAATTATTTAAATCTTGTTTCCCTCGGTCTGGGAATTCATAATTATAGCAAGAAGGCAGGAGCCATTTTGTGGACACATTAAAAGAGATACTGACACCTGAAATTAAACTCTTTTTTACATCTATGATAATATTGACTTTGAAAGCTACTTCTAACTTTGCCATAAAGTATTTGCATGATGCTTTTACATTACCTGTCTGATCCCCCATGTTCCTGTATGAGGGGGCTGCCATATTTGTGCAGCAGGAGTCCCTTAGCATTAGAAACTGTAACTAACAGGCTGAAATGGGACAGTCAGGTTGGCAAAGTCAGAGAGTCAGGCTTAGGAACTTCAACTAACAATTATATACAAAAACAAACCTCTCAGCAAAAAAATGATCAACATGGCCTATAGGTAACATTTAATGTACATTCATATGTTAAAATTATTTTTTTAGTGTCAGTATCACTTTAAGGCAAGCCTTGCATCATCTCAAAATCTTGTTTCTGCACCAGAATGGGGGATCTGATGTCTATTCCCATGCACTGGTTACACAATTAAATGGTAAAGAGAGATGGGAAATGTGGGGAGTGCAGAGACATCTAGTAAGTGCTGAATGGAAAGTGAAAGTAAATGCCTGCTCTGCCTCTATGCCTAAGGCATAGAGGAGGGGCAGGCAATATTTGATTGACAGCAATCTACAAGGTTACAAAAGCTATGAATGCTTGAACAAAAAAAATGGATTTCTTTTTTAATTTGAAAAGGACTTTTATTGTACAGCTTTTTATGTCTGGGTGACAGGTCTGCTTTAAGTAATAAATCACTCCTATCCTAAATATTTGTTACATTCAGGGTTTAATGCCATTGTACATATTACTTTCAAATACTGGAATTCAGCTAAAAACGGAAAAGTCCCAAAATCTGAATCGAATTCTAAATTATAGAGCAATTTAATGCAATTAATGCCCCATGGTCTAAAGATGGCCACTGACCATCTAGCTCAGCAGACCTTGGACACAAGCCAATAGTAAATCAATAAAAGCTGTGTTTGCGCACTGCTGTCTTTTACTGGTAATTGACATTCTCTGTCTATCTGCCACCATTATCCTATACTATCACATGGATGACAGCCACATTCTGCTGTATTGATCCGTTTATATATTAAAAAAACAAAAATTAAGAAATAAACACTATTTGAGAAAAGGGGTTATTAAACATCCACTACAATTATAGCATGGGCCTGGGCACCCTCTGTTTGCTCATTATTACCTCTTCTTTGCACTTTATATGACCCTCCATGTGTCACAGCCCCATGTGCGGACTTGATGTCTTTATGAGACAAAAGTTGTTAGTGAAATATCATTTGCTCACAGCATTCACCATTTGGCAGACCTGGTGTCTTTAAGCATACAGGAAACCTAAAGCTGACAAAGGAACTGTTGACGGACTACATAGAGCAAGTCACTGGGAATGAGATAGTGAACATGCAAACACTATATAGCTGCGGTAGAGTACTGTACAGAGGGAATTCTATGGTATGAAATAGAAATGAAAGATTGGTGGGAAGCGGGAACACTATATATCTCCAGAGTAAATAAGAATCACTCTGTAAATTATTTGAAAAGGCTCTACATGGCTAGGTGTGTGTTTCATTTACTCACAAGTATTTGTTAGTGTGCCGTTATTCATCCTTCAGCACGAGTGATTGTATTGTAGGGACCCATAGGTTTTCTACTGGAACCTATGGAGTTAAGTCCCTGATCTCTGTTACTAGGCAGAAGGTGTATGCTAGGCAGAAAGTGTATGCTTCTAACCAATAGTTACAGCCCAGAGTGTAATGACCATTTCCTGCCACACAGTTTTATAGTGCATGAAAGGAGTGGCCCCTTCCTCTTTGGCTGCTGGATCCTGATCGACTGGATGTGCCATCGAGCCTGGGAGCAGGAAGGCCCCAGTAAAGCCACATGACCCTAAAGGGACCAGCACCTTTAGTGGGTAAGTCGAGGACCAGGCCACCCCGTGAACGAGGTTTAGTAAGAGCAGGGTAGTACTGTAATAGTCTCTCTAGGGGAGAGAAAGATAGTCAGGATATTTAGTATGAACAGTGTGTGTTCCACCCAGGAGAATTAGTAGGAAGAGATCTTCCTAACAAAGCTTCCCCGTATTGCTTTTAGTGCAGGGATATTATAGTTATAAGGACTAGGACTTAGCAGCAGCTATCGGGCCTTACCTGGCATTCCTAATAGCCCTTTCAGCAACAGGCACTTTGTAGATGAATGGATGTACCCTTGTCTCTCAGGGCTCTGAGAGATAGTCTCCTTGGGGTGTGTGTATGAATATCGGCTGACATCTATACTACGCCTGTGTAACCTCTGCTATGTTCTGTGAAAGTTCCTGTGTGTGAGTATCTAAACCTGGGGATATTGCCTTCAACATTCATTTGTTGGTTTAAAGAACCTCCTGGCACCCATTTCATCTTTTATTATACAGTTTGCCTGGGTAGTGTAGTTATACTACCTCCTAAAGGATCGCTTCCACATGGCGAAGGCCCTGCCCTGATGTGTAGGTCGCAGTGTAACCCATGCTTGCCTATTACTAGCTGGACATTAAATCTGGGTGTGTTGTATATAGCCCAGAAAAGCGTTACATTTTGGCGCCCAACGTGGGGCTTGATTCCTTTTTAATACCAGGCTGTGCAGCTGTACCTTTAAATTTTGCTGACAGGCTGCCGGACCGAGGAGAGAAAAGGCAGTCCTGCTTGTGTTTTTCTAAATTTTGCTGTGCGCACGTATGGTGAGGCCGTGGGTTCGGGCTTGGAGGTTCTTTCCCGTTCCCTTATGGCCCATGGCACTGTCAATCAAATCTGCAGCGAGGTTTTGCTGGCGCCATTTTTCCTGGTGCGAAAACTCACTGGCGCATCTCCTCTTGCGCAGGAGAATTTTGCTGTGTTTGGAGCAGGAGTTTTTCAGGGTGGACTACCGTCACTGTGCTTGCTCTGTGTGTTGGGCCTCTCATTAGCGGCTGCTATGGGAAAGTGCCACAGCTCCTGGTTATCAAGTGCCTCACACCTGGACCGCGGTTGCGACCGGATTCCTTGTGCGGATTTTCAACTTCACTGAGGATTTCCCTGCTGCTGCAGGATGTGTGTGCAGTCCATCCTGGCAACCCAATACTGGATATGGCTGATTTGGGTTGGGATGGTTGGGAGTTTGTACATGCATGTCCCGGCTGGGATCACTCCCTTTTCGGTTCTGGATCCCCCACCATGGAGAGTTATGGGGTGAATGTGTGATCATCTGCAGGGCTCCGGATGGACCCTGTGCTACGATTTTTCCTCTGGGTGATTAAACCGCCTGTGATATTTTCTGGGCTTCTGCTCTATGGACTCCATCTGGTAAGATGCCTAGAGTTATTCACTGAGGAAGCGTTTGATGCCCCAAGTTTGGGCCTTCTTCAAAATTTACTCTGTATATATAGTTGGCTTCATGAGAGAGGACTGCTGCGCCCACCACAACCCTTCTACCTCTAACTACTCGCTGGGTAGCATCTTATCTAGCTACATTTCTACCCCCAAGTGACTCTCAAGAATTGTGGACACTTGGGTGGGGGGGATGTGAGGTTGAATAAAGCTATGGGTTGTGGGGTCTCATGAATCACTCAACTATTGGGAAATTGTGATGCCTTTTTCTGCTGAAAGAAATAACCAAATTTTCTTTTCAGTTAAGTTGGTGCCTGGACCCCTTGATGGGGCATGGAGGGGTTCAAGTGTAGTAAGTCAGGTGCCTGAGTGATCTGTTACAGACACTCATGAAAATGTTATTTAGTTAATGAAACTGAAACCATTTCTTTGCACTTAACTTATCTTTTTCAACAGCATCCATTGTGACATAGGTATTCCTCAGGAGAGGATACCAGAAGAGTGATGTTCAATGGTACTGTTTATTTTTGCACAAAATCTCAAAATGTGGGTTTAATATTTGTGTGTGTTATCACCATTGTCGGGGCAAAATGGATTTTTCGCCCGGGTGAATGTAGGGACCCATAGGTTTTCTACTGGCACCTATGGAGTTAAGTCCCTGATCTCTGTTGCTAGGCAGAAGGTTATGTTGCAAGTGTATGCTTCTAACCAATAGTTACAGCCCAGAGTGTAATGACCATTTCCTGCCACACAGTTTTATAGTGCTGGAAAGGAGTGGCCACTTCCAACAAAAAAGATAACAGTGATATGTCTTTCATTTCCCAGGAACATGAGTACTGGGCTGTTTTCTGAAGATTTCTAGTGAAGCAGTATTCAGTTGTATTAAATTAAATGTGAAAAACTGGCTGTGAAAAAATTTGGGTACCCTTGTAATTTTGCTAATTTGAATGCATGTAACTGCTCAATACTGATTACTAGCAACACCAAATTGGTTGGATTAGCTCATTAAGCTTTGAACTTCATAGGCAGGTGTGTCCAATCATAAGAAAGGTACAGTATTTAAGGTGGAAAATTGCAAGTTGTGCTTCTGTTTGACTCTCCTCTGAAGAGTGACAGCATGGGATCCTCAAAGCAACTCTCAAAAGATCTTAAAACAAAGATTGTTTGGCATCATTGTTTAGGGGAAAGCTACAAAAAGCAACTAATGGAATCAGGAACTGGAAGGCAATAGGCACAGTTGCTGTAAAACCCAGTTCTGGCAGGCCAAGAAAAATACAGGAGAGGCATATGCAGAGGACTGGGAGAGTGGTTACAGACAAACTAAAGATCACCTCCAAAGACCTGCAAGAACATCTTGCTGCAGATGGTGTATCTGTACATCGTTCTACAATTCAACGCAATTTGCACAAAGAACATCTGTATGGCAGGGTGATGAGAAAGAAGCTCTTTCTGCACGCACACCACAAACAGTCACTTGTATGCAAAAGCTCGTTTAGACAAGCTACAGTCATTTTGGAAAAAAGTACTTTGGACTGATGAGACAAAAATTTAGTTGTTTGGTCAAAAAATGATTTGCATGGCGAAAGAAGAACACCACATTCCAAGTAAAACACCTGCTACCTACTGTCAAATTTGGTGGAGGTTCCATCATGCTGCAGGGCTGTGTGGCTAGTTCTGGGACTGGGGCCCATGTTAAAGTCGAAGGTCAGATGAATTCATCCCAAGATCAACAAATATTTCAGGATAATGTTCCTGCATAGGTCAAAAAGTTGAAGTTACACAGGTGACCCTAAAGACACTTTGACATCTACAAAGGCATTTGTAGGAGGGAGAAATACATTATTCGCCAGACTTGAATATCATGGAAAATCCATGCTTGGCAGCCATCAAATTTAACTGAAGAGATTTTGTATGGAGGAATGCTCAAAAATACCAGAATCCAGACACTCATCAAAGGCTATAGGAGGCTTCTAGAGGATGTTACATTTGCAAAAAGAGGCTCAGCTAATTATTGATGTGTATGCACCTGTCTAATTTTGTTATGATGCATATTGCATATTTTCTGTTAATCCAATAAAATGTATGTCATTGCTGAAATACTGCTGTTTTCAGAAGGCATGTTATATATATTAAAAGGAAGTTGCTACTTTGAAAGCTCAGCCAATGATAAACAACACTGCAAAGAATTAAGAGGGGTTCCCAAACTTGTACATCGGTAATGTGTTTATCATAAAACTTTTATCTACACTAGTGGTTTTCAGGCATTTTTTTGATTAAAGGGATTCTGTCATGATTTTTATTGTATAGGTTTTATTACTAAAATACACTGTGTACATTGCACATACCATTTAAAAGTTTATTTTACCAATAAATGTATTTTTTTTAGTTGTAATATTCGTGTGTAGATGGCCATTTTGCCGGGTCATGTGCTTTCAGAAAGAGCCAGCACTTCACAATGGAACTACTCAGACAGGCTACTGTTTTTGTAACTTAAAAAGTTGCAACTTGGATTAGCCGAACTTGGATTTTTATTATTGAGTGCTGTTCTTATATCTACCACTAGATGGAGCATTGGGGATATTTAGCAATGCAGAAGCTGTTATCTGGTTACCTTCCCATTGGGGGGTGTTATTCCAACTTTCAGTGCAGCAGTAAAAAATGACTGAAGTTTATTAGAACACAAGTCACATGAGTGGGGGCACTTGGGAAACTGACTTTTCTAGTACCATGTCAGATTAAAAAATTAATTCTGTTTTCTCTTATGAAAAACAGAATTCAGTGCAGGATTCTGCTGTTATACCATTGGCAATTTATTTAGCAGATTTATTGCTGGCAACTAATCTCAACATGTATAGAAAAAAAGGCACGCACTTGCATAGACGAATCATCCAGGCAGGCTTAGTTAAATCAAAGTAGTATTTATGTGCACAAGGATACAGCCTTATGCGTTTCATATCACTAGAGAGGGGGGATATCACCAAAAAACTCCTACATCTTGAAATCAAGTGGATATTTACCTTGGCAACAAGGTTCCCACGTGGCATGAACAATGAGTATGAAGTGACTTATTTCTTCAAGATGGAGTATATAACTAGTATATTTAGGGTATAGTTCCTTCACTCCTTTTCAGACCATTAATTTGATATACTTATTATGTTTAATAAGAATTTTTTTCCCCTGTATGCGGATGTGTAATGTCACAGTATATTTTCTTTTCAATTAATATACATGTTAAAATAGCCTGTCCCCTGGAATGGAGAATCATATTACCATGACTCCAATAGATTTAGTCTATTTATATTAACAGGGTTAATGTTATCTTTTACAGATGTACTATCTCCTGTTTTTTACTTTACCTTACTTTATTTCTTTGTTTATAATTATGTGTTTGTTTGATTTGAAACAACCTCTTTAGAGTGTACCAAGATGGCAGCCTATCTGTCTGTCAACCCTAATTGAATGATGTCAGATTAAGGACTGTATTACCTTTCATTACCTTGTTAATGACCCTGCAGTCTGCTGTACTCTGATTGGATGTTATGTGTTTTAAATATGCTCAAGTCAAGTCAAGTCAAGTAATTATTTATTGCCATTTGTACCAGGAGTACATAGGAATTTCTTTTGCAGCATAATGCAGTAAGACACATGTTTAGTTCACATTGTATGATGATTATTTACATATATGGACACAGAGATGGGGTAAACATGAGTAGGTTGTTACAAATTAGACCATTTAAAGATAATTGGACTGCGTAATTTGTTGGATAAGTGATTCTATTTAACTTATCGATGAAACTCATTTGCAGTTAGCCTAACAGCCCTTGGAAAGAAGCTATTGAATAGTCTTTTGCTTCTGGTTTTTATGCTTTCAGGCCTTCTATTTCTCAGTGAGTAGTTGGGATTGTGCCAGATGAATATTTCATGTCCTGGGTGGCTCTGGTCAGAGGTGATGGCTTTGATTTTCTTCCTGCATCTGGCTGTATCCAGAACACATAGTAATGGGAGAGTGGTGGAGATGATGCGTTCAGCATGATTAACCACCCTCTGGAGAGAGTTTCTTTCCTGCTGCGTGATACTACCATACCACACTACTATGTTGCTAGTTAGAATGCTTTCAATCGTGGCTCTGTAGAAGGTAATTTGTGCAGATCTATTTACTCCACACCTTTTCAATTTCCTGAGGAAATGGAGACGTTGGTGAGCTTTTCGGATTATTGCCTTGGTATTATCCGTCCATTTTAAAGAATCTGCAATGTGTATACCCAGAAATTTGATGCTGTCAACCTGCTCTATTTTGGTGTTTCCTATGTGTAATGGATCATGTTGTACTGGATGTTTCCTAAAATCGATGATCATCTCTTTTGTTTTAGCTGTATTCAACACCAGGTCATGCTCTTTACTGTATTCGATGATTCCTTTCACTAGCTGTCTGTATCCAGTTTCATCATTTTCTTTGATAAGGCCAAGCACAGTTGTATCATCTGCAAACTTATAGACTTTGCAGGTTTCTATAGAAGAAGAACAGTCAAAGGTGTAGAGGGAGAAAAGCTTGGGGCTGAGAAAGCATCCTTGTGGTGTTCCTGTGCTGGTGAGAATTGTGGTGGATGTGCTATTTCCAATCTTTACAAATTGAGGCCTGTTTGTAAGAAAGTCTGAGATCCAGTTACAAAGGTGTTGAGGCAGACTGAGAGCTTCAAGTTTATTTTTAAGTTTTTGTGGGTTAATGGTGTTGAAGGCAGAACTATAATCAAGGAACAGCATGCGTACGTAGCTGTTCGGTTTTTCTAGGTGCAATAGAGCGGAGTGCAGTGCAAGAGCAACTGCATCTTCTGTAGATCTGTTTGGACGATATGCAAATTGGAGTGGGTCTAGAGAAGTCGGGATGATAGAGTTAATATAATTAAGAACCATTTTTTCCAGGCACTTCATGGCGACTGATGTTATTGCAATCGGTCTGTAGTCATTTAGGCCTTCAATTTTTGACTTTTTTGGCACTGGTATGATCATTGAGGTTTTAAAACATCGGGGAATTATTGCCTGTCTGAGGGAAGCATTGAAGATATCGGAGTATGTTTCAGCCAGGGAATTTGCACATAATTGGAGTGCTTTAGGAGAGACTCCATCCGGACCAGCTGCTTTCCGAGGGTTGATCTTTTTAAAGGATTTGAGAACATCTTCTTTGGAGATATGTATAATAGGGTCCTACTGTGTCGGCTGATGAACTGCCAGCAGATTGGTGTGTGCAGTAATAGGTTCGCTAGCTGTGGCCTCATTTTTGTTTTCAAAGCGTGCATAGAAGTTGTTTAGGTCCTCCAGAAGGTTGGTATCCAAGCTACAATAACTACTTTTGTTGCCTTTGTAGTTAGTGATGTTTTGAAACGCTTGCCAAACTTGACGTGGATTTCCTGCCAAGTTTTTATCAAGCTTGTCGGAGTATTCTTTTTTTGCTTTTTTGATGACTTTTTCCAGAGCATACCGGGCGATCTTGAACTGGGCAGGATCCTTAGTTTTAAAAGCTATGTGACGCTCTCTGAGTTTATTTCGTACTTCGTTGTTAAACCATGGTTTCTGGTTTGGATAAACTTTTGATTTGTGTACAGGGAATACATACGGAGGTGCAACATCCTATGCTATATGTGCCTATGATTAAGTATGCAAGTGATATGAAACGTGTAATTCTGTATTCTTGTGCACAGAAATAAAGTACTTTTATGATGACTAAGCCTGCCTGGAAGTCTATACAAGTGCCTGCCTTTTTTTCTATACGGTGGTCCGCTCCCCAAGCTGATGGTTCAGGGCAGGACACCTGGACCTCTTCTCACAACTGGTGAGTTCTACAAATTTACCTGAGAATATTGTACCTTTTCTTACTGTTATCAACATAAGCTTGTATATTGCATCTAATCTCAACATGTGCCATCAACCCTAGCCTCCTCACTCCTCTTGGTCCAATGTTTGAGTATTGCATCCAGGGTCTCATATATTGCTGAGGTTATGATTCTTCTATAACTAGGATAATAAGGGGCAGATTTATAACACCTTTTTCTTTTTCACCCCTCACTGAATTACACTAATTAAGATACATTATAGGGGGACTACTGTCATGGTCGGCACCCTAAACCAGAACTGATGCCAAGTTCCCTGGTCTCGGCTCGGCTTCACCAGTAGTGTGACCACTTTTGGCTTCGGGAGGAGCCCTCAGCTACTCAGATGCCACCTGGACTTATCGAGAGGACCAAGGCAAGGAGTTCTGGCAAGCAAAGGGACACGACAGTTATAAAAGTCAGTTAGGCCAAAGATCACGGTACAATAGGATAAGACAAAGGCGTAGTCAGACAGGCTGGGTCGAGGCAGGCGGATAACTTGGTTCGTCAGGCAGGCAAAGGTCAAATCTGGGAAATAAATCAGATGGGAGAAGGCAGAGTCAGAGTCAAAACAGGCCGAGGTCAAACAGGAATGTCAATCAGGAGGGTTAAGCAAAATCAAGGTCGGTTTCAGGCAAGGGTCAGGTTCCAGAGATCAGAGTAGTCAAAAACAGCCAGGCAGGATCAAAACACAGGTATCAAACAGACTATAAGCTTTTAGCACAAAATACAAGGCACCAGGAACAAAACCTATCACGGGCAATGAAAAAAGTAAAAATGTCCCTTTAAATCCTTTTGAATTTCACGCCATTGCGCACTGACGCCAGCGCGCATGCGCCTATATAAGCCGGAAGTGCGCGCGCGGCGCGCACTAGGAAACCGGCACAGAGGGGAGAGGATGGCGCGGCGGGCGTCCCCGCCGATGGCGCGGTGGGCGTCCACGCTGCGCCACCGCTAGACCACCAGGGTGAGTTCTCACAACTGCCCAACTACGATTTGGCTTAATTTACCAAAACAATCTAATTTTTAGCAGCTTTGGAACAAAATAAATCTTAAAAATTTTGAGTCTTTTTTCCTCTAGAAATTCAGGTTTTTCCTTAAAATAACTCGACCAGCAAAAATTGAGGCTTAATAAATAGGCCCCTAAGATTCTAATATGCTAAAATCCTGTCTGATGAGCATGAAAAAAGTCTTGTTAGCCTGAAACAGCAATAGTATTTTGGCAGCAATATTGTGCCTCAGTGTGAGCTCCTTTTGACTTTTCACATGGATTCAACCCTAACATCACACTAGTTAAACCACAGCTTGATTAGTGTCCCCAGGAGGATCATTCGCAAAGTTTAGGATCCTTTGATCTAGCTCCATCAAGTTCAACTACTCCAAATGAAACCCAGCACACATATATACACAAACATTCATACTGACCTAGCTATATACTCAAATCACATATATATATATATATATATATATATATATACACACACACACACACACCAATATCTACACTAAATAGTTTTAGTACATTTTAGTATCACAAAGACATTAATAGAATCTCTCATCACCAGGCAATGCTTTCCACAACTTCCTTGTCCTCACTGTGCAGAACCACCTAGTTTAAAGGAGTGGAGTCTTAACTGATATTTTCTATGGTAAAAAAAAATCCTCATTATTATCTACAATGTATTTTTAAAGTTAGACGCATAGATATTGTAATACGAAACAAAGTTTAATACTATATTTGGTGCATTTATGGTGGAAGATCAATCAATATTGGAAAAAGTCTTGGATATCGGTCGGCTCTCTGATCAGCCAAGTCCAAAATTCTTGATCGGGAACCTTCAAAGGCAGGTGTTTTCTACTGAATTGTGAGATACATGTACAATTCTTTTGTTTCGTCCTATACAGTATATCTGATGCTTCAACTCTAAGGGGCGGATTTATGAAGAGTTGACATTAAAATTTTCTAGTTTTTTTATGGGCAAAACTGTCAAATTACTAGGGATTTATTCAATTTCATTTTTTCCAAAAAATTCTAATTCAGTTTTCGATATTTATCATACACTGGCCATTTAAAAACTCAAATTAGACTATTCGCCATCTAAAACCTGCCGAATTGCCGTTTAAGTCAATGGTAGATGTCCAGGGATCAATTCTGAGTTGTTTGCAGCCTTCCTGACATTCAAGGTTTTTTGGAGAAAAAACTCGAATCAAGCTTTTAAAATTAGAATTGAATTTGCTTCGAATTAGATTCAAGGTTTCAGGTTTGCCTGAGATTAAAAAAATTTATTTTTATAATAAATTTCATATTTCGAGTTCTTCAGAGTTTATGGGCGTTTTAAAATACTCCCCTGAATTCGAATTCAATTTTCAAGATTTATCATACTCTGGTCCTTTAAGAACTCAAATTCGACTATTCTCCACCCGAAAACTGCCGAATCTCTGTATATGTCAATAGGAGAGGTCCAGGGATCAGTTTGGTGATGTTTTATAGTCTTCCTAACATTCAGGTTTTTTTCAGAGAAAAAACTACTTGCATTTTTAAAACTCTTTTCAAGTTTTAGGGTCGATCCTATTCACCCGAGTTTCTTTTTTCGATTGGTCGAATTTCGAGTTCATGGGAGTTTATTGAGTTTTAAAATTCAACCCTGATAAATGTGCGTCTAAATGTCTGTACTGAAAACAAACAAACCTTCCTGTGACCAGGTTAGTTGCATGTCTCTGCACCCTCTCTATCTTATTTATATCCCTCTTAAGAACTGGAGCCCAAAACTGAGGCTTTTCCAGGGCCCTATGAAGATGCAGAATTATATTTTAAGCATATGCGCATATTTAAACTGCCCTGTATACCAACTAATGGCAAATTATTTTTTTACTCCCCGTTGGTCAGAATGAAGTCAAGTTTAATTTGCACACAGCATGTTTCTTTGGGAGACCAAACTGATTCAGTGTCAGTATAAAATGTAGTTAGAAAGGTCAAGGAGACTCCCATCTTCAAAACCTTTGGGAACATGAACTGTGATATTAAAAATCCAGACCCTCACTGCACTCTCTGTAGTCCTCCAGTAGCAGTCTGGCCTTATTACTCTGATGTTAAAGGGCATGTAAAGGCAAAAAATGTAATCCCATTTTTACTTTCTTTAATGAAAAAGAAATCTATCTCAAATACACATTAATTTAAAAAAAAGTCTACTGTTTTTATAAGAAACCTGACTGTATGCAGTGAAATTCTCCCTTCATTTACTGCTGTGGATAGGAATTGTCAGACGGTCCCCAAATGCTATGCAGGGAAACAATCATACTTATGAACAGCACGGGTAGCCCCCACCTTACTTCCCAGCTTTCAGAACTCGAGCAGCTTTGTTTCCCTGTAGAGCAATTGGCGACTGTGTTGAGATTTGTATTGGATTTTATTTTTGCCTTTACATCCCCTTTAAAGGAGAAGGAAAGTCTAGATGCACTTGGGGGTGCTAATTGTTAGGCACCCCCAAGTGAGAAGGAAAGTCTAGATGCACTTGGGGGTGCTAATTGTTAGGCACCCCCAAGTGACTGTATCGATTTACCTGAAACCCGGTGCTCCTCTCAGCAGAAAACTGCACTGGCCCTTCTTCCTCTGTCTTCGCTGTCTTGACTGTGCATGCGCATTAGAACGAAAAGCCAAACTTCAACTCATCTACGCATGCGTTAGTCTTGGGAAATGTGAAGATTGAAGAAAACGGAATTTGATCGCTCCATGGAGCTCACTGGTATAACACCGGGCCGGAGCAGTTTTCTGCTGATAAGAGCACTGGCCCAGTTTTCAGGTAAGTTGATACAATCACTTGGGGTACCCAAAATTTTGCACCCCCAAGTGCGTCTAGACTTTCCTTCTCCTTTACTGTTTCAAATTCCAGCTTCAGGGACAAAGATCATGGATCTAGATTTAAACAGATAAACTGAGATTTTATTTGGAGGATTATTTTGCTGCAGCCACTGCAGAGTAAGTTTGTATTAAACAATACAAAAACTATAAAATCCACATTTGATTACATGATACTTTTCTTAATTTGAATTGAATTTGGACTATTCCCTAGTGAATTATATTAAAATAAACTTGAAATTCGAATTAAAAAATTTAAATTTTCAATTTCAACCATTGATAAATCTACCCCTTAAAGGAAGGAAGGTTAAATTAAAGAAGTAGGGTAGATATGTTGTACATTATGTATTGGGCTTCTGTACCAACCCCAGACAACCACAACCCTTTAGCAGTAAATATCTGTGTCTCCAAAGATGCCCCAGAAGCTCCCCATCTTCTTTTCGTACATAGTTACATAGTTAAATCGGGTTGAAAAAAGACAAAGTCCATACACCCCCCCCCCACTCTTTCACACAAACCATATATGCCCATATCTATGCTAACTGTAGAGTTGAGTATCAAAATAGCCTTTGTCTGTCCAAGAAAATCATCCAAGCCCCTTTTAAAAGCATCAACAGAATCAGCCATGACAACATCACCCGGCAGTGCATTCCACAACCTCACTGTCCTCATTGTGAAGAACCACCTACCCTGCTTCAAATGAAAGTCCTATTCTTCTAGTCTGAAGGGGTGGCCTCTTATGATCCTCTTTATGGGTAAAAAGGTCCCCTGATATTTGTCTATAATGTCCTCTAATGTACTTGTAAAGTGTAATCATGTCCCTTCGCAAGCGCCCTTTTTTCCAGAGAAAACAACCCCAACCTGGACAGTCTACCCTCATAATTTAAGTCTCCCATCCCTCTAACCAGTTTAGTTGCACGTCTCTGCACTCTCTCCAGCTCATTTACATCCCTCCTAAGGACTGGAGTCCAAAACTGCACTGCATACTCCAGATGAGGTCTTACTAGGGCTCTATAAAGTATAATTATGTTTTCAGGACAGAACCCTATTTGCTTTAGTAGCTACAGAATGACACTGCTCAGAATTAGACAACTTGTTATCTATAAAAACCCCAAGATCCTTCTCAATTAAGGAAACTTCCAACACACTGCCATTTGGTGTATAACTTGCATTTATATTATTTTTTCCAAAGTGCATAA
>CM044431.1:34948729-35011850 GCA_024363595.1 Xenopus borealis
AGTTTGCTGGCCAGCAGTGTAACTCTTGGCACTTAAGTGAAAAACACCATCCTTCCTGGTGAAGAATCAATTGGCCGATGATATAGTTCAGCAACAGCAGGGTTAACTCTTATGGGTGTATAGGTTCACAGTTCCCCAATAAGATAGGGATAAGATAGGGTGTTGAAAGTTTACTCACAGTCTATGCTCCTAAAACACTGGATCACTTCAGCAGCAGATATTAGCAGATATTAGCAGATATGGAGACGGTGCAGGCAGCTCTGTCCTCCAGTAGTGTAATCACCTGGGCCTCTGTGCAGCCTTCCAGTCTGGGACTTTCTCAGCAAATAGCCAGACAGCTCCCCTGGATTCAGGACCTTTGCATGTGGTTCTCTCTCTCTCTCAAGCAGGAGACACACAGCTGTCATAAGTTCCCTGCTATCACACAGCTTTCTCCTTCACCCCTTAGTCTCAGTGAGGTCCCTCCTTCCAAGCCTTTTGCACCCTCTCTTCCCATTGGTAGTTGCAAGGGCCATGCATGGTCCTGATCTCTGCTGCATGCTGGGAAATGTAGTTCTGTTACTGTCCTTGCAAATTCAATAGAAACAGGTCTCTTTATTGTGGTGAGTTGCTGTTTATATGACAAGGCTCAATTAGGGGTGTTACATATATATACACACACATTACACTCTTGATACCAGCACTCTCGATACCAAGGCCCAAGGCAACCACAGCGCTTTAGCAGTAAAGATCTATGGGACAAATTCAAGTGTGAAAATGTTCTAGTGTTGCCTTCACCGACATTCGCCGCTTTTCGCCAGCGCTACGCAAATCCACTAAGATGCAAATTTGCGCTCAGGGCGGCGAACGTTGTCGAAGTAGCGCTACCGTTACTTCGCCAGGCAAATCGCATTTACGCTGGCAACGCCTAATTTGCATACGGCGCGAACTTAAGCGTATAATAGAGGTGTATGTTACAGCCACTACATTACACTACAAAAACCCAGGAAACATTTAATAAATAAAATAAAGTTGTCCTATTGCCCTACATGTGCCCACTGTATAGTTGAGTTGCCATATGTTAGGAAATGTAGGGGGGAAGGAGGGTAATCCTAAAACAAATTTCGCTATTTTTCAGACTATCACGCTACAAAAGGTAAGACACCACAGAGTTTTTTGGGACTTAGAAATTTTTTTTTTTTTTTTTCAAACTCCTGTCTATTGTATTTAAAGGGGTACTGTCATGGGAAAAAATTTTTTTCTTTCAAAATGCATCAGTTATTAGTGCTGCTCCATCAGAATTCTGCATTGAAATCCATTTCTCAAAAGAGCAAACAGATTTTTTTATATTTAATTTTGAAATCTGACATGGGGCTAGACATATTGTCATTTTCCCAGCTGCCCCAAGTCATGTGCTCTGATAAACTTCAGTCACTCTTTACTGCTGTACTGCAAGTTGGAGTGATATCATACACTCCCTCCCCCCTCCCATGTCAGATTTCAAAACTGAATATTAAAAAATCTGTTTGTTCTTTTGAAAAAAGGATTTCAGTGCAGAAGTCTACTGGAGCAGCACTATTAACTAATGCATTTTGAAAAAAATGTTTTTCCCATGACGGTTTCCCTTTAACTTCGCCAGGTCTGACCTGTCGAAGTAACGTCTAGCGTAAGAGGTAACGTTCACAAAAATTTTCATCTTAGTGAATTAGCATAGTTACGTCCCTTCGTGAGTGCGCAAGTTCCCCTGGCGTAAAGGTGGGAAGTTGCCCAAGTCTATCACTTTGCTAGGACAATGTTAGTGAATCGGCAAAGTTGAGAATTGATGTCATGCTGGTGAATTAGTGCTAGCGTTGCACGCTTCGTGCTTTAGTGAATTTGCCCCTCTGTCTCCAAAGATGCCCAAGTAGTCCCCATCTACTTTTCACCTGTCCAGCCCCAAAACTGCGACACAATTTACATGTACTTTGTTTGTTTACTACATGGCAGCATAGAAACCAGTGCAATTAGCATCAGAATGTAATAATCAGCCCTGTAGCATCAGCTTATATTACAGACAAACCTCACTTTCTGCTGGATAATTAGTGACAACCCCTAAGCTTAGCTTCTCAACAGCTGCTTAGAGCCCACTGAGCATGTGAGTGTCAGACATTTTCCAAGATGGTGACCCCCCTGTGACAAGTTTCAAGTCCTGAATCATTGCTGCTATTGACAAGCTGAAACTTTAGGCTGGTGCAATAAGTTTAGTACATAAAACATGGCATATTTATCCATATTAATTTTAAGTGTTTAGTTGTCCTTTAAAATCTGGCCCCTTGCAGCCAGCGTCTGCTATTGCCACCTAACATGCACATCTGAATAACACACAAGATGGAGGATGTGTAAGGGCTTGGGAGGAATGTAGTACCGCTTAGGAATACATAATATAAATACATAATTGCCAAATGAAGGCAGCGCTGTATTCATGGGTGTGGCTGAAGTTCTCGGTGCTCCATACTGGCCTTGTCTGTCCTGCCAAATATATCCTCCCAAATATATTATCCCCCATTGTGGCCAGATATGAGTCAAGCTTGCTACCTGGAGGGCCCCGTGTTTTTTTTTGTTTTTTTTTTATATTTAGGGGGGAAATATTTGTATGGAACTTTCCTTATCCACTAATGTGATTTTCTCCAACTCCACACGGATGTTTTGGTTATGTGAAATAATGCTCGCATTGTTGTTCTTTCCCGTGCAGACACATCAGGATTTTTCCCAAGGATCTGTCAGAACTGATGAGCTAAATGCTCTTTCCAAGCAGCAGGTCACCAAGCTAAACCATGCAATGACATGTAAGTGAACAGGTAACTCACCCAGACAGCTCTTGGGGAAATTATACCCACTTTCATTTGGTTTGACATTTCTGCAGAAAGAGACAATGGGTGGTCCTCGGAATGTTGCTGAACTACATTTCCCAGCATTTGTTAAAGTGGATCAGTGGATGCTGGCGTTTGTACATTAGTTGGCCTTCTCTGCATAAAAGATAAAGAAGTAGCTTATCATGAGTAAAGAACATTTCCAACTCTCTGTATTTGTATTTAACAGTGTGAATGAGAATTTCTATATTGCCTCACCTTAGTGTAGTGCCAGATGTAGTGGATATCGGCCTACTGAGAAATGTCTGTTGTTTTTAGACTAAACCTGTAATCTCTATACCAGTAAGGTAGTCCTGACTGTTACTTTATTTCTGGCTTTAGTTAATAAAGTGCAAGCTCTTGTGTACTGTACCTGCTAGGTGTACCGTGAAGAAGATGTAATAAATCAGGCTCTGGGACAGAAACCAGAATGCAGCAACATTCAGACATATAGGTAAGTTGTTACTTTAAAAAAAAGAAAATAATTAATGGGACCTAATCCTGGAAACAGCAATGCACATTGCTCACTGGACATTTTCTTAGAGTATTGGTAAAAAAAATAAAAAAAAGTTTAAAAAAAAACAACCTAGGCAGAGAAAATTGCAATACCTATGAAGCCTACTTCCAGCAGTGAGCTGCAATCATTATAAAAAACAGACCTGTACAGAGAGTTTTAGGCACGGAAATGTATTTCAATGGAAAGTAACTTTCTGCGCAGCACCATAGAGTTAATTAGAGATGTAATTGTAGATAATGTAATTGATTAAGCAGTATGGAATAATGGTGTATTTACTTGCAGCCATATAGCCACATGGGCTAACCAGTTGATCCTACAGAACTGATGATAGGAGGAATGAGGCAAGCATATGTTTGCCTACCTAGTTCCTGTTTCTATACCGTGAGACCCATTAGATGGCCCCTGACAGTCAGTGAAGTTATGGATTTTCTAGCAGGCAGTTGCATCCAGCTCACAGTCCTCCTGTTGTGCAGCCCTGGTCTTGAAAGATCAATCTGTGTTTCCTCCTTTACATATTCATCTGCCTCCAGAATAAGTCATTGTTCATGCTTTCTATAACTGGTGCCATAATGTGCAGACTAAATAAACATTTACATTCTTGGTTTTACTGCTCCCTTTCACTTTAATAAACTGTTGTTATCCTCCACAGGATTGGCTCTCCGGTAATTCCACTCTCCTCAGCAGAATTCACATCGGCACCTGATAAATTTATTAAAGTGCACACGTCTGAGACTACTAATAGATTTTTCCTAGCTATATTGAAAAAGGAGGTAGGAAGTTACATAGCCAAAGCTGGACAATCACAATGGATGCCTGGGAAAGCAGTCAAGATGGGACACAGCCCTATACGGCTCTTGGCTGGTGCTCTGTAAAAGAAAAATTCACCAGCCTTGGGTACTTTCCCCCTATGAGTGCACTGCCATCTTGCTTTCCCAAGTATCCCTTATAGGCTAAAATAAGTTATTGTATTCAATGCATTAAACTGACTAACCAGTCAGTTTAATTTTCTTGTGCTTTAACATTGTAGTCTGTGGGTTTGCTGTATTCCCAAATAGTTGGTTCGCTTTCTGTACAAGTCTGGTTCCATGTATTAATTCCAGTTCATACCAAGTAGTATGTTGAAATGTTTGTATGGTCCCCAAAATATGTTGATAATACTTCCAGTTCTAATCACTAAGGGTCAAATTGAGAATTAAAATTTTCTTTTTGTGGTCAAAACTCACAAATTCAAATTGTGAATATTTTAATAAAAATTTTAAGATTTATCAAACCCTGGCCCTTTAAAAAATTTGAATTCAACTATTCACCACCTAAAACCTGCCGAGTTAATGTATAAGTCAATGGGAGAGGTCCAGGGACCAATTTGAAAGTTACTAGCCTTTCTCACATTTGAGGTTTTTTTGGAGAAAAAAAATTCTATATGAGTTAAGTTGAACTTGATTTGAATACATCGGTAATATTCGGTCGAGTTTTAGATATGTTTTTTTCATTAAATAACCCCCAATTGAATTTTGAGTATATTCAAATTTATTACAGTTAAAGAAAAATTCTCATGAATCCAAAATTCGACCTTTGATAAATGTTCCCCTAAAAGAATGACGGACTAATTCCTTCCTGTCTTTTGTAGCCAATTGAAACCAAAGCTGCATCCACAGCTGATATGTTGTCCAGAGCTGCCTCAAAGGGACTTCTTGATGGCATTGGGAAACAAAAAATCCAAAATATTGGGGAAGAAAAAGAAAGGAAGGGCAGCTGTGCAAGGCACGACTTCTACTCGGGCAAAGATCAGTGATTTTCTGGACCAGGAAAACAAGCGAGTTGCAGCGCAGACACATGATTTTGCCAAGTTCAATGTACAGTCAATTGGCAACGTGGGCAGGAAGCCTTCCCTGCTAATCATTGTTACACCCCCTGTAACGGCAAGAGACAGAAGTTCTAAAAGTCAAAAAACTACTAAGCCTAAAGCTTTTGGCAAAGATGGGATTTCTCCAAAGTTCAAAGCACACAAGAACATGGTGGTACTTCAGCCTGTGAAGATAATGCTGTCGCCAGTAATGATGCCATTTTATAGTAACCCACTCACAGCCAGAGTCTGGAACCGCATCACTCATTACCCTCCTCGCTGGCATTCTGGAATAGGAAGTAGGTCATCTGATGACTTCATAGCACAACCTCAGGATAAAGTGCCCTCCAATGTCCTTCAGCACCCCAAACCTTGGCACTAAAATGTCACCTGCTTTTTATTTTGTAAATATTTAATCTTATTTACAGTGAGTATTGGACCTTTGTGTACACAGACACCATGAATGGAAAAGATTTTGTGTCATTCATTGGTATCTACAGGAAAAACCATTGAGTGGAGCAGACTTGGTTTTATCATAAGCAGTTTGCCCCCTTCGCTTTGCCTGTACAATAACATAAAAGTTTTTGTATGTTTTACAAATTGGTGCAAAATCCCGGGGAAATAAACACTGCAATAACTTCCCCACAGTGTTGTTCCAACAGATACGGGGCCCTGAGAACCAATCACAGAACAGGGAATGGTATAAGATCTAACCTGAGTTCACATTTGGATAGAGGTTGCTTTAAACAGAAACATTAGACATACAGGTATGATATCTATTATCCAGAAACCTCTGAAATATTGCAGTAGCTTTTACTTAATGGTAACTAAGCTGCATGAATCCACATTGGTGGAAAAACAATCCTATTGGGTTTATTTAATGTTTTAAATGTTTTTAGCAGCCTTGTGATCCAGATTATGAAAAGACCCCTTTTCTGGAAATAAAACTCTGTCAAAAGCATTCCACTTAATAGATCCCATAATTGTGTTGAGAGCAATGTCCAATCTACTGTAACTCCAGCATCCTGCAACAGCCATAGGCTGAACCATTGCCTTGTGCCTAATTGTGGGTTTTTGTGTATGATGTGAAGATGAAGGAATGCAGAGCAATACAACAGATAATCATACAGAAGATCTGGCCTTTCTCTCATGTATAAAGTGCCATTCATTATAGTTGTATTTATTATCCTGCAGTGCTCAGTGCTTTATGCCCTATTAAATTGACTGTGTCATTAAAAGTGTCCCCTAGTGCGGAGGAATTTATTTTGCACAGCAGCTCATTACTGGAATGACAAGTCTCTCGCTCTGCTTTGTATTCACTTGCCTGGAATCACTGGGGCACTGGAGGGGATTGTGTCTCTCACAGCTGGAGAATCTGATGATGAATATGATGAAGCTCATCTGATTAAAAGGCTGCAGCCCTCAGCACTTGACAGGAGCCTTCCTCCCCGACGCATCAGCTCAGGCCTCATCAAACAAGAGGCAGCACCATGCCTAGATCAGGCCGACCTGCCAATTAGCTAGCACACTGTCAACACAAAGCGGCAGCAGAGAGTGGTACTGAGTAAACTATTGCAAATAACTATATCCTTGATAGGCTAATTGAGTAGACTACAAGGAGTAAGATTTACAGATTCTTTCACTTGCAACAGTAATAACAGATAAAGAGATGTAAATGTACAAAATAGGGGGTATGTGGAAGCACTCTAAAGGCAAAGCTATAGCATATTTAAGTATAATGGAAGTGCTAGTTTTAATGCACATTCCCTGTGCCCCTGTCTCCAAAGTAAGTTTGCAAAACAGGGGTTTTTAGTTACAAAGTTATGATCAGAAAGTTGAAAAGCCGCCATACCACGTCAAGGTAAACCCCACATGGCGGACCCTAACATATTTACCTTTTTTTTGTCATAGTATAAGGAGTCTCTCTGCATAGTAGCATTATTTGTAATCAGTGTCAGTAGAACCTTGGTTTCAGTATAAAGGATCAGTATAGGGTCCGCCATGTGGGGTTTACCTTGACGTGGTATGGTGGCTTTTCAACTTTATGATCATAACTTTGTAACTAAAAACCCGTTTTGCAAACTTTGGAGACAGGGGCACAGGGAATGTGCATTAAAACTAGCACTTCCATTATACTTAAATACACTATAACTTTGCCTTTAGAGTGCTTCCACATACCCCCTATTTTGTACGTAAAGAGATGTAAATGCAGCATCATTAAAGGGGAACTATGGTGAAAATTTAATATAGGCTTCAGCATAATGAAATAAGAAACATTCTAAATACAATCAATAGAAAAAATCTGTACTGTTTATGAAATAATCAAGTTCATCTTCACTATTCCTCTCTCAGCATCTGTTTCTCTTCATTCTGTCATACATGAGTTGGGTGTCAGATATTCATTGACAGTTACATCAAATAGGGGGGCTCCTTTTGCCTAGATGATGCATTGGGGCTCACTCTATTAAAGTCACCAGACATCATGTCTCTTACCATGCAGAATTTATGCAAAAGGCAGTCATTTTGTTTGTACTGGAATACGTTATTTGAGTGAGCTCTAATATATCTGCTAGGATAGGAAGCCCCCCATAAGATATATTGCATCTGTCAATGAATATCTGACACCCAACTGCTGCATGAAGACAGAATGAAGAGAAACTGATACCGAGAGAGGAATAGTGGGCATAAATTTGATTATTTCAGTTACCAGGAGTGTTTTTGCTGGTAAGTTGTGGGGAAATGCTTGGAACGTACCTCCAGTATCCGGTCTATTCTACATGCAGCTCATCTCTCTTACATGGGAATAACCTTAATTTCCTGCTCCTCTGTTTGACCTCCTTCAGATTCTCCAGTTCCTTTAATATGTGTTCCTCAGAATTCATGTAAGCAACACTTTCTCAGTGTTCCACTCGTATCTGCCATTTACTGAAGCACTGGCTTTCACTCCAGTAATAGAACTTCATATAAAGCAAGTGTGAAATAAGTCTGAAAAGGCAATTGTTACAACTTGCAGATCATTGTACTGAAAACCCCCCTGGCATTTCTAATTCAGCACTAGAATCAGTCCCATATGATACCTGGTCTGTAGCTGCACAAACACAGTAGTATTTACTGGCTCTATGGAAAGGGACATTAGATTTGCACATTCAGAGTAGAATGGGATACATTGGATAGAAATCTAAACTTTATGTGCATGAATCGCCAGCAATATACCAACAACTGTTGTCTTAGTGTTTGAGGGAGGGGGGTAGCAAAGTAATTCCATGTATAAAACAAGAACATCATTCATTGTCACTGTGACACTAAAGAGGCTAATTAGTAGCAGATCTGTGCATAAATCATATAGGAACATTATACACAACAAGAGCTCAGCACATCACCCAGTCATATTCACAAATGAATGTTTGGACTAATGCAATGCTGATGTGGATTCAGGCTAACACAGGCTAATAACATGCTGATGTTCCTGGATAATGGGATACTTACACAGATTGGTTTAGGGAGATGCCCATGCAGTCAGATAGGGCTAACACCACCATTATGCATATTGGCTACGGAAATGCTAATACAGATGTTTATAATGCAATGCTGGTGCAGATAGAGGGAATGAAATGCTAATGCTCATTGGTAATGCTAATACTGACAGCTTTAATACAGGGCTTATATGAAGCAGCCAGTACAATGCTGCTCTAAACTGGCCTGGACTACCGCTAGCAATTCACATACAGTCATATGAAAAAGTTTGGGAACCCCTCTTAATTATTTGGAGATTTGTTTATCATTGGATGAGCTTTAAAATAGCAACTTCCTTTTAATATATAACATGCCTTTTGGGAACAGTAGTATTTCAGCAGTGACATGAAGTTTATTGGATTAACAGAAAATATGCAATAAGCATCACAACTAAATTAGTCAGGTGCATAAATTTGGGCACCCCAACAGAGTTTATTACATCAATACTTAGTTTAGCCTCCTTTTACAAATGTAACAGCCTCTAGACGCTCCTATAGCCTTTGATGAGTGTCTGGATTCTGGTATTTTTGACCATTTGTCCATACAAAATCTCCCCTGTTCAGTTAAATTTGTTGGCTGCCGAGCATTGACAGTCTGCTTCAAATCATCCCATAGATTTTCCATGATATTCGGAGTACTGTGAAGCCATTCCAGAATATTGTACTTCTTGTTTGAATATCCAACCCCTGTGTAACTTCAACTTTGTGACTGATGCTTGAACATTATCCTGAAGAATTTGTTGATATTGGGTTGAATTAATCTGATCCTCAATTTTAACAAGGGCCCCAGTCCCTGAACTAGCCACACAGCCCCACAACATGATGGGACCTCCACCAAATTTGACATTAGGTAACAGGTGTTTTTCTTGGAATGCAGTGTTCTTCTTCCAACGTGCAAAGTTTTTTGTCTCATCAGTCCAAAGTACTTTGTTCCAAAAGACTGTAACTGTGATGTGAGTGCAGCAAGGGCTTCTTTCTTATCAACCTGCTATAGAGATGTTCTTTATGCAAATTGTGCTGAATTGTAGAATGATGTACATATAGACCATCTGCAGCAAAATGTTCTTGCAGGACTTTGGAGGTGATCTTTGGGTTGTCTGTAACCATTCTCACAATCCTCTGCATATACCGCTCCTGTGTTATTTTTTGGCCTGCCAGACCTGGGTTTTACTGTGCCTGTGGCCTACAATTTCCTGATTACATTCTTTACAGTTGAAACTGACAGTTTAAAACTCTGAGATAGCTTTTTGTAGCCTTCCCCTAAACCATGATACTGAACAATCTTTGTTTTTGATCCCATGCTGTCACTCTTCAAAGTAGAGTAAAAAAGAAGCACAACTTGCAATTCACCACCTTTAATACCTTTTCTCATGATTGGACACACCTGCCTATGAAGTTCAAGGTTTAAGGCCATAGATGTTACAATTATGATCTTCTTGTGTAGAGCTGAATGGTCAAATATACATATAGAAACAATAGAATTCTACCTTTATCTGATGATTCAGCACTAACAATGGCCAATGTGAAGGGTACCTTCAAAGGCACCTGATCAAAATTTTCCATCCAGCCTGATCAACGAGCCGACCAATATCCAAGTCTTCTGCCGATAACGGTCGGCTTGTTTAACCACCATACACTCACCGAATATTGTACGAAAATTTATTTTGTAAGACATTATCTGTGTGTCTATGGCCACCTTTAATGAGCTAATCCAACCAATTTAGTGTTGCCAGTAATCAGTATTGAGCAGTTACATGTATTCAAATTAGCAAAATACAAGAGTACCCACATTTTTGCACAGCCAGTTTTTTTACATTTGATTTAATTTCATACTGAATACTGAATACTGCTTCACTAAAAATCTTTGTTTGGAAAACACCCCAGTACTCCTGGGAAATGAAAGACATACCACTGTTATCACTTATTATGCAGGCTGAGAGGGGTTCCCAAACCTTTTCATATGACTGTACATATTTGCTCATATGACCAGGTAACTCAGGGGCCTAATCAGCCAACACTGAGACTATTGGTCAGTGACTGAATCACATATGGTAGTGGCTTGTTGGGAGTCAGGAGAATATTTTGGTGGGCTCCATTGCTTCCTCTCCCTGAAAATGCTGAGAAGGAGAAGTAAAGCTATTCCAACCCACCTCACAGGCCACATCTCTACATGGACTCCTGCAGGGCCCCAACGTGTCAGCTGATGTGCTTGTTCCAATAGCATGAGGGCAGACTGCAGATGGTTGAAGATTTGTAGAAGTCATTTTCCTCCGACCACCTGGCCGGTATTTTACAGGCCTGGCCGGTAAAAATGAAGGATGATCCCAATGTTATTAACAGGGAGAAAAGATAAATATATAGGAAGGTCCATTATTATTTTCCAGAAAAGGTGGCAACAATAGGTGTTGTTTTCCTGTGAATTACTGATCAGCTGAGAGGAAATAATGTGTCCCTGACTGTAATAGAAAGTACTGAGGGAGTAAAGGACAGAGCTGTCTATTCATTGGCTTATGGAAGCTAGCATGTTTGTGTGCCCTTGGTTTGTGTGAGAGCACAGTGTCTCATACAACACAAAGGGCAGACTTAGCTACTTCATATGGCAGTGTTTTACTCCGATATCAGCCAAAGGTACATTCTATAAGAAACTACAAGTATGGCTAGTGATATACAGACATTCTAATGGAATGAAGTGAAAGCATACCTTACAACCAGGGTCGGACTGTCCCTCTAAAAAGAGGGACAAAAAAATTTGGCAAGCCTAGCACCTTGAAAAGTTTTTGACCATGCCAATTTTTGTGGCCACACCCCCTAATTACCATTTTCATTTGGCAGGTTATGAAAGTTTGAAAATATTTCTCCTTTTCTAAACTGTTACAGTTTCTTATTTTCTTATTTCAAATGTGGAAAGTATCTGTGACACTCGCATGCTCAGTGGGCTCTGAGCAGCTGTTGAGAAGCTCAGCTTAGGGGTCGTCACTAATTATCCAGCAAAAATGAGGTTGGTCTGTAATATAAGCTGATGCTACAGGGCTGATTATTAAATTCTGATGCTAGTTGCACTGGTTTCTGTGCTGCCATGTAGTAATTATCTGTATTAATGACTAATCAGCCTTATATTGTGACTATATTTCTATTCTATGTGTACTGTATATTGTGAGTGGGTCCCTAAGCTCAGTAAGTGACAGTAGCACAGAGCATGTGAATCAGTGAATCAGCAGAAAAGAAGATGGGGAGCTACTGGGGAGACACAGATCTGCTTGAATGAAGAATCACTTGCACTAATGCACTCCCGCGCTTCAATTTCCGAAGTTGCCTCACAAGGAAACTTCGGGTGACTGGGAATTGAAGCATCGCGATTCTTCATTCAAGCAGACGGAAGGCAGGAAGAATGCAGTTCGGGGAGTTTGTAGCCCTGCAGAAGAGGCAATTAGTTGCCAGCCAGGTGACTAAATCTCGCCAGATCTGCCCGTCTGCCCCAACCCTTATAGGGCAATTAATTTTCTTTAGCAAAACTGTCATAGCACATAAAACATGGCACTAAAACTCCCAGAAATGTGTTAAAACTTTCATAAACTGCCAAATTTTGTAAAATGGACATAATAAAGGAGTGTGGCCACAGACAGTCAAATTCATTTTGGTGCACTGTTCACGGCACAACTTTTTCTTTCCTTTCCATTTTTCAAGTGCTTGGAAGTAGGAGAAAGTGAGTAGAGTATCCAGATACAGTATGAGTTTGCCTTGCAATAAATTGACAATTACCTCCCAACTGTCCCGTTTTTAGATGGACAGTCCCTCTTTTGACAGCTCAACCTGCCATCCCTCATTTGTACTGGAAAGTCCCATTTTTCTCTGCACTGACCAGCCAGAAAAAGGCTGAGAGTCCAGAACAGCCACAGCAGAAGATAAGATACTTTTGTAACAATTTCTAGATAAGCAAATAAGTAATTGTACCAATATAAGATAACTGGGAAAAAGTTAGACTCACAGCTTAAAGGGCAATTCACCTTCACTAGCAAAACTGCAATAACTTGAAAAAAAAACACAGAAATTTGTTTAAACTTTCATAACCTGCCAAATTTTGTAAAATGAACGTGGTAAGTAAAAAATTTTAGCACAGCAACTTTTTTTGTCCCTCTTTTTATTTCCAAAATGCTGGGAGGTGTGCACGTCCTTTCTTAGGGTTTTTCCCATTATAATATTAATATGAGCTGTACAGGTACAAGATAGATTCATGATGAGAATAACAAATCTCAGCCTGACATGAGGTTGGTACGTTCCAGGTGAATATATCAGAACAGGACGCACAGAAAGAAGAGAGATAGGCAGGACGCATAGTGAACATGGCTGTTTATAGAGCCGCTGCATACAAATAATGCATAGATAAATGAACTCGTACTAACACGTTGGCATTTAATCACACATACCACATACATACGTTTTTGGCCGTAAAAAAAAGTGACTTTTTTTTAATTACAATTGGTTTTACAAAATAATCTTTTAAGTTAAAATATGCAAAGCTATTTTTAAAACAAAATATCTGCAAAGGATGTTCCTTTTCCCATAGATCACGTCCACCATTTCATCTGAGGCCAGAGTTTATGAATGTGGGAGAGCCTGTGCAGTGAAGGAAGGCTGGGGCCCCAACATGAGCCAAATCCTGTGCCCTACTCTAAAGCAGGCACAGTTGGCACCTAATGCTGGTATCATGTTGCACATCGGAAGGAGCCGGGACTGACTGACTCTTACAGGAATCACAAAGTGCTAGATGAAGTAACTGGCAATATGCTGCAGGCACACTTGACCCCCCTTTTTTTGGGTTTCCAGATGAGTCTGGACACATTCTGTTACATTGATTGAGATTCCAATGATGCACCTGAGCAGGGAGGGCAACTATCACTGTTCCCTGGGGGCTACACTCAGTGGAGCTGCTGTGTGTGTGTAATTACAGGTCATCAGGGATCAATAGGTTCTATTTTTCCTGCAGCGCTTTCTGAAGCAAATACAGGTGACTATGGAGGAATAATACGCTCTGTGAGTACGAGCCCTAATAGCTGTATATGGATCATGAAGCAACAGAACATGTGATACGGAGGCATGACTTTTTAGGGTGCCAGTAAGTGACCACATGATTGAATGCCTTCTGGTCTGGCTTCTGGTATATTGGCCCCCTCCGTAGGCAATTTTGAGTGATTTTGGGAAAGCGCAGCGCCGCGTGTGAATAGGCGGAGGCGATTATTCATTAAAGACGCTGGAAGGCAGGGGGAAGAGGCTCAGGGAGATTAGTCACCAGGCGACGAATATCCCCGAATCGTCCCGTCTGGCCTGAGCCTTAAAGGACCAGTTTAGTGTAAAAACTGGGTAAATAAAAAATGTTTCTATTATAGTTAGTTAGGCAAAAATGTAATGTACAAAGGCTAGAGTTAGTGGATGTCTAACATAGTAGCCAGAACACTACTTCCTGCTTTTCAGCTCTCTTGCTTTCCACTGATTTGTTACCAGGCAGTAACCAATCAGCTCAGATTCAAAAGCAACAGTTATGACCCATGTGCCCCCCCCACCTCAAGTCACTGATTGGTTACTGCTTGGTAACCAGTCAGTGAAAGCCAAGAGAGCTTCAAAGGAGGAAGTAGTGTTCTATAAGAGCTCTTACACACGAGCGTTCCGGTTTTATGCCCCATTGAAAAAAATTTAAAGCATCTGCTCCTGCGCTCCCCTGCGGCTTAACTGATAAAACCACAAAGCAGGGGAGTGCAGCTTTAGACGCTCGTCTGTAAAAGCCCTTATGTTAGACATCCAGTCTCCCCAGTCTTCTAATATAGTTAGTTAAACAGAAAATAATTTATAAAGTTTAATATAACTAACTATATTATTATTATTATACACAGCCTATTTAACCAGTTTTTTTTTTACACTGAACAATTCCTTTAATAGCTAAGAGCATGTACACAAGGAGACTGGAACTTGTGGCTGAGATTTAGGGTCCATTTATTGGCTGTGTGTTTAGCTAGGGATGCTGGGATCAGTGCTACAGTCACACTGGGGATTCTCCGCCGGTGTTTATATGAAGAATCCTGACAAAAATAAAAACTGTGTGTCTGGTACAAGGCACTTGAGATCATGTAGGGCCACTCACCCATAAAGGGAGCCAGTTGGACCTTCTCATTAGTTACTAGTAAGATCCAGTTAACTCAATGAGATGTGCAGTCAGTCAGTCTGTCTGATTGAGCTGCATCTTGTACCAGCTGAATGGACACTGGCATGTCCCACTGGATGGCTTCTTGTGCCCAATGTGACATTCACCTATTAACAACAACAATAATCATCCCCCAATGAAACATTACCTTGGAGCTCAGAGCATTTCCCTCTCCTGTCAGTAGAGTGAGGTAGAAGGAAGCTGGGAGAGTGTTGCCCTCGTATGAAGGACACTTGACTGTAAACACAAACAATAAAGAGAATTCACACGGCTCAGGAGTGGCTGATACTCGGGGGCCACAGGGAAGGGAGCCCATTCATCATGGACTGTCTGTGCAGCAGGTACAGCCTCAGACAAGGTGAAACTATTAATTTCCCTCCCTCATAAAATGCACGGCTTATTAATTGACTGAACCCAGATAGCAGTAGTAATGATTACAGTGTCATTTGAATACATAATAACCCAGATTTCTTTTATAAATAAAGACTGCAAGACAGTGAAAAATGATACTTGCCAGACAGCCCACAAGGACAACATCTTGGCCAGAAGCTTCAAGACTGGCTGAAATCAATATAAATCAGTCCCAGTTTATAGTCACGGTCCACCTATAGAAGGGGTTATATAAAGCTGGTGACTACATTCCCCTTTGTAATAGTAGGGACTGAATTGGAATTAGGGTTGCCACCTGATGATGGTTGATCCCAATGTTATTCATAGGGGAAAAACAAATATATAGGAAGGCTGTTTCCCCCCCCCCCCCCCAGAAAAGGTGGCAACCCTAATGGGAATCCAATAAAGAACCAACATAAAGATGAATAGTTGCAAACAATGAATAATCACTATATTCACACAAAACGTATAGGATCCTTTAAAATAATCCACTGCTGACTGTACAAAGATGGTGGACTGGACTACAGGCACCTTAACAGTCTGAGTGGCCCCATGGGAATTCCAATGGCTTTCCTCCTCCAGCAGAGGCATTGGGGGCCACAGTATTAGTAAGGCCACACAAAACACTTCTCCTTCCCTTAAGATTTCCAACACACAATACAAAGCCGGTTGTGCTTTCCTTTGTTACATCATGATTCTGTACAGTTCACAGATATTATATATATGTGTGTTATATATGTATGTTATATATCAGCAGAAAACCTCACGGCTACTGGCCTATGGGCATCAACAAAAGGACAATATGGGCATATTTCCCAGCTGTCACATGATATCTACTCAAGCAACTCCCAAAAATGTCCTTGATGAATTAGTCCCACAGTTACAAGTTAGAACATGTCACACCAGAGATTCTCAACTAAATGAGTGCAACAACATAAACATTTGAATATTGGGGACCATGTACTCCTTCCAACAAATGATAAAAATAAGTGGGGTCGATGGGGAGAGGAGCACTAGCATGTATGTTCTGTGGGAGAAATACAGTGATCCGCATGCTTGTCGGTGGTCTGTAGGCAGTTAAGTCTCTAGAACAGGGGTTCCCAGACTTTGTTGCCCTGGGATCTACTCTCGACACCTTGCCCTCATCAGATCTTGATAGGGTGGAAGGGGGGGGGTATGCAGAGTAGCCCTCTGTGCTCAGCTCGACAGCCCAACTCTCCCTCCTTTCGTGCTGCTCTTCTCCTCTCCCTCCCTTTGTGCTGCTAATTTCCTCTCCTTCCCTTCGTCCTGCTCTTCTATTCTCTTTCCCTCCTGCTCGTCTCTTCTCCTGTCATCCCTGCTACTCATCTCCTCTCCCTTCCTCCCTCCCTCCTGTTTCTCTCTTCTCCCTTCCTCCTTCCCTGCTGCTCCTCTCTTATCCCTCCCTGCTGCTCCTGTCTTTTCCCTCGCTCCTGCTCGTCTCTTGTAACTCCTTCCTGCTCCTCTCTTCTCCCTTCCTCCCTCACTGGTGCTCGTATCTTCTCCCTCCATCAGTTTGTGCTGCTCGTATCCTCCCTGGCCCGCCCTCCAACCGTTTGTGCTGCTTGTCTCCTCCCTGCTGCCCTCTCTCCGTTTGTGTTGCTCCTCTCCCCTCTCTCTCCCGCCATGCTGCTCATCTCGGTCCCCCATTCATGCTGCAGGTCTCTGCTCCCCAGATCCCTTAGTGTTGCTCGTCTCCTGGTCTACCAGGAACATCGCTGGGAACTACTGGGCACCCCTGCTCTAGAACATTCAATGTAGGGGCATGTTTATTAACATTGGAGACAAACATCACTGGTGACCCATATGAGCCAATCGGATCTTTGCTTTTGTATTCTTGCTTATAGGTGACTGTCTCCAATTTGTATATATACACCGCTTCTCAATTGCTGTCTATCACTGGCTCACCATGATTCTCCCTGAGAAACTTTGGGGATTAGTGGTTATATGACTACATGGAATTTAAAGAAGTAAACTCTGCTCCCCCCCATTCAGTATTCATGCTCCACCTCTGATGGGATGCAATCCACCCAAACATAACAATGCCAACCTCACTGTGCAACTTTGCATTATGGCAACATGTACGAGGGAACAGCGTGAACCTTCAGCAGTCTGATGATGTGCCCTCCATCTGTTCTTGAACTACAAGTCCCAGCCTCCTCTACATGTTAATGTGTATATGTAACCACAAAGAAATGCAGCTTATACCAGCGCCTTGTGTCTTCATCCCATCCCTGGGCAAGGACAGCATGTCTGTATGCATTAGGCCATATCATAATATTCATTTTACTCCCTTCAGACTTAATGCATCTAAAAATGACTGTAATATAGACTGTTGCATTTGAGCAAAACGAAGTACAGCCCAGTCAAACTACTTGTATCATGGCTGTTCCTATGGACAGGCCCTTTACTTCATGGGAAATACAATGTATGAATCCTATAGTTAGAGTCCATCTGTCTAATTTACACCATTCAAATCTTTGTATCTGATTTCCATGGGGAAATCTTATTTGCCTATAAACTCTTGCACAGGAACTTCCCTTTCAATATGCTGTAGGCAGTCGTACCCTAAGGAAGGTCTTCTATTTTTGGAACAGTTATCATTTGTTTGTCTCAATCTCCAGTAAGACATCTGGTTGCTAGAGTCACTGACATAAATGACCAAACAGCAGTATGAATGGCACACTCATAAATAGATGCTGTATGAAAATAAGCATGTAGCCTCAAATTAAGGGGTAACAATAGGGGAAGCAGAGCCTGCAGCTGCTGTGGGTGTTGGGAGTAAAGACGGTTCTGTGGCCTACAGTACAATATGTAAATAAACTGTAAGTAAATAGCTATGGCAGGAAATTGTTCAGACTGATATCTTGGAGCGTCTGCTATATCTATTTGCACCAGGGTTTTGGGGGGGGGGGGTCTATAATATTTTGCCATGGGTTGACCCTGCTGCACACATTCAATCCGCTCTCAGTTTGTAAGGTCTACCACAGGCCCTAGCAAGCTAAAGTCAGATTAAACAGAAAATCTGTAGAAACGTAGACAAAAAGGGGAAGCAGTTCCAAAAGACCAGGTTACCGCTGCCTATAACATATGGAAAGCTGCTATTCAATTAAAACTTGCATTTCATATAAATCAAAATCTTGAAAATGATTAAGTGCCATCGGGTCTGGTTACAGGAATCCCAAGGAAAAACTTTGGCAACACATGAACTTTACCTTCCATCAGGTAACAGCTACCTCCACTGAGGTCATTATCACAGCAATGGCTGAGGCTTATTAGATTTTCAGCGATGAAATGATGCAGTGAGCTAGGGGCTGCTGAGTAATCCTTAACAATGAAGTACTTCATGGCATTCACTACTAGGAGAGTGCAGAAAATCTCATCATGAAATGTTTGTATAGTATTTACAATCTGAATCAGACTATCCAATGTGTGTAATGACAACCACTGACAGGGAAAAGGAAAAGTTATGAGTAGAGATATATATATATATTTGAATTCATGCTTCTTTTTGCAGTACGCCATGGTGTCGGAGAACAAGAACATGCTCGTTGAACATCGGGAAAGGGTAAGTTCTCTGAAGGCAAAGCAGCAGAAAGATGGCTGTACTGTGCCGTTGTCCTGGAGTGCGCTACTTCAGTGATGATGTCATACTCAAGTGTTGACAATTCAGCCCTTTTGCTTTGCACTTATGGCATGTCGGCAACGGGACGTTTCTGTTTCAAAGTGTCAATAAGGGACAAAACTCCGCGTTTTACGCTAGTTGTAACTCTTCGGGTCACAGAGTCCGATGGTGGTGGTGGAGGCTGTGCCTTCTGAGAGGGAGGCCTGGCAACCAGGCACTTCTGATACCGCAACTGCAAGAAGGAACAGAAACAAAGTGTTAATAGTACACTACAATATTTTCTCACTGTGTGCGATACGTAGTAATATCACCAGCTAAACCAGTGAATAATAGAAACAATGTCATGACTTGAGGCTATTTATGTTTGTACCATATACGTGACATCATATAACCCCAGTGCCACGTTTTAGTTTAAAACATATGTTGCCTATGTTAACAGGGTGATGTAGGGGCTTCAAATACTTTTGGTGTTTTTGGAGTAATCATGTAAACCAGTCGGTTCTTTGCAGCTGTGAGATGACAGACTCATGAGATATTTCTCATTAGCAATTTCACTGCATTGCTCCATTTATACTTTGAATAAATGTGAAAAACTTGTACCTGACCTACTTTGCAATGCCCCCATATCCAATCATCATTTGCTCTGTCCTTACCATTACCCAGAACTCTCCTCCAGAGATCTTCTCCCAATACTGTATGCCATTTCCCAAGAGCATTCCAGCAAATTGCATTTGTCTCGACTGAATACATGCAACATCTCATAATCATGCTTTGTGGTACAATTATTCTTCTCTACTAACTTAACAATCAGGGCATTGTGTGTTGTCTGCCAAGGAGCTCCATGCTCTCTGTATATGTATTTGTACCAGCGAGCAGGCAGAAAGAAAGCATTCTCCACTCACAGTGAACTATAATGAACTATATTAGAAACTTTCGTTATTTTGCACAGCCTATCTATTTACCTATTTTTTATTTTTATACAGAACAATTCCTTTTAAGAAGCCATACCTAGATCTTGAGCTGAATATACATTTTGCCAAATGTTTGAATTAAGAAATATTTATGGTTTAAGAATCTTTGCATATAAATTGCATTGAGGATGGATTTAAATAACTACAGCTTAGATTGTTTTCAACTTATTGACCATTGTATAGACTAGAGCAGTGATCCCCAACCAGTAGCTCGTGAGCAACATGTTGCGCCCCTAACCCCTTGGATGTTGCTCTCATTGGCCTCAAAGCAAGTGCTTATTTTTGCATTCCAGACTTGAAAGCAAGTTTTGGTTGCATTAAAACCAGGTGTACTTCCAAACAGAACCTACTGTAATGTTCCAGCTCACATATGTGCTTAATTTGCACATCCAGGAAAATTTTTCATGCTTGAGTTGATCCCCAACACTTTTTAGATTTGAATGTGGCTCATGGGTACAAAAGGTTGGTGAACCCTGGTATAGAGGATATAAAAATGAAACCATGATGTTTTTTATGTCTTGAACTTAATAATATAATGAATAGTGAAAATGAAAGTACTTTTACTTTCCAACTTCTAGGTTTAAAACATTGGAGGAGAAGTCAAATTGTCCAATAACCCCCCTGTTAATTAACTCCACCTTACCTGTAATGCAAGATACAAGTGGCAGCTGGAAGAAAGGGAGGGGTTTGCTTATGCAGAAGTCTTTTACTCAACCTCTCTATTACAGGACAAGGAAAGGGGAGGTAGTTTGGGTAACAGCATAATGGGTAAAATTCAATTTAGTGACATGGAGACTTATGGAAAGGATTCAATTTAAGATGCAAATCAATTCAGAAAAACATCTTACTGTTTATAACATGCAAACATCACTTTATATCTATGGGGAAAAATGCAACAAAATTAGGTGAAAAGTTTCTCTCCAAATTGAATCTCGTCAAGATTTCACGTTATAAAAACCATGAGATAACTATTCTTCTCACTGGATTGAATGTGGCTCAATGTTCCATCAGCTCTTTATGATAGAAGAAAATACAATCAGAAAATCCTAGACCTGCAACCCTGATGCACCATGAAACCAAAACTCTGCTTCGATTTATATCAGTTTTATTACTATTGTCTATGGTGGTAGGAAATATCACTTCTTTATATGGCTTTTTGGAGATCCAACCCCCTTTTTTGTTTCCCAACCCATAGGTTAAGGATGTCTGTGTAAGATTACCATGCATGCAGCTTGGACGGCTTCAGAGACACTTGCTGCATTGGGCTCGCACCAAAACACGTGTGTCTCGAAATGCTGATTCCCAGTATCCATGATGAAGGCAAATGTATGAATGTCCTTCCCAACTCCCATGAAGGACAGGAAGCGAACTCTGCATTCCACTATGACCTCTTCATCCTACCAAAAAGAGAACCAGAGGTAACTGAAAAGCAAGAATGGGTTGGCTGATGTCTGTAGGGGGCTGTCTCTTGCCACCTAAAATAAATCCCAAGCACTTACTTTTAATAACACAAACTTCTAAGAACTTCTAAGAAAGTGCCATAGTTGGAAAAATAAAACCAGTCTCAAGTCAAAATCAAGCTGAACGATATTCTGGCACACTGAAAATGACACGAGGTGCAACCAGCTGTAATAAATAATTCCCTCTCTCGCTGAGATGACACACATTTAAGGGTGCTTGATATCAAATGATTATTCCATGTCTCAAGGCCTCCCAGTTGGTTGGCACACTGCTGCATTAATAGCAGGACCTTATCATACAAAAGGTAGTGAAATGTGAACGGTGGGATTACAGAGCAGCAAGTTTATCGGCACTAGCAGGGAACATCTGTGAAGGATTACTAAGGAGTCGGCCATTGCTGATAAGGAAATCATAGGGCAGGATGCTATTACAGGGAAAAGTTCATGCCAAACAAACGCAGCAACCTGGGAAATGAAACAAAGCCGAATATTCTCACTTTTGAAAAGAGTTCCTTATGAAATATCAGTGTGTTAGATGACATTTAGCAGCATGGGGATATGTTCTAGGCAGGGAAATTGATTTACCGCTATGATAAATGGTTGCCCAATTCTGAAATTGCTTATATTTTATTAATGGTCTTGAAAGTGGTACAGAAAATCTCATCTCTGTATTTATTCCCGATACATATAAAGGTCAGATTCGCACAAATAAGGGCTAATGTCATACAGGTTGCAAACCTTGTACGTGTAAGCCAGTAAATACGAACTGCTGATTGGTTGCTGTGAGTTATATGTCTGATACACACACACACACATATATATATATACCATTAGTCCATGAAAGCACTCATGGAAACCACACTTCAAAGTGTATTAGTGCGTCTTTATTGGTACATATATATATATATTTTGAGAAAGGCCGAAATGTTAGTCTTCCACATAATAAATGTATTTAATTTTATTTTAAGACCTGAGAGTGCGGACCTTACTTTTTGGATATATATATATATATATATATATATATATATATATATATATATATATATAGCATAGTCCAACGGCATTCACCATTCAAAGGCCACAGCTGGGTGCTAACCAAAAAACAATTACATATTCAAAAAGTGAAAGCACTCATCCTGATGACGACCCTGTGCGGGTTGAAACGCGTAGATGTAAGCGTGAAATAAAGAAATATTTTTTATGTGACTGCTGATGGAATTCGCTGTGAGTGTGAGTCATGACTCAGAGTTAATTGAAGAAACTGTGTTATCTAAAGTTATCTTAACTCATTTAATGCATTTAACCTTTTCATTAGCATACCAAAGCACCATTGTTTTCAATGGTGAACTCTTTAATTGGATGGGATGCTGTGACACAATATTCTGTGATAAGTGAGTTAAATGGGATGTCTGAGTTAAGTTTTTCTGTGTCAAACGCACAGTCCGAAGTGGCTTTATCTGTATAGTGACCCAGGAATCGGCAACCCTTTGGCTTGCAAGTAGGGTTGCCACCTTTAAAAAAAAAAAAATTACTGGCTAGTGGTGGGGGGCAGGAACAAAAGAGGCTGACAGCGACACAAAAGGGGGCGGAGCCATGGAAGTGTGCGCAAAGGAGAAAAATTACTTTTACAGCGAAGGGCTTTTGTTATGGGTATTACAAATTATCGGTAAAATACCGACCGTGTGGCAACCCTAATTGCAAGGCATGATTAGCCTTCAAAGCATTTACTGATACCAACTTGCTGGAGTAAATATAATTACTATCAACAAAAATGGTGAAATTCATTGAACACTGAAGGTTACTGATCCAAGAATGACAACTGGATCCAGAAAGGACTTGCAGTTTAATGGTTGAGGTTCACATTTGGGCTAAAAGACACAGGGGACAGGAAAATCTAATATACGTACAAGTTATTGTAATGCAAGAACAGAGTCCTGGTTTGTCTTGTTTGGAGAAAGTGTTATATCCTGAGGATTTTCCTGAGTCACATGCCAGATACGTTCATTGAAGAGAGCAATTAAAGGTTGCCTGTCTAGTGTAGTAGTACTATTATTAACATTTATTTATATAGTGCCAACATATTTTGCAGCGCAGTATTAGTAACTATTTTCTCCTTTATTTTTATTATTATTTTTACATATACAGAGACAAATAATATAATTGGGGGAGTCTAAATTGCCAGTCAGTATTGGGCAAAGTTCCCAAGATACCATTACACAGCCATTTATCTAAGATATATGTACCATGACTCATACTCCGTAAAAAAAATCCATGATTTATTCAAATAACATATTAAAAATTAGTACATACTGACCCCGTATGACCCACCTTATGCATTTTGCACCATCTGGTATGTAATCATAGGTGCTTTTGTCAGTATTAATCACAGAATTTAAAACAAGGGTGATCCCACTCAATTCTGCTTAAAACCAATCTATGAGGTTGGCCAAACCTCTCTAACGTTTAGACTACACCTTTCCGGGGTACTGGTACTTTATATTATTATACTACTGTCACTGGTACTATTCCCTATACCCTATCTGGTCACATGTTTGAAGTGCTGCAAGCAGTATGTAGGAGGCATGAGTAAGACATTAAAGGGAAGGTTGAGAGAACACTCGAGCCAAATCAGAAATCCACGAGCAGCTGAGAGGAGTAATGTAGCCAGACATTTCACACAATGTAATGGTGGTGACATTGCTTATTTCTTGGTCCAAGGGATAGAAAGAGTGAGGTTAGGAGTAAGTATATTTATGAAACACTTACAAGGGCAATAAGGCCTATATTGGATATGGAAGGGATATTGGTTTTACAGAGTATATCCGTACGAGGTTTTAACATACTAAATTGATTGTATTGTACCATACTGTTTTGACTGTATTATTTATTGGTTCGAACATACAAGGATTTAACCCTATAATTTACGGGTTCTTATATACTATTATGGAAATTATACAGAAGTCAGTATTTTATATACAGGTTATACGGAATAGCACCAGTACCCCAGAAAGGTGTAGTGTAAACGTTATTAAGAGGTTGGGCCAACCTCATTGATCAGTCAGAATTAGCTTTAATCCATCTGTTAGGAAAGGGAGCCCCCCCCCCCAAAGATCTACCTGCCAATCAAAAGGGAAGGGAAACAGATGAAATTGAAGGGAACAGTGAAGATATACTTGATTGTTTCCAATATGGTCTGTAACTGATTATTGATTCATTGATTATATTTAGACTGTTTCTTATTATGCTTATGCACGTATAGGACCTGTTATCCACAATCAAGACCTGGGGTTTTCTGGATAATGGATATTTCAGTAATTTGGATATTCTTACCTTAAGTCTAGTTAAAAAAATCATTTAAATATAAAATAAACCCTATAGGCTGGTTTTGCTTCAAATAAGGATTAATTATATTTTAGTTTGTATCATGTACAAGATACTGTGTTATCACAGAGAAAAAAGAAATCATTATTAAAAATTTGAGTTATTTCATTATAACAGAGTCTATGGGAGATGGTCTTCCCATAATTCAGAGTTTTCTGGATTAATAAGCCCATGCCTATCTCACCTTTTAATTTCCATGACCCCCCCTTTTTTAATGAGGGTGCAAGTAGGGTTGACACGTGACCTGTATTTTACCGGCCTGGTCAGTATTTTACCGGCCTGCCTGTTAAAAATGATGCTTGATGCCAATGTTATTAATAGGAAAAAACAGCAAGAATATAGGAAGGCTGGTATATTTTTTCCAAAAAAAGGTGGAAAACCTAGATGCAAAAAAGGCACCTAACCAACATTCTTTTGCCATGTAAAATTCCCCAGTAGCCTGCAGGGACAACACCAGGCCCAGTCCTATTGGAGGGACATTGCATCACAGAGTGGTATCTAATGGAGCCTCACCTTCTCTTTTATCACTGTCACTGTTGCATCAGCCACATTCATGATAACAGGAGTCCAGTCTTCCTTGTCTGATGGGTTCAAAAGATTTTCAATGGCTTCATTCAGGATGTCAATGCCTTTTAATAGAAAATGAAAAAACATGAGCAATTTATTTTAATGAGAAATTCTTCGGTAATGCTTTGCTAAAGCTGCTTATTAAAGGGATACTGTCATGGGAAATATTTTTTTTTTCAAAATGCATCAGTTAATAGTGCTGCTCCAGAATTCTGCATTGAAATCCATTTCTCAAAAGAGCAAATAGATTGTTTTATATTTCATTTTGAATTCTGACATATTGTCAATTTCCCATCTGCCCCAAGTCATGTGACTTGTGCTCTGATAAACTTTAATCACTCTTTACTGCTGTGCTGCAAGTTGGAGTGATATCACGCCTCCCCCTTCCCCCCCCCCCCCCAGCAGCCTAACAGCAGAACAATGGGTAGGTCCCAAGATAACATTTCCCTAACACAAGATAACTGCTGCCTGGTAGATCTAAGAACAGCGCTCAATAGTAAAAGCCCATGTCCCACTGCATTCCATTCACTTACATTGAGAAGGAAAAACAACAGCCTGCCAGAAAGCAGTTCCCTCCTAAAGTGCTGGCACAAGTCACATGACATGGGGGCAGTTGCAAAATTGACAAAATGTCTAGCCCCATGTCAGATTTCAAAACTGAATATAAAAAAAATCTGTTTGCTCTTTTGAGAAATGGATTTCAGTGGATTTCAGCTCTACTGGAGCAGCACATGTTTTCCCATGACAGTATCCCTTTTTAAGTATTCTGCATAAGAAACAAAATAAACAGCAATTGCACATGAACAGGCCTTGCTGCACAGAGTGAAACCCTTACAGATTATATTCCTTTAAATGGCTCTTACATAATGTATATGGTAACTTACCAATGGGTTTAGTGACCTCCATCATTCCCAGATACTGCACATGAAACTTCTGTACAAGTTCTGTCTTTGGTGTTGGAAATTCTACTGCTTGGGAGGAAAAGGATTGGAATTAGAAAGGGATACCTGAAAAATGAATGATCACTTTAAATGTATGTGTAACTAACTTCTAAATAGTACTACCATAAAATATACACAGCCAGATTATTGTGTGCAAGCAACTGCAATAGCAACTGGTGGGAGAACAAATAGGCTGGAGAGGTGTGTAAACATAATTTGAGCGAGGTCTGTGAAGCATATAGGCAGGAGGAATCCTTCCCAACTTGAGGTCCGGGACTGTCACTTTAAATTCCAACAGCACCACTACATTATATAGGTGTAGTGATAGTTATAAGCCCAAAACAAATGACTTGTCTACTAGATTCTGTTGACATAAGGAGGGGGTTTATTTTTTCACTTTACAGAGCACTGGTACTTAAAGTTGCCACCTTTTCTAGAAAAAAAATTCTGGCCTTATTTACTATTCTTTTTTCCCTATTAATTACATTGGGATCAACCATAATTTTTTACAGGCCAGGCTGGTAAAATACAGACCAGCTGGCAACACTGCTGGTAATCAGGGTTGGACAGGGCCTGCAGGACACTGTGAAGCCTTTTCTGCAGATTCTGACCTCCCTTCCTAGCCCCAAGCTCGTCCACAAGAGAAAGAAGGTAGGCACGGGGGGCTGGAAGTTGGGTTGTGGCTCAGTAGGGAGGGTGCAGGGGGGCACCAATGGCAGCAGTCCCAGTGAGCCCCAGCCCCCCAGTCCGTAAGACCCACCCCATCTAGAATATGCCGTACAGTTTTGATCTCCAGCGCTCACACAGGACATTACTGAATTAGAGAGGATACAGAGAAGGGCAACTAAGCTGGTAAAAGGTATGGAAAATCTTAGTTATGAGGAAAGACATGCAAAGCTGGGGTTACTCTTGCTGGGGAAGATGCATACTAAGAGTTTTTTCAACCTAACTTAGTATGTTATGTATTTCTTGCAGGCTTCACCTACATACCTCGATCAGCCTTCCATCAGATGGTCTACAATAAGCACAATCACACTAGCACTCATTCACCCAGATCAGCTGGATCTCAACGCAAAGTTCTGCACATTGCTGGGATATAGAGACCCACCTGTTTCGCTTTAGTATACCTGTAACCTGATTTCTTTCAGATATCTGAGTCCCAGAGAAATGGGTGAAATCATAATAATAAGGGCTCAGAAGAAAAGAAGACCAGTTTTCATTAGTATTAAGGCTAGTATGAGCCCTTCACTTTTAGCTGCGGGCTAGTGGATCCCTACAATTATTGCCTGTATAGCCAAACAGTTGATGGGAAAGAGAACCATATTATACTCCTAGACCTAGAAATAAAGATTCCATGGCCCACAAATCAGTATGCAACAAATTGGGAAATGCATAGGCCCAGAGTTACATTAACATAAAGGGCATGCACTCCAAATAAAGAGACCAAGTGGTATTTGAAATAGTTATATATTTTGATAAAAAGAGATAAATAAAATGGCATAGATAGAACATGGCAAAAATGTGCCAGTAAATACATACAAATTTAAGTATACAGACCACTCAGAATATGGTCACAAAATAGTATTTGTATAATTTGCTAAAGAAAGCGGATGCCCTTGCCCTGGGAGGAGAATTACCCCATATCTGTATGTATTTACTGGCACAGTTTTGCTTTGTTCTATGTATGTGATTTGATGTATTTCTTTTTAACAAAATATGACTATTACAAATACCACTTGGTCTCTTTATTTGGAGTGCATGCCCTTTATGTTAATGTAACTCTGTGTCTGGCCTTTTATGGGGGCTTAATTTTTGGCACCTATAAACTATATTATATATTGTAATTATTGTAATTATTGTGAGAATTGTACATTAGAGTGCCCTCCATCTAAGAATATTTTCTAAAGGCATAGGCCCAACTTGTTGTGTAGTTTTTTTTTTTTTTGTAAAAGATGAATTTCTCCTTGTTCAAATAGATCAAACATCATCCATGTTACTAAATAACTCATATTGTAATAAAGCTGATTAAACATGGCTTAGTTTGTTCCGTTAGTGAATGCACATTGTTCTACACTGGGCAATTACATAAATATGACTAATTCTGTACTACTGGCAGAAAGCCTACTGGCCTCACTTACCTTGCAGTGGGACATCTAGGCTGGCATGGGGCCTCTCCTGCATTGAGCTGCAAGCCGTAGCTTTGGCATTTTTCCTCTCTGCCATAATCTGTTTGGAAAAGCAATTGCATATTGATCAGAACATGGCCGAAGGGCCAGCATTTTAAACCATTTCAGGCATGAATGCACAAGCGCAAAACTATTCCACCATTATCTTTAACTTAACATGGATATTGTTCCTGAGCAAGGGCAGAACGGTACATTATGGCACTTACAAAACTAAAGAAATAAATTAATGGAATTATAAATGAAAGAAGCATCACAGGATTCCAGAGTTGCCTTCAATAAGACAGGGTTAGAGTAGCCAGACAAAAGGCCCCTGGAAGAAGAGCCTTCTGTTTAGGAAATTAATTTAGTGAAGGACATTTTGCCTAGATTCCCCCACAGTCAATTGGTAGCATCCTTTAGCCAATCACTACAGATATGTATACTGTATGTCCCTGACACAAACAGGCATTAAGAAAAAATTTCTCCCATAAAAACCAGTCCTGGGTACTGGCAAAGGCTAGCATGTTCTATACAGGCTTCATACAGCGGCTTTATACTGGGCCCCAAAGCAAATTATTTTTCAAGCCCAAAAAATTAGAGGTTGACTTGTTTTACCACTTGTTTTATTAATATTACCCTATACTTCCTGGGCCCCCCTGCAGCCTCAGGGTCTGCTTCCTCTATAGTTACACTCCTGGCTTCATAGCTGACATTACAAGCAAAAGAATGTCCTGTTCCCTCCATCTTTGTGTCTCTCTTACCTTAGAACAGATTTCGTGAAGACTTGTAGCGATTGCCTTAGCTGGTGTGTCACATCGGAACACGTGACATTTTAATATTCTCGTATCCTTGTCTCTCGCCACATAAGCAAAGTCCCTGTGTGGACAAAAACAAGATATTTGAATATACAGAGTGACCTGCCATTGATATAAATGTGATCTCACACTGTAATAGACATTCAATAATTATTTTTCAAGGATTTTTTAAGAAATAAATGGCTTGTTAGAGTGCTTCACCAGCTTACGATTTTGTTCTTAAGGGCTCTTACAGACGAGGAGCGTTTTGCAGGAGTAGACGCAGTGAATTCTTTTCAATGTGACTGTACTCACACAGACGCATGTAAGCGCCAGATGCAGGTAAAATACAACATGCTGCATCCAAACCTGTGTTCGTCGCTTACATGCATCTGTGTGAGTACAGCCACATTGAAAAGAATTCAGTGCATCTACTCCTGCAAAACGCTCGTCGTCCGTAAGGCTGAACGCATGAAACCGAAACGCAGGGGAGTGCAGGTAAAAAACGCTCGTCTGTAAGAGCCCTAAAGCACCCAACCATGTTGTGAGTCAGTAGTACAGAGCAAATTGCTGACTTAAGTTGGAACCAGCCAATTACATTGTAAGAGTGAAATGTGTCAGTGACTCACAGCAAACTTATAGAAAGGATAGAATGTAGAAGCAATCATAGATATATATACACATATATATATATATATATATATATATATATATATAATATCTTCCAACCGGCACACCCTTTATACAAAACTTTCTATTTTATTTACAATGTATCATAGTCCAACATTAGGACCTTCGGCCTTGTGTTTTTATATGGTCATGTAAGTTATAATATAATTATAATTTACAAGAGGGGTTATTTTATTCACTATATAAACAACTCTAAGGAAAATTACTGGATTTCACCTAGACAGACTGGTTTTTGGAAGGGCTGCCTGGCTGAAAAGTTCCTGTCTGGATTTCCAAATGAGGAAATCTGGACAGCACATTGAAGTGAATCACATTGAAGTGAATCACATAGCGATCATCCAATTGCTGATCACCACATCATCAGTTCTCAGATCTGCCGCATGTCACCAGCCCCGCCCCTGATTTCAACCACACAGCTCCCATACATACATCACTGGCCCACCCCCTGCACATTTTTTGGGGGGGAAGGTGGCAACCCTATTTGTGACAGATTTTTATACTTTGGCTGATAATTAAGAAGAAAAAGTCTTCCCCATTAAAGTTAACATAATGAAAATACCTAGAAAATACTTTAGTACAAGTTCTAAGAGGTGAACTTTGTAACAAAAGAAAAAAACCCACTGGCCTATTGAGTCTGCCCAGTCCCATAGATTGAGAGACACAGAGAAATATTCCAGGATCAGGGCAGCACTTTCTCCCATTACAAGCCAACAGTGTCCATTTCATACTTTCATGGAAGAACACTGCTATATCTGCCTGGCACCAGGACAGCAATAAAGACGTGAGCTGCTCAAAGATCCGTACATTGGGTGTAAGTCATTGCAAAATGTAATTGTGTATTTTCCAGCAAGGAAGCAAATAAAACATGCCACTCTAAATTGTGCATTGCAAATGAGCAAAACCCGGGTGTCATAAATCTCCACATGCAGCTTAATTGGAAATCCAGTTTCTTCATTGAAATGCAAGGGGTGCAGCGCTGTGCTCGTAAATGCTGTGAGCGGCTGGAAATCCTGCTCTCTGTTATCTGTGAAGACACGACCAAGTGCACTCTATACCCTGATCTATATTTCATACTTGGTGAGAGCTGAGACACACAGGCAGCATTCTGCTAGAGGCCATGCCAGACCCACTCTCATGCACAATGCTTAGATCTCACACTAACACATTCAGGGCATGTGACTGTTACTTGTCACAATTCCCATTGCTGCATTGATATGGTGGCTGGATAGACACTACTCAGCTTGTATTCTTATTTCTTATATGGTTTAATGGTGTTTAGAAACAATAACTAACCTTGTTCAGCTGCAAATTAAGTGCAGACTATAAGAGCAGAACTACACGGATGATTTCGGTCTGTTTTCTGCTGGGTAACAAAACGCATGCGACACGACTGTCGGATGGAAATGCTGCGTCTGCATCCGACAGTCGTGTCGCGTCTGATCAACGCTGCAACACCATCCGACTTTCTATTACTTGCCTTGTCTTTGTCGCATGTTACTTGTCGGCCAGCACCAGATGCGCCGAAAACGGACCAAAATTGTCCATGTAGTTCTGTCCTAAGTGTAGAACTCCACGGGCGATTTAGATCCGATCATTCTGAGTCTGTATCCAACAGTCTTGACACGTTGGATGCACATTGCGACTTCATCCAACATTTCTATCTCTTACTATTCCTCTATTCCGGCACATCCGACTTGACACTAGCATTTTGTCGCGTGGCGTTCAGATTGGACCTAAATCGCTGGTGGATTTCTACCCTATGCATTAGATTGATATTAAATTGCAGAGAGATGTGGGATAAGATCCTCTCCAGATCTCTTTGTAGATCATTGTTTTATAATTCTGTCCTCCAAATGTGTGACATATAAGGGAGCACAACTAATTGACAGCTCTAATCTATTGCATGTTGTGACTCGAGTAACAAAACTGCTGTACAAGTCCAGGCTTCTGTCTTAGTAATGCCTTGGTTATGACAGAAGCTATTTAGTATTCACTGATAAACGAGCAATCAGCAGTCATGTTGCACAGTGCACGGAAATGTCACAATGCTTAGAATCTCTTATTTAGAGCTGTAAGATGCCTCACTGCGCTTTAGTGTTGTGTTAATCTTTGTAGCAAGGGCGCTGGGAAGAATGAGGCTCCTTAATGTGCCACTGGTCATTGTGCGAACAAGAGAATTGTGACGGGAATGTGTAACGCTACCTTTGTTTACATTGTGGTTTATTAGAAAGCTGTAATGGGTAAGTAATGTGCATATCAGTCTTGCAGGTGTTACAGCCCTCCTAAAATAATAAATTATCCAAGGGCAGAAGTGTTGTTCTCTAACAAATGGGACTGTGACTTGGCCGTCTAGGAATGTTAATTGAGAACTTGATTCAATCGATGGGGCTCACGCACATATCTGTCCTTTCCAGGAAATCATGGAGCAGCTTGTCAGCATCCAAAAGCTTTCACCTTGACCTTTCCACAGCAGCACTGGGCTACCATAAAAGCTTGATTACTGTGCCAAACCTTGCTGCTCGCTCAGGTGATTAGAAATACATTGTGCTGTATGGTGAGGTGAATGCAGCTGCCTTTTTATTATGCAACTGCCTGACTTGCTGATTGAGGACCGCATCAACAACTTTCAGCCAGATGTCGATTGAGGAAGAACGTCGGAGGGCTCCATACACTGCCCAGCTTACAATTGCCTTTGTACGGGCACCTTAAAGGAACTGTAACTTTTTTTTTTTTAAATAGTTTCTTTACAACGGAAGAAAAAAAACAGGCAACACAGTTTAAACTTTAAATTCGCTAAGTTTTTATTAAGAAATTACTTACCTATTCTCTGCATGCACTCCTCTTCTCAAATGGCAAAGATCCATTGTGGGGCGCTCCATCCTCTCTGCCTATATCCTATAGAAGGCAGGGAGGAGAAATCGAGCGCTGCACGATGGATCGTCGCCATACCGCCATTTCAGAAGAGGAGTGCATGCAGAGAACTGGTAAGTAATCTCAATAAAAACTTAGCAAATTTAAAGTTTAAACTGTGTTGTCAATTTTTTTTTCATTATAAAGAAATGAATTTTAAAAAGAAAAAAAAAAACTGTTACTGTTCTTTTAAGAATAAGTGAGGTACGGCCAAGAGGCATGTAGAGGCTAAAATTAGGAGCGGGGAATGGCCATGCTTGGGAACAGACTGTTGATAAAGATGACTTGGAATTAAGCTGTGTGGTCTGTGGGACTGAGAGAGGAGTTGATCTGTAATGGTGAATTTTGAGTAACAGGGTACAACCTTGTGGAATGCCAATGTCTAGGACAGGTTCTGGCTTAGTCATCCGTTATATATAGACTATTATATATTTTGTGCTGCTCATAATTTTGAGTGGAATAAAGTAAGCCCTGTTTTTTGGCATTTTGAGACCCTGTCTCTGTATAAGTAACTCACTTGCCCACCTCTTGAAAAACAATTCTTCCCACAGAATATATTCAACTACCTGCATTTCTCTATGTAACCATGAACAGGAGTAGGACATTGATGGCTCCTAGCATCAGAAGGGCCCTCGGGGGGTGAAATAAATACAAATGATCACAGTTACACAATGTCAGGGATGTCTATCCCATGGCCATCTGGCTGTTGTATAAATGAGGCTATTAGCATCCAATTGATGTTAAACCTCAGGCCCTATAGCCCCGATTTATCCCCTGACTCAGAAGCAGGCTCAACATTGCTACAGTCTTACCTTCTCTAACACCAGCTTTGGGTTAATTAACATGAATGTGATTCACTACTCTGGGGTAACAAATGTTACTGGTCAACTTACTGAGTATAGGAAAAGCCAACATTTTATACTCAAAAGCTGGATGTTGTCACTAGCAGTGCTTTGTATAATGCTAGTGCTAGATACTCTCTACTCATTATATGTACATTGGCAAACATTATACATAGAACTGGGGAGAGGGTATACACACACACATCTAGAATAACATCTGGCAGAGAGAGAGAGGGAGACAACCCCTGCTATGAAAGTCACAGTGCTAATTGGTACAACATGTTTCACACTTAAAGGCTTCCGTATCGCACGGCTACTGAATATTAATGGCTTCCGTACATTCAGCTTATCTCAGCCTTAGAAAAGTGAGTCTCAGAATAATCATTGCTGCATTCATTGATTTCCCTGGGCAGCCTCCTGTGGGGTCTATCAGCTAATAGCTCTGTTAAGATGTAACACAACCTTCTGAAAGGACAGGACGCACTCTCTGGGATGTCTACATTAAAGATCTACCAAATTCTCATGGGTGTTTCCCATTGGCTGGCAGATGGATAAGAATTGGAGGCAAACTGAATGATTAAATAGAGAGAAAATTCTTTGGTATTGACCTACAATCTTTCCCCTGATCATTTTAATTCATCAAAAAGCTGCTCGGTAACAAGATCAATAGTTTTTTGTGCAGATCACGTTCCCTCACTCTTTGGGGGGGGCTTCCATTCACCAGTAAACTGATGGTTAGGACTCCCTGGTGTATTGCTTATAATTCAATGGCATCTGCCAATTCAAGCAACTTTACAATATACACAAAGTACGCCTTTTCAATGGCTTTAACATTATGTGTAAATGCAATTGCAGTGGAAAGTAGTAAATATTTCTTTGTATGGTCTGGGTCTGACCTTAAAAAAAAAAAAAAATAGGGGGATTGCTGTATTCCTAAGGAAGTCCACAGCAGCAATAAAGATTTTTCTGCGTTTCTATGCCACACTGCGCGGGTCCCCACTCTGTGTTTCTGCACTTCTGCAATGTTGTGTCACCGCTGACACAACATCGTGGAAGTGCAGACACTGCTGTGAACTTCCTCCTTGCTTTTAGAAAGGCACTTTCACAAAGGATCGTTTGTGAGTGTAACTTTTAATTATTTATTCAAATTGTTAAAATCTTTCTGCACATGCCGCACTTTATTGTCCACAAGGAACAAGAACATTGAAAATCTGCAGATCTGCCATTTGATTTGTCTACATGCTGAAATAATTCTTAGGTTCTGTGAGTATAATATAACTACTCGAACACTCGCACCTTAAACGCATGGGTACACATTATATTCTATATTTTTTCTACTACTAAAATGAACGTGTCTTCTACTTGCCCTTTAAAAAAAAACTTGAAAGTTTCCTCTTTTACACTGTTTCATGAATACAGCAATCCCCCTCTTGGCATTTGAATGTTAAGGTAGAAGAGAACCTTACGGATTGTTTGGACTGGGGTACACTAGGTTTGGGATTTACTAATATATATATATATATATATATATATATATATATATATATATATATATATATATACTTTAAAACAATGTAATAGGAGTCAGTTCTCCTTTAGGTCAGCGCTACGAAATATGTTGGCGCTATAGAAATCCATGTTAATAATAATGATAGGATCTTTAATCAACCGGCTTGCTACATTATTACAGGAGTCAGAAGTGCAGATAATATTAACAGATAGACACCACTTTCAATTCCAATTACATTCACAAATAACTTTAAAAACATATAAAGGCATGTGCTCAAGGGCATTTCGGTTCAGCTGTACTTCAGTCACAGGGTTGCCCTTACAGTGACCTTACTAATCTACATGACATAGTCTACAAAGACCACAATACTCCTAAAATGACATTATTTGATTATTGAGTGTCCTCTAGATCATTATCCCATTCTACTGTATATACAATGCTGAGAATCAAAGGCATGATTAACCCCTGTGTAACTGTGGCCATTACACCCCACTGCAAATGAAATCAATAACATGGAAAACCAATGTTCTATACAGTGTGGGCATGGCCACCATCAGGGGGCACAAGTGATACAGCCATACCGGGCCCAGTGTTTTTATTTAACAACGGTCTTTTTTTATTTTTATTTTTTAAACCCCTGGTCACCAATTTTCTTTAACTGTTATGGGGGACCTTGCCCACCGATGTTTTTTTTTAAAAAAAAACCTGCTGTGGTGGACCCTATTTTATTTTTAACTTATAGGAGAGACCTGACCACCAGTGGCTTTTTATTACTTCTTCTGTGTTTTTACTGTTTTAACACTGATGTCTGTGTGGCCTTTTTACCTTGGGGTGGGGTCAACTGCGGCAGGGGGTGCCAGAAAATGTTTTCATACAGGGGGGCCCCATGATTTCTGCTGGCAGCCCTGATATAACCTGACCTTTATAAGTTACCAATCTCCTTTAGTTTCATTTACATGTATTTTAGGGCACAACATGATTATAAACATGCACCTTTGCAAAGATTTTAGCAATATAGGAAGCTGCAGTTTTTGAAGCTAAAGATCAGGGCCATTCTGAAACCATAAGAAGCGGAACCTAGCCTGCCCCAGATATGACCATCATGCACACACACTAGGAGATCCAACCTTCTTAAATAAAGTTCTGCTTGTGTAAAGCTTGTCAAGCGATAGTTGCTTGAACACCCGCTGCCATTTTTCTAAACAACTGTCTGACAATCACCATTGCCACATCATTAGGGCATCATTTTGGGCTATTTGGTTCTGCCTTGCAAACACCAAAGTGTCCAAAATTGCCATTGCTCTTAATGTTACTTGCTCAGGAGTGTAGGTAATCCGTCCTGCTTACTTTCAACTTGTCACATGGAAAAAACCCAGATACAAGAGCAACAATGAAGCGTGAAGTGTGGCTGCCAGTAGCAAAACCACTGCCTTCCAGGCTCCAGTACAGATCAATATTGGGCCAACACACTATTTAGATCAGGGGTCCCCAACCTTTTTTGCTTGTGAGCCACATTTAAATTTAAAAAAAGCACGAGAAAATCCATGTGGATGTCAAATAAGAGCTCTGATTGGCTTTTTGGTAACCCCTATATGGACTGGCAGCCTACAGGAGAGAATGTTGGGCAGGACATCTGTTTTTTATGCAACCAAAACTTGCCTCTAAGCCATTAATTCAAAAATAAGCACCTGCTTTGAGGCCACTGGGAGCAACAACCAAGGGGTTGGAGAGCAACATGTTGCTCGCAAGCTACTGGTTGGGGATCACTGATTTAGATCATACATTTCACAGACCTTCTTGTAAAATAGTTTGGTATGGCACACATTCAGCTCAGGTTCTTATGATTCCCAATATACCCAATGTACATGCTATGTTTATGAATAGGGCCCCAGAGTGCCCAGACACATTGTAAGAGCTATTACTCTGATAGTAATGTCCACTCCACTGACAGTGTATGAGAGATAAACATGGACTTTGCTCTTCCCAAAGTGATACCACTCCCACCAACTGTTTCACTTACAGACATAATAATGACCAGCCCCATGGAGAATAATAATAAGTCTGTCGCCTTGCAATTTTTAATTGCAGCTTTAAATCAGCCTTAAGTCTGTATTTTCTGTCAGAAGATGCTCATAATGCCAAACTATATTATTTGTATTCCAAAACAAACTCACTTGCCCCAAAGCTTCTACAATATCCATTACATGGCTAACATCATCACAGAAAGCTAAAAGACACTATATTTATATTCACAATTATTGCTATCGCTATGAAGAAAAAGGAGAGAAAAATCACCAATTTCTTTATGAATCTTTTCATTAGCGCCAGTGAATCCTTTATTCTGGTTTGACATTGACGTTAAGTTAAATTTTAGCATCAGTTCTGGACACATTTATATATGTCAAAAAGGAGCTTTATAACCTCAAGACTTTTTACACAATTTTAAACACCACCACCACCATATAAACCTGCAGGTCATTTAAAAAAAAAAAAGTAGTCTATTTTTTTGTGTAGAATTAATATACATTTTAATAATATGCCCCTTAGTACAGAGTCCTGCTAAATGGGAATGGACCTGCATAGTATTTTGGCAAATCAGATTTCAGCATGGATTCCCTGACTGTGTAGGCCACCCACAAGCAACCTGTATGGGCATCAGTGAGATGTTAAATTTATTTTCTATATCCCCAGAGTAGCTTTCAGTTTGGTTGAAATGAATCCCATGCACAGGGGACCCAACATGTGTGCGAGGACCCAGGTCAGGCCATGAAGATTTTAGCATATTAAAGCAATCCTATTAAGGCTTGAGGCACACGGGCAGATTCGGGGAGATTAGTTGGCCCCGCGACAAATCTCTTCTTCGGGGCGACAATCTCCCCGAATTGCCTTCCCTCTGGCTAAAATGAAAAATCGCCAGCGGGATGGCACTCACGGTGCTTCCTTTCCCAAAGTTGCCTCACGAAGCGCCGTGAGTGACCTACAGCAATGTTTATGACAAGTCCAATATACACACAGAATATGCAATAAAAATGTTTATTCTCTAACTACCAACCTGGAAGGTAAAAATGACAGCTGATGCCAATTTTATTAGTAAGGATGAAATATAACAGGCATCGTATTAAATTTCCATAAAAGTTGGCAATATTAAATTTATTTTTTTTTGACTGCGAGTTTTTAATGCTTATTAAAGGTCTGTTTAATTGGATACATGAAATGCTTACAACTATAATCATTTTGAGGTTTTTTTCAACTTAACCCTTTTGCTTTGTGAGGTCATCCTTGATTGCATATTTGGAAACTCTGTAACCAGCTCCATGTGCAATATACACCTAGATAAAATCACATTGAGATGCACAGATTCCCAAGGTACAAGAAACATTTAACTATATTGTTTAGCAAGAGAATGTATGCAACAAAGAATTAAATGGTTTACCTTTCCCTGTATCCAGACAGCATGAAGAGATAAAGCAGAAAATGCAGGTTAGAGGCATGTTAGGAAGAACAGTTTACAAATGCAAGGCATTAAAGAGTATAAAGGGGTTAATTACTATGTTCTTCTCCTCTCAGTTAAGGCTGAAATAATCCCCATACAGTTAATTGCTTCTCCTTGACTGCTAAACCAACATGTTATCAGTAGAACTCCATTCCCAAGCAGCACTGAAGGCTGTGCATGTTGGAAGGCAAGGAGCAAGGCAGGCTGATGCTGCAGAGCAGATTGCACAGGAGAGAGAATGGAGCAGCTGGATTTGGAGATGCAGCATATGCATGTGAGAAGCATCACCTCATGGAACAGATGAAAGAGGGTGGGTTGGTCAGGGAGTGCAATAAATCAAGGGATCAGGTGGAATTAAGTATCAAGCATCCTTATGTTGCAATCAAAGTTGCCGCCATGTGTTATAGGAGAACTGATGCACAGGTTTATTGCAGGGAGTTGATGAATTGGCTGCAGGGATTTGTCACAGCACTCGCTATAAATCAGTGGCATTATATGGAATATGTTTTTATGGAGAAAGACCAATGCCGATTTGTTATAACAAAAGAGTAAACGTTACGAATGTGCAAAAATTGTAGGGCTCCTTCCCACAATAACAATTTCTATTGTAGCAAAACGTATGGCATAAGAAGCAATGAGCCTGTAATACAGTGATCCTCAAACGTGGCCCTCCAGCTGTTAAGGAACTACAAGTCCCACAATGCAATGAAGGAGTCTGACAGCCACAGTCAGGCAAATGCATTGTGGGACTTGTAGTTCCTTAACAGCTGGAGGGCCAAGTTTGAGGATCACTGCTGTAATATCTCATTCCCACACCTGCTGGAAAGCAGAACCTTCAGTAGCATAGAACTCCAATGTGCCAACCACTTTCAATATTTACCTGCTACACAAATAATAATTGCAAAGTTTATCTACAAGCTGTGGCATCATTAGAGTTGACTAGGACCTGGCGCAGGATGTCCACCTACCTCTACCCTACTCACGCTCCACCCGCAATATGTTTTATCATGGCTCCGGATGACCACCAGGGGGTGTGGGCCTGAGTGCAATCGCATTTCAGGTACACCATGGTCTACAAGTCATTTTCATGGCAGAGACAGCACTCTAGTCATTCATATGATCTTGCTTTCACTTTTCAGCATTAATTAACATATAAAACATTAGTGTAATCCAATGAGGAGATGGATAAGTAAATTAAGGGCCGGATACATGGGTATATATTCATATGAAACATACTCTCTCTTTTTTGAGCTGTCTTTAGGGGGCTAAAAGGAGGGGTGGTTGTCCTAGTACCCAAGTAGAAGGAAACTGTTGGCAGCAGTTATAGTGGTGCAAGACAACGACAATATAGTGGTGCAAGACAACGACAATATAGTGGTGCAAGACAACGACAATATAGTGGTGCAAGACAACGACAATAATCCACCAGTTTTCAGGGTAGAACCACACAAGTGTTTTTCATCAGGTTTTGTGGGTCTGATCTTCCATGCAAAACCACGCTTTTGTAGGATGTAAAGGTGATTTGGCCTTGTTTTCGGCAGATCCGATGCACTGCACCAAAAACCACAACTTAAGGTGACTCCTCATTTCTTCTACACACCAGATCCCTAACTTCTCTAAGCACATGGTCTACACACATTATAGAGGATATAATTAGACGTTTAGATGATTTTTTAATGAAGATTAAGAGGCCTTTTATCACTAAGTGAAACATAATTATGGCAGCTGCTGATACAGAAAGCTTAATTGCAATAAGCTGCACTGAAGTACCCCAGAGACATACAAGCATCACAACAAACCACAATTTTGTAGCTGATCCTATTGCATATAGTAGTAGTAGTGTCCCTGCTGTGGTACAACAAAGCAATCCCCAAAACAGAGTTACTCAGTATTATATTGCAACTACCCATAACCCTGTAATATTTCATTATCCTATTCTTTGAACATTTGAAGCATTCAATTTTTTCCCCATGGAAGTGTGGCCACCAGGGGGTGCTGTTTCCTGCAAGTCTCTGTATCGAATATATTTCTGGTCAAAGAAGATGCAGAAGTCCTTTATAAAAAGGGCCAAGCGAGAAAAAAAATGGTGGAATGTGAAGTTCTAATGAAGACAATAAGGAGCCAATTTATCATAAATCGAGTTTTTAAATTTTTTTTAAATAAAACGCAAGCAAGATTATGCTCCAGAATATTCTTTGCAACGTTGAATAGTCACCATATAGCAAAGAATTAAACCACAAAAAAGTCACCAAAATACCTCGGCAAGTAAAAGCTGTCATAATTGTATAGAAGTCAATGGGAATGTTCTCTGTTTATTAATAACAATCGAGATTTTCAGCCACATGGAAAATTAATGGGACAATAAGATTCTCTCTGTCATGCAATTTTTTTTATGTTAAAAAAACACGCGCAGGATTATTTTGACGCATTTTTTGCTTAAACAATAACATCAAAACACACCAAGACAAATTAAACTTTAAAATCGCTTAGTCTTTATTAAGAGATAACTTACCAAAACTCTGCTTACGTTCCTCTTCAGAACAGGTGATCAGGCAATTCATTGTGCGGCACTTGATTTCTCCTCCCTGCCTTCCTTATAGGAGATAACCAGGGAGGAGAAATCAAGCGCCGCACAATCGATCGTTGCCCTGACGCCTTTTCTGAAGAGAAGAGCAAGCGGAGTTTCGGTAAGTTATTTCTTAATAAAGACTAAGAGATATTAAAGTTTACTATATCTTGGTGGTTCTTTTCGTGGTATACTAATCAATTAAAAAAAAAAATTTTTTTTGATGTTACTGGTCCTTTAAATAAACTAGCATTCTTTTTCCGAGTCCCTTTTTATTTTTAGAAACTCGGTTTTTGATAAAACTGCCCCTAAATGTGTTCCATGGAAGAATATTCCACCGGATATATGTGCATCAATGGAGCGATTTCTCTTTCATATTTTCTTTTATAAATGCAAGGAGGGAGATTTATCCTACATTTCCCTTTTTATGTCAGAGAAACAGATTGCTTGCTGTTTTGCTGTAAATTCCTGCTCTGGAATAAGCAATCCTATGCAGAGAGCCAGTAAAAGCAGCACCCGTATGGCATGTGAAAATCTGTCCCTAGTTTTATCTGTAGCTACAGCTGACTAATCCATGTCCTATTATACACTCATCCGCTTTAAAAAAAAAAAAGAAAAAGTGATTAATAAACAGAATGTTAAGATGCTCCAATAATAGGGCTAATTAGGGAGAAACGGATAGTGAAATGCCAACATATAGATGTGCCAATATGACTCTTGGTTGTGGGCGTGTGAGGCTGGTGCGTCTCGGTGAAGCTAAAGTGCAAATCATTTCACATGAGAAACTAATGATTCCTTGCTGTGCGCTGCAGGGTGCGGGGAGAGCCTGAATTTCCATTTCTGTCTTCCTATTATCCACATTAACAAGCTTGCCCTGGAAACTCTGTATACACCACTACTACTGTGTAGGTGTCGTACGTGTGGCCTCACTTGTACTAGAGGCCGAAGGGCTTTTACACACGGGCGTTTTTGGCTGTGCTCCCCTCAGGCCTGTATTTATATATAGGCGCCGAAGGGCCTGTGCCTAGGGCGGCAGAATTGTGGGGGCGGCCCTCGGGTGCCTTAACTAGTGCTGCGTTTTTAAAAAAAATAAAATTCCCTCACCCCCCCGTCACGGATTTCCTATTGAAATCCGGTGACGGAGCTGGCGGAGTGAGGGATAGAGGGGCCGGGTCAGTGCTGAAGTGTCGTCACGAGCACAGTGCGCTGTCACTTCCGCAATGGGGGCCAAACTTTCGCGATGTAGGGGGCGTATTTAGGTCCGATGCCTAGGGCAGCGTAGGGAGTAGACACACTCAATGATTGTGAAGGGGACTGTACTCACACAGACACATGTATAGTGCCAAAAACAGGTGGAAATGCAACATGCTGCATCCCACCCGCGTTCTGTGCGAGTACAGAACCTTCGCAATCATTGAGTGCGTCTACTCCTGCGTTCCCCTGCGGCTGAATGGAAGAAAGCACAATGCAAGGGAAAGCATCCAAAAATGCCTGTGTGCAAGGGCCTTAAATATCCAGCTTTGCACAGGGCCGGATTTACATTGCGGGTGCTCCTCAGCCCACTGCTGTTCATCAACCCCATACTCTGCCGTTTATTCGCAGATTTTCATCATCAAGACCAGAAGTATGGGGATTGGCGCATGGGAAATGTAAAACCATTATATCTCCTACGTATCCCCCATGTTTCTGGACCAATGTGGGTGTGGCTGGGCAGCATGCCACCCCCTAAAATACTGCCGCCCTAGGCCCAGACGGCCTTTCCACAAATCCGGGCCTGGCTGTGCAGAAAGGAGCTTGGAAATAGATTTATTAAGAGCACACTATTGCATAACGGCACAGCTTGGAAGAGCTTCATTGTACAGCTGGACAGTTGGGCACACACAATTCATGTGAATTTTTCTAAATTCGAATATACTCAAATTCAGGCTGGGAGGTTTCTTTAAGAAAAAATTTGAATGTCTAATATCCGATTGAATGGTTCCAAGACAAAAATTTGCATTGTATTTGATTAATCCGAATCGAGTTTGTCCTCCGAAATGTCAGGAAGGCTATCAACATCTCCAAATGTCTCAATGGACATTTGCCATTAACTTGTACATGAAGTCAACAGATTTTAGGTTGCGAATAGTCTAATTAGGACTGTTTCCATGGTCGATGTGTGATCGATCTCACATTCAAATTCACATTTGAGAATAGGGGGATTAAAATTCAAATGGGTGATTTCTGACTCTTGAAAATTCTATTTGACCCTGGATAAATCTGCCCCCTAATGTCATAGTGTGTTAGATACATTAACATACCTCCCAACTGTACCTTTTTGGAGCTCAACTTGCAGCCCCTCATTTGTACTGGAAAGTCCCTAGCGTCCATCTGCGGTGCAATCCAGCGGCCCATAGGGCAGCCATCCACTCATGTACAGCCACCGGAGCACTGGAGAGCTGCTATCCTCAGCAAGTGGCCGGGAGACATGCCACCCCCAATAATTTGCCACCCTAGGCCCAGGACTTTTTGGCCTTGCAACCCATCCAAGCCAGTCTGTGTTCAGGTAACCCTTGTGTTGCTGATTCTCAGTTAAGCCAAAAGCCTGGAATTAGAAGTCTAACTGCAAATATCTCAGAAACTGCTAAAAATAGAATAGGAATGTATGTTGCAAAGCTGCTCATAAAAGTGCTCAATCAATCCATTTTTTAGGTTGTTCACCTTTGAGCTTTTTAGTTTTATGTAGAGAGTGAGATTCTGAGACAATTTGCATTTGGTTTTCTTTTTTTGTGGTTTTTGAGTTATTTAGCTTTTTATTCAGCAGCTCTCCAGATTGCAGTTTCAGAAATCTAGCTGCTAGGGTCCAAATTACCGCAGCAAACCATACACGTAATTGAATAAGAGACTGGACTATAAATAGGAGAGGCCTGAATTGGAAGATACATAATAAAAAGTAGCAATAATATTAAATTGGTAGCCTTACAAAGCATTTGTTTTTTAGATGTTGTCAGTGACCCCCATGTAACAGCTGGAAAGAGGCAGAAGAAGAAAGCAAATCATTGAAAACTATAAAAAAAAAAATAAGAGGCCAAATTAGAAGTTGCTTATAATTGGCCACTCTATAACAGGTGAACCAGCCCTTGTGTCCTTACACAGACCAGTGCTGACTGCCAGCTTGCCCACGATATACCTAGTTGCCCTACAGTTGTTAGTTGGGTGCTGAGATTTACAGAAAGGTGAATGTCTCCAGTTTAGGCTGTATAAAACAACAAGGAAAATAAATTGTACAAACCCTGCTTTTCTCTAATTCAGTCTAAGACTATAGCAAATTAAATAGAAGGCAAAAGCAATTCACCATGAGCACCTGATATAACTGGCCCAACCTCTCATTCTTTTCCAGCTCCAAGCACAACAACCCTTCACATACATCAGCTTCCCTCCATTCAGCTCCTCATTAAACACTCATCTCATTTTTCCTGACATTTTATCAATTGCTGAATGTATTTATATGCGACTCTATTAGTGTTTATCTGCCAGGGGGAACTAGTGAGGCTGTAGATACAAATACAAGGGTGTAATATTCAACTATAAATGGCTAGATAAGGAATTATATAAGGAAAACACAATATATAGTATTATATTAAAATCTTACTATCAGCTTTGCTATGAAAAGGCCACGATTCCCCCACAGAATGGCACTTATTACAGGAAAATGCCTACACTGGCCATATGCTGCCTCTGTGTACAGGTTTTGAAAAACCTAAATAGTTATTCATTCTGTGGTGAGGGCCATTATCAACCATATTTGTCTGGCCACACCCCATGGGTAGTGCTATATCAGTGGTAGGCTGGGTTATACCCCCTTCTGGCTTATTGAGCAACTGTCAGTCTGTGGGGGGAGGGGGGCTGTAATATTCGTTAGGAGTAAATATTCAATAAAATAATCAGGCAGTCCTCCTTTACCTGTGATAGCTCAATTTTCCTATCAATTGTAAGAACAGGTCAGTATAACTCTTGCATTTGATTTGAAATGTGAAATTTATAGGTGAATGAAGAGTAGGACTGTCTCCAGTATCAGGGGTGTAGCTATAGAGGAAGCAGATGCAGCAGCTGGGGGGTTCAGGAGGTATAGGTTCCTCATGATATATCATTCATATACAATTCCAATAAATACTAGTAAAACAGGTCAACCTATAGACATTTTTGGGGCATGAAAAATAATTATCTATGGGGCCCAGTAATACCTATTTACGCCACTGTATCGTAATTTCAATGCAGCAGTTTGTGGAGATGGGGGGCCAGATCATGGGGTCTGCTGTATGCAGGGCCAGAACTAGGGATAGGCAGAGTAGGCACCTGACTAGGGCGCAATGCTGGGGGAGGGGTGGCAGGCAAGTACCTTTTCTGTTGCCTACCCCATTTCCCCTCTCTCCCTGACCGTCTGTGGTATTTTCACATCTATCTATGCTTCCGTTCATGCGCGCTGGAGCGGCAATTTGCGCATTCGTTCTCAGCAGGCGCCAAGACCAGCCTGGATGCCTAGGGAGCCTGGCTGTCCTTGCCCGGCTCTGGCTGTATGATAGTACCCCCAGCCTCTTCAGCCATATTAACTATGGCTCCCTCTGCAAATAAGTGAGCAAACGAGGAGAGAATGAGGAGTGACTACACTACCAGCACTACCAGGCATAGTCTTCCCAAATTGAAAGATCTTGAATACATCAAGGATACAAGTATTTTTTTTTTTATCAAAGGCCCTTACACACAGGTGTTTATTCTTGCCATCCTTTGGGGCCTGTACCTACTGGACCACGATGATGAGATGCTGCAGGCTGTGACCTCCTGCCAGATGATTATGTTTCCCTGTACTCATATATTCAGGTGATACAGAATATACATAATAAACTGTCAGTTGCCACTATTGTATATGTGATACTGTTCCAGCATTATTTAACTGCTAAAAAACGTATCCAAGCTCTTACAGAAACACTGAAATGGCAGCACATCATCTTATTGTGAAAACCCCCTTGTATTGCAGAAGTCTCTTGATTCATTATGTCCCCTTTATCTGTAATCTTCCAAGTTGTGTCCCTTTAGACAAGAGGGTTTGGTCCGAGGTGACTTCTAATATGCTTATATTTTACAACAGGTAATACAGTAAAAACCTAATTTTACATGTTGAGATTAAATTTTTTTTCCAGAATTGGAAGTGTTTTGTCACTGCCTCATTCAGTCAAACAGCAATTTTTTCTTTCCTGTATTTTGCCAGAATTTACATTGTTTTGATGCAATACCGTGGAAAATTTAAGTTGGGGTTCTTCTGTATACTGGTTTAAAAAGTTATTAATATCATACAAATTACATCACTAAGCAACTTTTATAAATGATGACATCACTAAACTCCGTTTATAAGAATATAATTTACAGGATTTTGATGGCTCTTGTGTATATAACCTTCTACCAGATGGGAACTTTACAACCCGGATTCAGTTGTCTGCAGTTGGTATTAATGTAGCCAGAATGAAAAATCTACAATAATAATAAATGTGAATTTTATTTAAAAGCAGGCAGAAGCTATGAAGCTACATGAAGTGTGAAGGGTAGCTAATGTTTTGAGCAAGTTACCCCGCACTCCCCCAAAAGCTAAGCAACGTTATTTCTGACGTACAGCAACTGTAATTGCTTGTTTGAGCTAGGAAAATGTTTGGAGCTCCGTGTCGTGATTCCAAAGTAAGGTTTTCTATTCATTCACAAGGCGCTGGTGTGATTGTGAAGCAAGTGCTTAGCAACAGACTCCTTCTTTAAGAAATCCAGAATTTCTCACGACAAAGAAATGCCACAGTGGGTGCAAATCCGAAAGCAGAGCAAAGGTCTGGGAGAGTTTGCTGAATGGGAACCTGGGAAACATTCCAAATGAATGGCTATAGCAATACTAGAACCAACTTTTAGGGTTCAAAAGTGGGTGGCCTTGCTATGTAATCAGGGATGCATTGGTGCCCAGTAATCCCCCCCCCCCCCGAGCATATCATGTATTTGCAGTCTTCTGTTCTTATCATTTGTCTATGATGACAGCGATAGAGCCCGTGGGTGGGCTTTGTGACTAAGTGCTTTCAGTGAGAATATGCAGTCTCCTAGAAAATGCATTTCTTTGCATTCAACATTAACTCTACAGTCACTTATAGGTTTAGAGTCTCTCTGAGTACAGTGGGGGGGGGGGTCACACTCATACCAAATAAACAAGCACATAAATGACAATATTACAAAGTAGTAGGTGGCTCATTAACCCTATGGCTGCACCCTGGGTGACAAAGCAGTAGTTATGTGGGTTAAAAGAAGCAGTTTTAATGAAAATGCCTTTAGGCTGAACAATGTCTCATACATTGAGAGTCAGTAGCAAGGAAAGGGTAGCGCTTGCGTGCCAGCAGCCTGGCTGATACGAAGAAGAGCGTCCTGAAGTGTCATTGTTCCAGCTCACACATACACACAAGCACCAAGGTCATTCACAGAGATAAATCAAAGAATTACAGCCCTGGAGGATGAGCTTTTCTACAACATAAAGCCCTGGCTCAATCTGATTTAGTCTTTTGCACACAGTGGAGGTGATTACTAAAAACAATGCCATTTGGGAACCATAAAAAAAGAGCAAATGAATGTGAATTGATAACAAACCTGTGATTCTAAGATGGATCAGCAGCAGGTAAAGCGTAGGGAGCAGATAGGATTCAGGGATCTTGATGTGAGCACATGCAGCATCGCCAGCGTTCCATCAAGAACTGGAAGAGGCAACTGCTGTGAGACCCCTCCCCTCAACACCAAAAATACTTCCAAGCACTGTGTGTAGAGCTCCCAGTCTCTCTTCTGCCGTGCAGCCATGAAGGTTAACTGACTTGAGACCAAAGAAAGATGAATTCTTCTATATAAAGAACTTGCCAAAATGTCAACAAAGCACTCAGAAGAGACATACGTTTTGATATGCCGGAGCCACTCTCCACACGCCCATTTACTGCTATTAATAACTAGGCACGGTATATATTACAGCACAGTTACAAAAATGATTTTCAATAGACACATTTCAAGTAAAAATTATTGGGACTGGCCTGATTGGTGCCTTTCTCATTCTAAGGTAAATCTGAGAGGAACAAACCAGGATCAATGCAGTAGTTCACTGCATAAAGTATTCTTTATTTGACACTACATCTTTCGAGCCCAAAATGCCCTTTATCAAGTGTACACTTTATAAAGGGCATTTTGGGCTCGAAACATGTAGTTTGGCAGAATCCTGCTAAAAATGGCTGAATCCTGGCCAAATTCCGAACTGAAACCCTAATTTCCAAACACAGTAGAAAGCATCTCACCCTTGGTGCCATCGTCCATTGACATGAAAACACTGAAAGCAATATTAGCAACACTTTCAAGAATTTCATCTACTTTTGGGCATGCAATAGATAATACAATAAAGGTTACTCCTGCCAGGGAAAAAGACAGATTTACACCTTATTAAACAGCCATATTTCAGCAAAAGATCACTGCACTCTGCTCGCTGAAGCACATTTCTGCTAGGAGATGATACAGAATTACAGAGCTACTGAATGAAGTGCAGGGGAACCATTACGCCACTGACCTGTCACCTTCGATGCTGCTGCACTTTTGATCTTATTAGTGATTTGTCATATATTTTGCCAATGGAACGCAATGTTCCATTCATTTAGTCTAAAAGAACTGCAAAAGACTGGCTATCTCCCTTCTGTGTGCCATCTTGTAACCCAAAATAAATGAACAGACTGAATGTAGTAGTAGTAGTGAGTACTAGACTGGGATGCTCGAGGCTGGCCAAAACTCTTCAGTGTATGTATAAATGAGCCAAGCCTGTTATTGACTGCCCCCAGCAGTATACTCCAAACAGCACTGTGCATCCCGATCATTACTCAACTCCTTCCTTGATCAATTATTGGGAACAGAATGTAATGCAAATTACACTTAAAGGAAAATAATTAAAAAAGGCAATTAAAATGCTAATAAGCTGTCTGGCCTTAATTTGAGTGCACGGTGCTTGCTTGGATGTATGTAACAAGTGCAGTTATCAGTCTGCATCTCTCTTAGATCACACTCAACTGGAGGTGTAGCAGTTTAGGTCTGAACTTAATTCAAAATAAGCAGGTACATGAAGTCATTTTTTTCACCTTCTCTGGATCATCTTGAAATTAGGAAGGATTTACTTGGGCAAGGGTTCAGCTTGATAGACTTGTGGCTTTAGCAGCTACTATGTAATCGGGAAAAAGCTCAGATGAGCTAGACATTAAAAATCATGTATTCCCAAAATATTTCTATACTTTATTCATAAGCACCTTGAGCCTTAGTGGGGAACACTTTGCACAAATTCCCCTGCAACTTAAAATCCATTGCCAAGACATCTGGGCCATCTCCTCAGCTAAAATCCAACTGCAGTAATTAAACTGCCAGTAGATGGAATCTGAATTGATGAGATGAAATGTTGTTATCATCAATGGCTCTATGTCTGATTGGATGTATGTGCTGGCTACTCCACCTTTGAGTATGATGTAGAGAGTGATATTCTGAAACAATTTGCAACTGGGTTTCACTTTTTTTGTTTGTGGTTTTTGAGTTAATTTTTTTATTCAGCAGCTCTTCAGTTTGCAACTTCAGCAATGTGGTTGCCGAGGTCAAAATTACCCTAGCAACCATGCACAGATTTGAATAATATTCTGGAATATGAGTAGGAGAGGGCCTGAATAAAAAGATGAGTAATAAAAAGTAGAAACAACAAAGCCTTACATAGCATTTGTTTTTTAGATGGGGTCAGTAACCCCCATTTGAAAGCTGGTCAGTCAGAAGAAAAATGCAAAAATTAAAAAAACTATAAAAAATAAATATTGAAGACAAACTGAAAGGTTGGTTTGAACTGGCCATTCTATACCATGTTAAAGGTTAACTTAAAAATGAAGCACCCCTTTAAGGTAGGCCTTACAAACAAAACAAAGTCAAGTGTTTGTGTCTGAAGAGGACACGGACAGTTCACAGTACGAGGGTCCGTGCAAGAGGGAGTTGCTTTGGATGTCGAAATGGTAGAGGAGATTATTATTATTGTTATTATCAATGTTTATTTATGGGGCAGCAGCACAAGGCAGTTCTGTGCCATAGGAGAGCTTACAAACGTGATTTCCATACAGCACAGCTCAACCCCATGTATTTACAAGACAGCAATCATAGGAAAGATGTCACTGTTTGATTAAATTGTTGTTTTTATTAAATTAGTGTGTCCGTCAATAAGATGCATGTGCTGCATGTGTGAATCGACTCTATTGTCTTCACATTTGTTCATCAGAAAGCCTGTGCTGCACTTGATGACCTTCAACTAAAGCAAAACTCGTCAGTGCATACATTGGGCACATATTTTGTTTTCCCTGAGAATAGGAATATTTGAAGCTGAAGGGCCATTCTCATGGAACACTGTTGTGCATGAATATAAGGACTACCATGCAAATAGAAGAAAGGAGTTGTCATCAAGCATCTGAATGATTACTAAGAGCATGGGCAGAATATCTGTGCAGTACACTTGCTAAAGAACATACAGAACTGATGCACAATAGTCTCTCACTCTCTTTGTGGTCTATGTTGTCCGTTCTGTGGGTCACTTTACACCTGACTTGGAAGGTGCTATGGATACTTATTCCAATTCCCATTGATCTGGCAAAACTCACTGGGGCTCATTTATAAACACAGGGCAAATCTGTACATGGGCAGTAATCCCTGACAACCAATCAAATGCTTACTTTTATTGTTCAACCTGGAGCCTGCCTGTAAAAAGACTTTTGTCAAATTTTTATAAATAAACCCTAGTGTATTCACCTCTTTTCCTCTAAACCCCCCTCCCCCATATAGAAATGCCAAACTAAACTGATCACTCACCGCTAGTAATAGATAGTGTAGTTTTATAACCCTGATTTACTATCTCTATCTACAGAAATAAACATAGGAGAAAGAAAACTATTTACATTTGTTAGAACAAATAGTGTTTTTTTTGTATTAAGGGCACAGACACACTGGAAGATTCAGTCGCCTGGCGACAAATCACCTCTTCTTCGGGCGTCTAAGCTATAAAAAATGCCTTTCCACCAGCTAGAATATAAATCACCGGCTAGAATGTAAGTTGCCAATGGGATGGCACTTGGAACATTTTGTTGTCTGAAGTCGCCCCAAGTAGCCTCACAAGAAAACTTCAGAAAACTAAGCGCTCCCATTGCCATGCTGCCAGCCATTTAGATTCTAGCTGTCGGGAAGGTTTTTTCGGGGAGATTAGTCTCACGAAGAAGAGGTGATTTGCTGACTAAATCTCCCAGATTCTTGCCGTGCGTCTCTGCCCTAAAGATGAAAGGCAGTACACCTTGGTTAGCCTGTGTTTCAGTTGACCTTGTAGAAAATAAACAATCAATTTATTTTGATTAAATATATTTGCTAATTCATAACTGTAGGTTCTTATAAAAGATATCTATCTGGGGAATGTATGGGAAGGAGCCTTATTACAATTAGGCTCTGCTCTTAATTATCCCCCATCTCCACAGAACAAGGTAGCAATCTAGATTGGACAGTGCTTTATGTCCCATTGACCCCATGCATAAACCCATTAAGCCATTAGGTACACAAGATGTGAACAGCTTTTTCCAATATTGATGAATTTCGCAGATTGCAGGTGACCTTGAAGATAATGAATGTCCTCTTAATTATGACAGTTAAATGAAAGGGAGCTTTTCCAGAGTCTATGTTCCTGTAATTTCCTTGCCTGATCTACATTCAGAATTGCTTATTCACAGGCATAAAATTTATGCTTACAGTGAAATATAGCTGGTGTAAACGTGATGCCAAACCGGTTTCCCATCCAATAATAAATAGTAGGCTTTGCTCTAGAGCGAAGTACTAGTGTAGAACAAGCCGACAAACGGGCTGATGGTCAATATATCACATGGTAGATTAGTTGCTATTGGCAACTGCACTTGTGTAATAACACGTATGTACATAAATGTACATGTACATAAATCAATCCCACATGCGAAGAAATTGTCCAAATGTTCAAGCTTACTCAATTCAAATGTCATCTGTTTCATCTGCAACTAAAGCACCCCCACCATAGGAAGGCTTCTCCAAGGAACAAGCTCTGATAGGCCTAGCTACCAGACATGGCCCTAATATAAAAAGTCAATGCTGAATCTATGAATGTATGAATGTATTATGATAACTAAGGAAAGGTCTTAGATGAGGCCCTGCAAGAGAATACCAATATACATCTGTTGGAAACATCTGATGTAGTTTTACTTTTACAATCAATCACAAATAAAATAAAAATGCTTTGAGAGATGCATGATCCTGTATAATGAGCTTTCTAAACACATATTTTAATTAGTGATAGCAAGGCAGGAGAGACTACTTTTGTAGATCCCAATGGAATGTTGTTGCACAAGACAGTTGCCCAACGCTTGTGTCTTTCTATAGAAGACCAACAGAAACATGATTATGAAATCTAGACTTATTTACTCATAAATCATCAGACTGTTGATAACATGCCATTAAAATCACATTATGTTGAGTGTATTATTACACTGTAACTGAGTGATATATGATCTTTGTGGCTCAATGTTAGAATATGTTACAACAGAATACCCTGAGGCATGCTGGAGAAATGGCTTGTTGAAGGTAGGTACTTGACTCATATAGGGGCACAGGTATCTTCTGGAAGCAAACAGGGTGATGCAATAATAGCCTTGGAATGTAAAACAGCACATGTATACAACCTATGATACTATTTGATGATGGGGCAAATTATTTATATGAAGTAAACGGACAGATACTCTTGTGGGGTTCAGCTGCAGTGTCTTGAGCCTTCAATTAAAAAAGCAGATGGTTAAAATGGTGTGCAGAATCTTTGGGGGAGGGGTGGACTAGTTTTGCTATTCCAACATCATCAGAATTTACTGATGAAAAATGTGAACATTTAAACTAAACTATCATTTAACTGTAACCCGATCTGCTGTCATCTGAACGTCATCACTGAAACTGCAGGACCCCCATAGAGTTTACTAACTGTATCTGTTATCGGTTTTGTTATTCTGGTTCAGCCTCCATCCTTAACCAAACTAATAACATTTCGAATAGGACAGTGATCCATATTTGTTTATTTTCAGTTAAGTGCTAGAGGAGGACATGGTCCAGTGAACTGTGTAAGTCTAAAATCTGCCTTATCTAATAATATATTTGTTAGCTGGAAGTATAAAATTAAGCTTAAGCCTAAATTGCTTCAAGGTAAGCAATTGTAAATATATACAATTGGTACACTGGATTTCCAGAACAATTTGATGTTGTATGATATGTAACCCTGAAACGTCTATTTTCAGTTTTTTTAAGATTTGAGCACTAACAATAGCCGATGTTCGAGTGTCTTCAAAAGGAGCCCAATCAAAATTTTCCAGCTACCACGATTGTCGAATTAACCAATATTCAAGTCTTCTGACAATATTGGTCGGCTCATCTCCCACCATATACGAACAGAATATCTAATAGTATACTTGTTAGCTTGAAGTATAAAGTTTAATCCTAAATTGCTTCAAGGTAAGAAAACTGGATTTCCAGAACAATTTGATGTTGTATGATATGTAACCCTGAAATGTTTTTTTCAGCTTTTTAAAGATTGGACTTTCTTGATTAGGTTAAAAGTCTGAACAATAGCATCTCACAAAGTGAAAGGTCTAAAGGTGACCATAAACAATTATGATCTTTCCTGGAAAATAACTTTCCAGGAAAGATTGTTCGTCTCAGTGCAGATGTGTAGAGCTGAATCATTAGATATAGAGGTAGAAACAATAGAAATCTACCTGTATGTGATTCAGCACTAACACTAGCCGATGTTTGAGTGCCTTCAGAGGAGCCCATTCAGAATCTTCTGGCTAGCATGATTGACAAGCCAAGTCATCTGCCAATATTGGTTGGTTCATTTCCCACCAAACACGGACAGAATATCATGCAAAAATTTGATTTGTATGATATTATCGTTGCACTTTAAGTCCTGATCTGGCCAAAACCTGCTCAATAATAGTTTATTGTAACTTAGCTAGACTCAAGAGTAACACTGATGACACATTAAAACACCTCTTCCCGGTGGGCTGCTTTTAGCTTCTTTATGTGAAAAAAAGTAAAAAGGACTGAATGCAGGTCACACACATTGGCACCATAGTTAGAATATGAATCACTGATTGATAAGAGAAGAACTGTTAGATAAGAAAAAGAACAAGAGAAGAACAGATATTGCATTTTGATTAAATCTGCTTTGTCAAAGCTGACAATCAAGAGTCTATTGTAGTTTGCCTTCTGTAAACTCTCACTAATGTCTTCACCACTTGGACCACCAAACTGGATAAAGGCCAGTAGGATTGTTTTGCAGATCTATAGAAGTGCACTTGCCCAGAACTAAAGTAACTGAGGATGGTATTCCAAAATTTGTGTTTAACATTCATATATTCATATATCAGGGACTGTGTTTCTCTACCACAGAAAGCACCAGGTGCTTTCATTACCCCCAATGAAAATGGAAATCAAAATGATGATGGTTTATTTGGCCGTCATTCTTGAGTATCATCAAGTTGGCCAAATGTGTGCTTTTCACACTCAGGTCATGCAAAAAATGATCTTAAAGTTAGAAGCTTTCTCCCCAGGTATTCTCAGTCCATTATTCTGCATAGGTACCAGACATTGCCAATCGTTCCACTGAGCCTGAGAACCGTGCTCATTGATAAGCTTGCTTTGCTAATAAGCAAATAATCATTATTTCACTTAAAAAAAATGGCGCTGTGAGTTTAGAAGAGTACGTTGGGCACACATATCTGCATATCTCTGGCTCTATGTTCAGTGTTAGTAAAAGGAAGATATGCCCTTTTTTGTGAGCCAGATGGTTTAGAGCTAATAAAGAATTCTAGAAAGCCCTGAGGTTGCACATTCTTACACTTGGGCAGGTACCAGAAAGCGCAACTGGCAACACATTTTAAATTTCACATTATATTAATGAAGTGTGACACCAGAGAAACATCCCACAACAATGCAAACTCAATTCAGTTAAAACCCAGTGCTGTAGAGTTTTGAGAAATGTCTGCCGTTTTCCTACTCTTAAAGGGGTTGTTCACCTTTGAGTTAACTTTTAGTATAATGTAGAGAGTGCTATTCTGAGACAATTTGCATTTGGTTTTCATTTTTTATTGTTTGTAGTTTTATAGATATTTAGCTTTTTATTCAGCTGCTCTTTATTTTGCAGTGTCAGCAATTTGGTTTCTAGGGTACAAATTACCCTAGCAACCCTGCATTGATTTGAATAAGAGACTGGAATATGAATAGGGGATGGACTGAATAGAATGATAAGTAATAAAAAGTGGCAATAACAATACATTTGTAGCCTTACAGAGCATTTGTTTTTAGATGGTGTCAGTGACCCCCATTTGAAAGCTGCAAAGAAACAGAAGAAAATTGCAAATGATTAAAAAACTATGAATAATAAATAATGAAGACCAATTGAAAAGTTTCTTAGAATTGGCTTTTTTACAAAATACTAAAAGTTAACTTGAAGGTGAACCACCCCTTTAAGTTCTTCAGCATATAACCAAGAATAACGCATTCTGGGAGTTGCAGGCCAGCAAAATCAGGGGGCCCAGGATAGGAAACAAGAACCTGTTCTCAAATTGAATTACGGATTAACCATTTCATGGGCAGAAGGAATAAGATAATAAGATTAAGGCTTTATATACAGTGGCTTTAACAGATTGGCAACACCAAAGCCAACAATACATTGAACTGTTAACAAGGAGATGGGTACAGAGCACTACTGCTTTTAATAGCCACAAATAAGGTAAGAGGTCAAATCTACTCCCATAGGTATTTAATACTGTCTGACCTACTTATTGTCGAGAACAACCGTCTCTCTGCACAGTCTGAATGTCGAGATGAAACACTCAGGATGCAAGGAAATCAATTAAGAGATAAATAAGTCATAAAGTTCAAACATTTATTTTAAAAATTCATTTGGACTGAAACACATTCAGCTGATATATTCTGCTAATATGGTTCATGTAGAATCTCAAACAAAAGCAAAATATGAAGATCAGTCAGTGCCAAACATTAAAGGGTTCCTCCAACGAAAAACTGTTTTTTTTTTTTTGTTTTTTTTTGCATAGTAAATGTAAATTATATGCTAGGCAATCATCAAATATAAATGAATTGGAAACAAATCCAGTTGTTTATTTGTAAAATAAATGAACTATTGAAAGCTGTCTGCTTTTTCCTTTCTCTTCTCTGCTTCTGACTCTTGAAACAATGTAGCAGTAGTCAGTCCTCAAACAGGTCTGTTTTACAAGCTGGCTTCTGGTACATTGTTTCAGGAGTCAGAGTCAGGAATGCTGAAAATATAAACAGTCAGACAGATGCTGTGTTTATTACAATTATGTTTACAAATAACTAATACTGCTACAATTTGTATTGAATGCATTGTGGAAAGCTGCTTGCAATTATTTTCCCCTTTAAATGGCAACAATTTCTCCCTACCAGAGCTGTGGGATGAACCCATTTACTGTCTGGGTGGAGAAACAAGTAATGACACTGACAGCTGAAGCACGACATACGGCAATGTCTTGTAGGTACACAAATCTTGGTAACTGGTAACAAATTTGGATGCACATATCAAACCAGGAGATTAATTTAATTTTACTAAGATATGTGGGTTAAACCAGTTTTAGAATAAATGTTTTATAAATGTTTTATAAATGTGGGCTGGGTCAGACTCTAGCACTGATGGGAAGCATTTCAGGGGTTATGGTGGCCTATTATACAGTAGTTTAATGCTAAACAAAGTATTATTAAGGTTCAGCAAAGGTGTTAAGGCAAGGTCACACTGAGTGTTTTTAAAAAAGTACAGCCGAGCGTAAATACACTCAAAATGACAGCTACATTCCACATTTGTGATGTGCGGGCCGGCCGAAAACCCGAGGGTTTTCTCCTGCTTTCCCCGCACCAAGAACTAGCGGTTCTGGCTTCTGATGCTGGAATTTATAAACTTTCGCCCACCCCTTTTGTGACGACACTGCATCATAAATTGTATAAATAGAGGGCAGCAGCTGGCCTGGCCAGTGTGAGTTGAGAAAATCTCAACCCGCACATCACTATTCTGTATTTATATTATTTTCCACTTGGCTTTTTTTTTTGTAAAAGTTTACTAAAATTCTTCTGAGTGGAATTGTGGGGAATGAGAAAAAAACTGAAAAATGCCTGTGTGGTTTCACTGGTGTCTTTATGCTTGTCCGAGCGTTTTTAAAAACACAATGTAAAAACACCATGTGTGACCTTGCCTAAAACTCAAACTTTTTAAGGGTTGTTAAGTGGAGCAAGGCGCCAACTGCAAAAACCTGGGGTACAGTGACATGCATTTTAACTAAAATGCACCCTGTTATAGATAAAATCCTTCTTACATGGCTAATCTTTACCTTTTGTGTTAGTTATTGGTTGTATTTCTGTATGTAATGTGCACGCTTAGTGTTTACATCCATTTATTGTACAGCACTGTGAAATATATTGGTGCTTTATAAATACTTGTTGATAATAATAATAATAATCAATTAGCAAAATAGATGCATGCTACAGAGAGAGCCAGCAGGAACCCGCTTCAGACCCAAACCCGAACACTCTTCCCCGCCCATATACACAAATTGCATGGAGAGTAGCATAAGCATTTGCTCCACGGGTGTAGGCGGTTAGGGAGCCTGTGGGGGCCTGGGGATTCCACAATATGCTACTGATCTGCAGCACTGGAATTTAATATGTACCCAATAGGATTGTTTTGCCACCAATATTGATTCATGCAGCTTAGTTACCATTAAGTACAAGGTGCTGTTTTTATTTTAACAGAAATTTTCACATTATTAATGGAAGTCCTGTCCTCTAATTCTAACCATCCACACCAGCTATATTCTTTAAGAACCATTCAGTTTATCCTTTTAAGTTCCTTAGATGTCAAAGTCGGCCCTCTTTTTGGATTCTTTGCTAACTCTTCTTCAAAAAAAGACCAAATGCTATCAATAATACAGAGCTGTTCCTTTACCCAAATCCACTCAAGCCTTCTCTCTGCTATCTAATGAGACAAGCAGCTGCCTTTTTAAATACAGTAACTTTTGTTCTCCTTAGCCAAAGTCTTTGCTTTAATTTGCAAGTTTATATAACCAATGCATATTTCTAGCTATAAGACTATCTGCTCTAAAGGTGGCCATACACATGCAGGTAAAGTCCTTTAGACCAATTTGACAGCTTATCAGCCTGTGTATGGGAGCTTCCGGCGGGTCTTCCCGATCAATATCTGGCTTCAATATCGATCGGGAAGGTTTAATTTTTATCACGACCGTCCCATTGGAGCCCATTGTTCCTGGTTGTAATGCGATTGTTCGGCCCTAGGGCCAAATGTTTGGATTACTCCATATAGCCCGGCTGTTAATGGGCATATCGGGGAAGGATCCACTTGTTTGGCGATGTTACCAAACAAGCAGATCTTATAGTGTATGGCCAGTTTTAATTTTCCTCAACAATCAACTCTTGGATTGTACAGACAAGATACCCTTGAAATATGCAATATCCTTCCTTTACTTAAAGGAAAACTATACCCCCCGAACAATGTAGGTCTCTATAAACAGATATTGCATAAAACAATTCATATGTAAAACCCTGCTTCATGTAAATAAACCATTTTCATAATAATATACTTTTTTATTAGTATGTGCCATTGGGTAATCATAAATAGAAAATAGCCATTTTAAAAAATAAGGACAGCCTCCTGGGATCCTAGGATCCAACGGTGCACACAAACATGACAAAAAAACTATAAAGTTAGATCACATGAGCCAATTAACAGACAGAGTTCTGTCTTTTGCTTCAACACTTCTTCCCTTTACAGTTAGAGTTGAAATATTTCTGGTCAGGTGATCTCTGAGGCAGCACACAGACCATCATGAAATGGGGGTTCAAGGCAAGAGATGTAAAAGTGCAATATTTACTTAAATATATATTCCAGGTAGGTAAGATTCTTTAATATGTCACTTGATTTGATATAATTTGTTGCTCAAAAAATAATTTTCGGGGTATAGCTTTCCTTTAAACAATGCAGCTGTGGGACCTGTTATCAGTGGCGTTACTACTCCCTGGTGGGCCCCGGTACATGATGGGCACCTGGGCCCCCCTGTCAGGCCCTTACCTCTATAAATCACATGCTGGAGTGCTCATGGCATCTGTGCTGTAAAATCTCCCCCTGGATAACTGCCTGCCATAACCATTTTCGTGGCTCTGATGGGCCCCAAGGGGGCGGGGGCCCTGGTGCAATTGTACCCTCTGCACCCCTGGTAGTTACACCACTGTCTGTTATCCAGAATGCTCGAGACCTTAACGTGTTTTTTTCTGTAATTTGGATCTCCATACTTTAAGTTTACAAAAAAATTATTTAAGCATCAAATAAACCCAATCGGATTGTTTTGCCTCCAATAAGGATTAATTATATCTTAGTTGGGATCAAGTACTAGGTACGGTTTTATTATTACAGAGAAAAAGAAATTAAATTTTTAAAAATGTGAATTATTTGATTAAAATGGAGTATATGGGTAATAGTTTAACCGTAATTCAGAGCTTCCTGGATAACGGATACCACACCTCTATATGTTACAAAATCATCATAAAACCTAATGGGATAGGGCTAAATGCCAGATTTATAAATCAGAAATATTGAGATGTATGATATTTTTTCTGCCCTGTTAAGTTCTACTCTGTCATGTTTACAGAGCCAGATTTACCTAGCAGGTGCCCCTAGGCCCGCTGTCATTTGTTGCCCCTGTCCCCTCCCTTTTACTTGTTCAAATTTTCATCATCGGCGAAGCAATGGGAATTGGCACACAGGAAATATAAATTTCTGAACTAATGTGGGTGTGGTTGGGCAGCATGCCACCCCCTAAAATCCTGCAGCCCTAGGCCAGGGCCTATTTGGCCTCTCCACAAATCCAGGCCCGCATGTTTAGTACTAATATATGGAACTAAAACGTTCAATTGTTTGCATAGGCAAAATAAGGCTGTGCCACTTGAGAAGGTTTCTTGCAATTCTGCACACCTTGCTACTCATACATCTATACTACTAGTACAGGTCTCTCCATGAAGCTCTCCATGGAGCTTCATACCTTAAATATACTAGAAAATCATGTAAACATTCAATAAACCCAAAAGTCTGGTTTTGCTTCCAATGAGGATTAATTATATCTTAGTTGGGATAAAGTACAATGTATTGTTTTATTATTACAGAGAAAAAGGAAATCATTTTTCAAAATGTGAATTACTGTATTTGATTACAACGGAGTCTATGGGAAATGGCCTTCCCGTAATTCAGAACTCTCTGGATAATGGGCTTACGTATAACAGATCCCATACCTGTATACTATAGTAATGTAATGGCCAGTTAGTGCCTGGAAATGTCCTTTTCTTATAAATCACAGACGCAGAGTTGGTCAGTACTTAATTAACATGTTTTCTTGCCTCACTTGAATAAATTTCCCATGGAGGTTATAAAAATGTTATCTCTGGGAATAATTCCTGTTTTGTAGGTAAATTTGGAGGCATGTGATAAAATGAAATTTTAATCAGCCACTCTCTGGGTGCCATTAATATTTCATTATTGCATGACTTAGTAAATCATTTTCTCTGATGTTGCTTCGGAAGCTTTCAACTTCTCAGGTTCAACCAGTGAAAAAGTAAAAGGGAGAAAATATGAATTGAAGCTTGACATTTTATCAGTTTAATTAAAGGGCAAGTTCTTCACAACATCTTACTTGTTATGGGGTTCGAATGTCTCGACCTCTGTAGGTGACCGGGAGTCTTTGCAGTAAATTTATGAGAGTGCCTGTGGATTGGCTGCAATGACAATGCCTCTACATACAAAAACATCCCTTGGGGGCAAATTAGAGGGACTTTCCATAGGGGCCAATAAGTGTCAGTATTACAGTGAGTTCTACAAAAAAAAAATTAATCTTTATATAAACCCTGAGTTACATATTCCCAATCGCATACACACATAAAAGCTGATGCATGGAGCTTGCACTCTATAGGCAGAAGGCCTATAGAGTGAAGAATAACCCACACATTGCATCTCTCACTAACAGCAGCTTCTCATACATCAACACCCGGGCCCTATAAAACATATCGCAGTAAGTGCTGTGTTGCACTTGCAAAATGATCCTTCAGATGGATTTCACAGAGGGAGACGGAGTTAATGTTGCTATATTTTTGTTCTCTTGAAATATTCATTTTTATTGGTTAAAAGCTATGTTTGATTCATACTCTCATGCGCGTTGTTATGATTATAATTCTCAAGAGCTTGCACATATAAAGCCACAGATATCCTGGTAAATAGAGAAACTTTCAACAAACAAGTAAAGGAAACAGGAGACAATTAAAATATGTTGCTTGTATTATAACACTTCTATGTACCAAAGCTGACCCCCAGCAGTAAATAAATGAGCAAAGAGGCTGGAGGGAATAATTACCACTGTTGTTGTGTTTTTGCGTAGTGTCAGGAGAGTAACCACAGAGGAAGCAGACCCTGCAGTTGCAGAAGGGTCCCGGATGGTAGGGCATACCTCCCAACATTTTGGAAAAAGGAAGAGGGACATAAAGATTTCCCGCGCCAATGTTTAAATACCATGTTCATATAACAAAATTCGGCAGGTTATGAAATGTTAAAACATTTCTGTGTTTTTTATGTGTTATTACAGTTTTGCTAATGAAGGTGAATTGACCTTTAAGTTGCTAGTCTGTTTACCCAAGAGACCTGCTTATCTTCAATTAGTATCTAAGTAGCTATTCTGGGTTCACTGCCAAAAGCCAATTAAGTTAGAAACTTTGTATCTTTTTCTGGCTGTCCAGTGCAGGAGATCAAAGAGAAAGTTGGGACACGGGACTGCGGGTTAAACTGTCAAAATCTGGACTGTCTTGGAATAAAGGGGACAGTTGGGAGATATGGGGTAGGGGGCCCATTAAGGCCAGAATAAATAAACAGTTACAAAATATTTTTGTAGAATGGGTTAACTTACCAATGTTTTGGGTCCCTACTCTACAGACAGAAGCAGTGTATCAGGCGGGAACGCTTAAAGGAGAATTCAACCCGAACGTTAAAAACCTATACCCCCCCATCCCCACCAAGGGTTAAGTTTCGCTTTGGTATCTTCAGAATGAGACCAGTGCTTCTGCAATTTTCGTGAGTTTCAGCGCATGTGCAGTTGTCGTTAAGCAGAAAATTGCTCCAACTGCGCATGCACCAATATGCCGCTCTCATTCCAAAGATTTCCGAAGAGAAGAAGATGGCGCTCGTGAAGTTCGATGGCTGAATCTGCACCAATGGGTAAGTAAAACGTTAAAGGCATTTGCCCAGGGTAACACTTACTCTGGATGGAGGGGCAGTCTTGGTGGGGATGGAGGGTAGGGTTTTTTTTCAATGTTAAGGTTGAATTCTCCTTTGAGACTGAAAGGAGCCTGGGGGACGGAGCCCAAAATGTGTTAAACAGGTGGGGTTGACAGCTCTGGAGTGTCTCCAAAACGCAAGAAGATTTGTTTATTATACTGATATTTCAGTGATGCTCGGAACATCTTATTTTGTAAGTATTATATACTGAATTCACTGAAGATGTGCTCAAGTACCAAGTTTTCATGGGTGTGCATTGAGAGAGTAAGGGGTTGGCAGACAAGAGGAGAAACTGCAGGACACGAAGAAGACATGAAGACTGAAAGATGGCTGCCTTGAACTCCGATGCCTGAATCTGCGGGGGGGGGGG
>CM044431.1:35011978-35043486 GCA_024363595.1 Xenopus borealis
GGGGGGGGGGGGGTCTACGTGGGGTGGAGGTTATGGTTTTTTTTGCTAAAGGGGTTGAATTCTCTTTTAAAGAGAGTGGAGGACCCTAAACAATGTATGAGGGCTGATGCCCCCAATGGCCAATTGCTAAACTTGCAGCAAGGCCCCCCTCTCTGGCAATGTGAGCTCAGAGGCAATTGAACAGGCACAGTTTGCTAGTTATTTTTATTTTTTTAATATGTGACAATAATTGCACGGATTAAATAATCCAATGTAAACCAAAGACCTTCCCTAACAATATCTGCTTGGTTCTGGAAGTAAGCCTGGTTTCTTTAATTAGCAAAATCCATCAATGTGAAGAGACTGACGTAGTTTAAAAAAAAACATTTTAGAAATGTTGTATCCCAAGCACTTAAGGTTTGCTCCAGTTGCTTTCTTGTACAAAGCCCAGTCCATTACTCAGGCTTCAGTGAGTGGCTAAGCAGGTCTGTAGCATGAATGAGGGCAGGTGCTCTTATATAACATGAAAAGCCAGGCAGTTGGAAGAGCAAGGAAAGGGACGCCTGTACTTCTGCTGACAGTGAGGATGGTAGGCAGTTTATAGGCTGCACTACAACAAATATCAAAGGAGGTTTAGTTGTAATGACAGCACTGGGGAAGATAAAAGCAACGTGCCTTAGGGACAGAGACAGAAGAGATATGAAAGGAAACCACAGGCAACTGAGAGACATGAGAGCATAGTTTTTTTTTCATACGGGATCCTACGTGACCCAACATCCATGGACATCTCTCTGAGAAAATAATCGGTCGCTGCTGACTTTTTATTCAGTGAAACCTTTTCATTGCCATTCAAAAGGAGGATAATGTAACAGTACATTAAACATATAGTACACCAGGGTGGGATGCCTGCTCTAAAAATAAAAAAACAGAACACATCAGTTCCTAAACTGTTTCAAGAGTCACAACCAGCAGTGCATAGAAAGCAGAATAGAAAGGGATAGAAACACTGCTTACAGCAGCAATTACATTTACATACATTAAAACTGGGAAGAAAAATGTTCAATTAATCGTATAATGGAAAGCTAATTAGAATTACACGCTTTTGGAAAACATAAATTGGGTTGAGGTCTCTTTTAAGTGCTGAAGCTCGTGCTCCGTGAGTAGCACACAGACAAAAAGTGCGTCTGAAATGCATATCTGAGTGATCATCATCACGGGGGTAATTCCCATTTACCGCATTATGACTGCAACTGATGCACCGCAATTGCCCATGTTTGATTATACGTTTCCTAGAGAACGCTATAAAATTACATATTCACTGTGCTCTGTGGATCACTTGTACTGAATCCTCTAATCTGAACAAACTAAGCATATCCACTGATACTGGTTCTGTACGAAACAGTATAAAGCCCCAATCTAAATAAGAGATTGGCTCGAAGTCATAGGCTGCCATTATAATTCCAATATATGATACACTGGCAAGCAGAGACCTTGATCTGGCTTCTGTATAAGAATGGATATGAGTTGATGGATTATGCATTGTTGTTAGGTGTTGCAAAAAATTTCAACATAACACCTGAATAATATCTGCCTTGTGCAGCTCTCTCCTCTGGGTTAAACAACACCATGTAGCCATCTAATACAATGCTTATAAAGAGTCTATTTACTGTACTTACCGTCCATTGTCCCGTCCTACGCCCCAGACTCTAATACTAACAATGGGTTGAGAATGAAGCAGAGTATGGTCCATCGGATCCACCAAGTTCAGCATGTCATTCTCCAAGATCAAGTACATGTCTTTACCCTACAAGAAAGGACAGAAGAACAATAATACTGTTGCTAAATGGGACAAGTTATCTACCTCTAAACATGCAATGTTATTTTTGGGACTCATTTATAAACATTGGGCACATTTGCTCTTAGGCAGTAAACCAGAACAACCAATCAAAAATTTGATTATTACAGGCAGCTGTAGGTAGAACAAAGAAAGCAAATATCTGAGTCATTGCCAGTGGCATAACTATAGAGGATGCAGCTCCTGTGGTCGCAGGTGACCTGAGAAACAGGGGGGCCCTGACCATAGGGTCTGCTTCCTCCAGTTACGTGGAACCCCCCCCCATGGGCCCCCAGCCAGGCAAACAAACTCTTGCCCCACTGCACAGAGCAACAGCATTTGGCAGGCACACAGAGGGAAGCTGGGAGTTGGCCGCCGGTGACTGGAGCAGTGGAGCAAAATAAGGAGGTGTGTTTAGCTTAGGAGGAGGGTGTGGCCGAGTTGTTATCTGCCTGGTAGATAGAGCTGTTCCCTTTTCCCTCATACTCCCTAGCTGGAGGGCCCTTCATGTGGCAGTCCCAGAGGGCCCACATTACTCCAGTCCGACCCTGGGGGCAGGCATAAGGTGGGAGGGGGCAGGGTGGAGAGCGGATGGGTTGGGAAGTGTAGTGTGCTGATTTTTTTTGCAGGGGGGCCCATTGCACTATAGTTATACTGTTGGGGGTAGCTATGGATTTTTGCCCAGTGTTTATAAATGAGATATGAGTTATAGTTTCAAGTGCTCACTTTTGTCCAGTTAGGGGTACTGTGATGTGAGATCGGATATATCACATCATTTCATGGCACATCACTGTAATTTAATCTAGGCCCTTTTATAGAGCAACAACTACATCAAGGGCAAGCAATGTACAGCAAGGACAAGTAATGAAGGGCGCTCCAGTTGTGGTGGTGCACTGAAGCCCCGCAGGACACCAACAGCATTCCTGCTCTTAATCTGCAGACTGCATTGCTTACTCTTACAGCTTCTAATGTTTTGAATGATGAAAACTGACTTATATCATAATGCCAGATCAGTTATCTAATTTACACTGGATATTAAAACAAAAATCATTGGAGTCCTACTTGATATATAAATGGAGTGCATATCCCCTTTAACCCTCCTGCCTCAGAGTAAATGTGGTAACAATGACATTCACTTGTTTCTGCAGTAAGATTGTCTGCTGCAGCTCAGAAATGCATTAGAATTGTTTAGAGCAGCACACATATGTAATGAGATAATATAGTTAAAAACACATTTCCAGCAACACATATATAGGAGAGAAGGCAGTCAGGCATATACAGTGTATGTACATGACTACATATATGTGCATGATATGTTTGGATCCTGCTGACTGCTGTTGGGATTGAAGCCACGCACTCTGAAGACCAGGATAGGCTTTAAGGGGATGTTCACTTTCAATATGATGTGATATGCTGAGACAATCTGCAATTTGTTTTAATTTTTTATTACTTGTGGTTAATGAGTAAAAATGAAATATACAATAAAATTGTAGCTTCACATAGCAAAAGGTTTTTGGCTGCCAGGGTCAGTGAACCCTATTTAAAAGCTGAAAATAGGCAAAAGAAAAAATGAAACATCTAAAAACTATAAAATAAAAAAATTAAATCTACTGAAATGTTGGTAAAAATAGGCTGATTTCTGATTGTCTTAGCAAACAGATGCCAGAAGATTCCCAGGGACCTTTATGTTCTGCATTTGCTGCAATACTGTAACAGGATCTAAGTGATTTAAAGCTAAAACTGTTTGTGAGCAACAGGAAATGACTGCAAACTTTCAGGACTCTAAGCTCCCATCTGGCTCATTACTACTAATGCTGCAATGATTAGCAGCACAATGGGGCATCTATAGTATAACTTTTGCTATGTATATATGGTACAAGGGTACTTACCTCTCCTATATTATTACACCACAATTCACTTTCAGAAATGTGGCTACAAATGTGGTGTGAGCAGTCAGATCTCATTCAAATTCATACTTTAGCATCCTATGCCTTTGGGCAAATACGTTATCTCCTTGTTCCTTCACCGCCAAAAATTACTTTGTGAGCTCTATGGGCCAGAGACTGAACATGCCAGAAGAATGTGTGCTCAGTGCAGTGTAAAATTAGTAGCGTTACAGAGGGAATAAAATATGACAAACACCATGTTTTGTTGTTTTTTTGTTTTTACTTCATCAAAGAAGCAACTTCTAACACAGAACGAGGAGCGTATTTTGTTATGCCAGGCACCCTGCACCATATTTGTGGAAAGAAAAAAGGGCTTGCTTACCTCTCCCCAAATTCCAACAGTGTCCCGGATGTCATTCTTGCTGTATGACAACTGCCTGATACAATTGTTCACTGCCACGCTGCTTTTCCCTGGAGCCAAGTCGTCTTCTGCCATTTCTACCCAGCCCAAAGAGCGCACCGCAAAGCACTGAAAAAGTAAAATAAGACATGAGTAGCAATATACAACAGACATCGTAATGCATTACGAAAACCAGGCTTGCTGTGGCTTTGACAGAACACAAAGCAAATGACCTTACTACAGTGTAAGCTGTTGACCAGGGCTCACCATCATTTTATACCTGTGAGCCACATTGAAATGCAAAAAGAGTTTGGGAACAACACTAGCATGAAAAAGTCCATGGGTTACAAAATAAGGGCTGTGATTGGCTATTGGGTTTCCCCTATGTGGACTGGCAGTATCAGGGAGGTTCTGTTTGGCAGTACACCTGGTTTTTAGCAAACAAAACTTGCCTCCAAGCCTGGAATTAAAAAATAAGCACCTGCTTTCAGGCCACTGGGAGCAACATCCAAGGGGTTGGAGAGCAACATGTTGCTCACAAGCCACTTGTTGGGAATCACTGCTGTAGAGCATCTCACGATCCCCGATACCCAGCTCACCAGCTTTTATTAGGATGGTACTGATTATCTTCCCTTTAAAGTGGAAAAACAAGGTAATATTCCTCCTAAACTGTAAAACTGGAATAGTGTTGGACTGAGGGTTTCATTTGTTCATATTATGCATGCACTAATGCGAGCTCAAGTTATTATTGGTTACGGTAGATGGAACTACAAAAATATATAACGTAAAACTAAATCCCACATAGCCAAATAATCATATATGCTTCCAAGCCATATATCTTGGACATACTCTAGTCATCTGAACTTTCCCCTTTTTATTAAATTACACTGAATGTATCTTCTACGTTTGTCATTGCATTATTCACTTGGCAAGTGAACTGGTGAAAAATTAAAATGCCTATTCAAGGAACCCATTGGTGTCCCAAATGGATAAAAATAGACAGGTCTGCCTCTAGCAGCTACTAGGATGCCAAGACAAAGCCTATAGAAGCACACACACATACACGGGTTAGCAATGATCCCTAGCTTACAACTGGTGCCTTCAGCAACAGGGAGATTTCATCAATCAACTCAAAACATAAACAAATCAATTCTACTCTTTCCATGGATTCTTTCCTCAGTTTCACTGGAACATGCCAGAGTGCTACTTTGCACTTGGAACCACAATTATAATAACTGATAATACGACTAGTTTTTGCTATAATATTATAGAATATAATCTAAAAAATAACCCTTAAAGGGGTAGTTCACCTTTGAGTTAACTTTTAGTATAATGTAGAGAGGGGTATTCTGAGACAATTTGCAATTGGTTTTCATTTTTTATTGTTTGTGGTTTCATAGTTATTCAGCTTTTTATTAATCAACTCTCTAGTTTGCAGTGTCAGCAATTTGGTTTCTAGGGTACAAATTATCCTAGCAACCCTGCATTGATTTGAATAAGAGACTGGAATATGAATAGGAGATGGACTGAATAGAATGATAAGTAATAAAAAGTGGCAATAACAATACATTTCTAGCCTTATAGAGCATTTGTTTTAGATGGTGTCAGTGACCCCCATTTGAAAGCTGCAAAGAAACACAAGAAAATTGCAAATCATTAATAAAAACTTTGAAAATAAATAATGAAGACCAATTGAAAAGTTTATTAGAATTGGCCCTTCTACAATATACTAAAAGTTAACTTGAAGGTGAACCACCCCTTTAAACTATAACCCTATAAATAATGTACCACCTGTTGTAAAATTTTAAAATATCAAAAGTCACTTATGGTCATGGGATGCCACTGTTTAAGGAACTTCATTTTAATAGTGAGAAAAGATAAAAGGGAAAATAAAGTATTGAGCGAACAGTAGGGAATCATAACGTCAAAGAGATAGGTTTAGTTACCCTACATCAACCCCTAGAACCAATTCTATAACAAATCCAGACAGTGAACATCCCCAGTAACATGGCAAGACACTAAGGCTTAGTTTATAAATGAACTATCCATAGTATGGTCTTGCATTTGCTTTTTCGAAAAGGATCAGTCAATCTGCTTTTGGGTAATGACTTCCTGCATTGGCAGAGAATAATGAAGACTTAGTTGGGCTTTGTTCCTCCAAAAGAGACAATATATTTATATAATAGATAAGAATTCTCACATGAGCCTGTCTCCCTCCACCATAGGATTCCTGCACTAGGAGATGTCCTTAAAGGGCAAGTGTAAAATAGAATAAGGCTAGAAATGCTGTATTTTGTATACTAAACATAAACATGAACTTACTGCACCACAAGCCTAATCAAACAAATTATTTATGCTTTCAAAGTTGGCCACAGGGGGCTGTCATCTTGTAACTTAGTTATACATCTTTGTCTGACACTGCACATGCTCAGCATGGTCTGGCTTCTTAGGGATCGTCATAAATGACCAAAAAACAAAGCTGTTTGAGTTCTACATGGCTGGTAAGTAAGGCAGGGGCTCCCCCTGCTGTTCATAAGTATGATTGTTTCCCTGCCAGAAGTTATGGACCGTCTGACAATTTCTATCCACAGCAGTAAATGAAGGGAGAATTTCACTGCATACAGTCAGGTTTCTTATAAAAACTGTACACATTTTTTAATTAAAGTATATTGGAGATAGATTTCTTTTTCATTAAAGAAAGTTAAAATGGAATTTTATTTCTTTGCCTTTCCTTGCCCTTTAATATATTGATAATGGGCTGAGTGCAGAGGACCTGTAGTATTTGTCTATGTGAATTTTTTGGTCACAACCTCATTGCACTCTCGCTTAAAAATTAGTGGTGAGCACAACTTTCCCTTGTTTGTTATAGTTCATAAAGGAGCAGTGACCAGCTCCTTGTTGTAGCCCCCACCCCTCCCAGCTATAGTCAGGTGATCCCACTGGTGTCTAATAAAAGGGCAAACAAGTTGGGAGTTTTACTTTGAAAGCAGCAAGTAAGTTGCAGGTAAAACTTAGTCCCTTTGTAAAATGTATAATGAAGCAATAGAATTCTTAATGAATCAGATGCAATTTGAGAGTAGGACTGGCCAGATATGGGATGACTTTGACATAGTTGGCCAGCTTAAATATATTGCAATGTATGGACCAAAAATCCCTGTTTTGTTTAAAGGGGAAGGCCTTTTTAGTAGCTTAAGGCACAAAATATTTCAATGTCCTTAATATATTGATAATGTATTGATAATGTGTGCAGAGGATCTCTTGTATTTATCTATATACTGTATACACACACACACACATATATATATATATATATTATCATGTAAAGCAAGACACTCAACAGCACTTTAAAATATGGTGAAAAAGAGATAAAATGTATTTATTATTCCAGCATTTTGTTCTTCCTTGAGACAGAGGTCTCAATGAAGACCGAAACGTTACAGTAATAAATATACTTTATCTCTTTTCCACCATATTATAAAGTCCATGCTTTACACGATATACATGACTTTTCTGCGGTGTGCACCCAGGCATTTTCTCCAGCAAGTGAGTGCAGCTATTTTTCATATATATATATATATATATACATATATATATATATATATATATATATATATAATATCATAAGGTAAAATCCTTGCTTAATATCAAAACATTTAGTTAACAATGGATGGTGAAATAATGAAATGGGTCTTTCGCAGCTCTCATGGATATTTTCATCCTCAGAGTGCTGGTGAATAATATCTAGAAGCAGCAGTCTGAGTCCTCAACAACATACACCAACAGGCTGGAAATTCTTCTCTTCTGACTAAAGATGGCCATACATGGGCCGATAAAAGCTGACAGACTGAGTCGGATTGCAGCCGCATCTGTTCGTTGATGTGGTCCTGCGATCCGAACGCCCGTATCTCCTCCGTTGTGATCCGATCGTTGGGCCCTAGGGCCCACGATTGGATCAGCCCAATATTGCCCATCCCAAGGTGGACATATCGGGGAAGAGACCCACTCGTTTGACGACATCGCCAGACGAGCGGATCTCACTGTGCATGGCCGCCTTTAGAGGTATTGCTGTTGTAGTAAATTAATCACAGTGATCTACATGCAATAAAGAGTTGCAGGAACAAATAGCACAACTTAAACTGGGCATGTGCCTCTGTATAGAACAAGCTTCACGTGCTGTCTCCTAATATCATACACACAGCTTGGCTTGCCCACATGTCTTGCAATCCAATGGGATAGAAGGGATAGAAAAAATATTATTTTGTAAACTTTTTTTGTAACCTTGCTTGTAATATTTATGTCTCCCCAGAGCAGCCAGCTCTACATTCTGGCATCAGTAAGTTAGTATATGTTACCATTGTTGTAAAATTGTGCCAAAATGTAAAACAAAAAAAGAAATACAAGAGATGTTAAAAAACTGAGATTACTTTGATTGCTAATGATGCAGAACTGTTACAATAATGTCCCCACAATATATATATATTTTTTTTATGTCACATTTTCAGAGAAGAATAATCAAAGCAGTGCTGCCCTCATGTGGTCATAAATAACAGTAGAAATTAGGTCACTAACATTTTCTGTCTTTTGAAACAAGGTAATACCTTTGGAAAAAAATAAATCGTACTGATCGTCAATACACAATGTAATTATGTCAACAGCATACAACGGCGCAAATAAGTATATGTGCAATCCATCTCGCGAGAGTTTGGCATCAGATTGGAAATATGCGGCACATTTCAGAGAAGTGTATTTCTAAACCTGTAGATCCCATAAAGTTAAAATATAATAATAATACTGGCATTGTGTGGCGGATGTTGGCTCACTTGTACCCAGTGGGAATTGCTTCATTTTGTGTGTTTTTATGCTTGGCTGCACGTTTTTAAAAACACAACGTAAAAACATCACGTGTGACCTTGCCCTTAGTGTCTCAGGCATTCATCGTCTCTGGAGCTGACCCATTTCATTGTACAGGATTCTTTTTTCAGAACCTGTTATCCAGAAAGAGGCAAATTACAGAAAGGCCATCTTCCATAGACTCCATTTTATCCAAATAATCCAAATGTTTTCAAATGATTTCCCTTTTCTCTGTAATAATAAAACAGTTCCTTGTACTTGATCTAAACTAAGAAACTAATTGGAAGCAAAACCAGCTTATTGAGCTTATTTAATGTTTACATGATTTTCTAGTAGACTCAGGGTATGAAGATCCAAATTACGAAAAGATCCATTATCTGGAAAACCCCAGTTCCCGAGCATTCTAGATAACAGGTCCCATACCTGTATATACTTATACTATACCGCACACTGAGGATTTTGGGGGTTAAATCCTTTACACAAATTCCAGGGGTCAGCAAATCACATGTGACACATTAGAACTGGGCTCACATTCTGCATTAATGATAATATTAGGGAAACACTTCTCTAAACCATATCTAATGGTTTACTTGTGCATATCCCAAACTGTGGATAGTATTAATCCTTTCTCTAGGGGTCAGGAGCCCTTTGTTTGGAAGTGTCCATCCCATAGCAATGGCATGTGTTACAGTTGTATAGTGCTGCAGGATGTAACTGCAACTTTCCTCTGATTCTATGGCTGAACTCGAATGCTTGGTCAGGCAACCAGCCAAGTCTTGCTGCAAAGAAGCCAAAATTTAAGCACTGCAGTGCCTGTCAAATAACAGAAAAGACTGTCTTCCTAAAATACTAAACTGCTCACTGTCAAAAGGATTCGTATGTGAAATTAAAGTAACAGACCAATAATGGGCACAGTTGTTGGCTAACATAATGATTACATAGGGATTGAGGTACCTCCTGCTTTAAATTAGTCAGCCAGGTGGTCAATGGTTACAGGATATACGACAGGTAATGGAACTGTAGGGGGTACATCACTGTTTGTCTCATGTGACATCTCTAGGCACTGATTAAGACTGATATCACTAGGCACAGTCTATCAATTTACATTTCTAGGCAGGGGCGTAACTATAGAGGAAGCAGACCCTGCAGCTAAAAGGGGTTCCAAGAGGTATAGGAAGGGGCATAACTACAGAGGAAGCAGACCCTGTGGCTGTAGGGGTCCAGGAGGTATAGGCAGGGGTGTAACTACAGAGGAAGCAGACCCTGCGACTGGGGCCCCAGGAGGTATAGTGGCCCCATGATTCACATACAATTAAAAAAATATTGGTAAAACAGGTCAACCTTTAGACATTGAAAAATAAAAATATTTGCAGTGTGGCCCAGTAATATCTATTTACACCTCTGGGTATAGGGACCCCAGGAGGGCCTAATTCATATACATTTTCAATAAATATTGGCAAAACAAGTCAACCTATAAACATTTTGGGGGCCTGAAAAATAATTTGCTGTGGGGCCCAATAACATTTTGTTACGCTACTGTTTCTATGGATGCACCAAATTCACTATTTTAGGATTCGACTGAATCCCATACCCTTCCGAAGGAAATATCAAATTTAAAAAAAAAACTGTATTTCCAATGTAAACAAGGTCTCCTGGAATCAGCTCTGGAAGTCATAATATTAATTTTAACTGCAGCCTGCAAGTGGTTACATCTGAGGGGACCATCTGAAAATATTTTGAGTTTAATAACAGGGATCTCTTGATTCTTTCGACTCCCACAGCATCGGAAGCATTCAACAAAACAATAACTTTTTGGGAACTTTGGGAGTAAGCTTCCCACCAGGAGGGAGGAGTTTGGATAACAGCAGAAACAGCAATGAAATAAAGAGAGTACATGTATGGGATCGATTATATGAAAACAAATTACCCAAAAAACTCATAATTATGGAAAGGCCTACTCCCATAGACTCCATTTTATTCAAACAATCCAAATTTTTAAGAACTACTTCATTTTTCTCTGTGGTAATAAAACTGTATCTTCTAAGTTGTACTTGATACAAACTAAGATATAATTAATCCTTATTGGAAGTAAAACCAGCCTATTGGGTTAATTTAATGTTTACATGATTTTCTAGTAGACTTAAGTTATGAAAATACAAATTACAGAAAGATCCGTTATCCCAGGTCTCGAGCATTCTGGATAACAGTCCCATGACTGTACTACATTTCTTTAAAAAAGGCAAGTGAATGTGGCACTAAAGCAGCAAAGCTCTTGAGTGTGAACACTCAAAGTGATAAAAGCTGCGTGGGTTTCTCTACTAGCTGTAAAACAGACTAAAATTGCCCAATTAATATGTGTTGATGTGAAAGTTCTCTATATATATGAATATTTAACACTTGCTGAGGAGTCAATAACCATTGGCAGCAAGACACCAATGCACGCCTACACAATGTATTGGGGAATTGTGTAAACTTTCCCATTCCTTGCTTCCCCTTGATGTAATGCAGTCATAAATTAAAGTTACAATAGGTGATTCTAGGCAGTTATGGACATAACAATAACAGGCCACTTGATTTTGAGAAATATTTCTATGCTTATAATAACGCCCAAATGAGATACCAGGTATCTGTGCTTCTATAGTTCTAGTTTATACATTTTTTGTAAAATATGAGCTATTATTTTTCTACCTTCTAAGTATGGCTATCAACAAAAAAAACTAAGCTAAAGCTGGCCATACACAGAGAGATCTACTTGTTTGGCGATGTTGCCAAACAAGCCAATATCTCCCCAATTAGCACAACTAGAGGTCGGCGATATTGGGCTAATCTGATTGTGGGTCCTAGTGCCCAATGATAGAATCATAATGAAAAGAATAAGGGCGGTCAGATTGCGGGATTGCAAACAGATGCAGGCCGCAATCTGACAGGATTTTTATGCCTGCCCAATCGACCCCTGGCCAACTATAGGCCAGATATCAATCGGGGAAGGCCGTCGGAGGGCCCCATACATGGGCCAATAAGCTGCCAACTCGGTCTGTCAGTAGCTTTTATTGGCCCGTATTTGTCCACCTTAAGGATGCATAAAATAACTCGAATGATTCACTATTTCATTTTACTATAAAATAACTTGTAGACAGAAGTAATCCACAAATGTTCTATTATTTTTCTCTCTTGCACCTACTCATATAGAACAAGATCTGTTGTTCGATTCCCACCATTCGCTGGAACACAAACTGGGTGTCATTAGAACTCTGCACCACAGAGCGGAATGTGTGACAAGGAGCATAAACATCTCAGAGGAGCTTTGAAAGCATGTGGTTACCCAGACTGGGCCTTTGTCAAAACAGTAGCAACCAAGCCCAACAGGCACATCAAAAGATATACCAGCCCGGAGTCACATAGTAGGCAAAACATATTCATTCCATATGTAGCTGGAGTTTTGGAGAAACTTAGGAGGATTTTCGATAAACACCGCGTCCCTGTGTTTTTCAAACCTAGCAATACACGGAGACAAAAACTGGTACACCTAAAGGATCCAACTCCTAAAGGAAAACAAAGTAATGTGTTTCCCATAGGCGGATTTTCATTAAGGCTTGGGGAGGCTAAGCCTTCCCAAAACTGTTTGCATGAAAAATTTAAAGAAAATTTCAAAGAAAAAAAATTAAAAACCTCTGACTTTGAGTTTGTCTGGGGGAGGGGCAATGGGTGCTGCTGGCGTCAGGGCCAAGAGACAAAGCAACTTCTAATCCTCCATCTGCTTGTTTGGTATATGGGGAGTGTTTCATACTTACATTACACAAAAAATAAATACCATCAATGGTCAATGGTAGTTCCATTGATCTGTTCAGGTAGGTGTTATCTGAAACTGGAAAAGGTATGAAGGTGTGATGTAGCCATTATATTACCACTGTGACCAGATCTCACTTTCACACCTCTGTGAATTTTATCCAACACCTATTTGAATAGTTCAGTGGAACCATTGTAATTGGATATTGGTGACTGTTCCTTTAAAGGGGATGTTCACCTTCCAGAATGTTAAACAGAAATCAAGACTTTTTTCAATTGCTTTCCTTCTTTTACTTTTTACTGTTTTCCCAAAATTGAAGTTTAAAATGTAATGTTCCTGTATCTGGGGTTTCAGTCTTGCAGCTCAGTGATACAGGAGCATCTGAACTGTAACAATTTGTTACAATTAGTTGATACAATTAGTTAAAATATTTATCAGCAGTATATGAGGAATATTAGCAACTATTGTATCAATTCAATTCACTTTTCTCTGGATCAGCTAACAGATCAGTTTGGCTACTTTCACTTACACACAAATGTTGTGTTAATTGTTTAATGCAAGTTTTTTCTCAACCTCATCTACTATTATATTGTATTACTTTGATACTGCAATAAAAAGGCAGCTGCTGTTTTTTGAGGGGACCAAAATACATCTACATTATACTTTGTATGTATATAATCTCCCATAAATGACAATTAACATATCCCTTGTGTTCTATGTTAAAGTAGACCAATAAACATGCTTTAATGTTAAACAACCCAATCATTAGCCCTGATTTCCAGTAATTTGGATGGACTGAACTTTTTCTATAATTTTGATAATAAGAGAGTGCTATGCATATTATTTTCAAAATAGTCTGGGCTTCATATGCAGCTTGTGGGCCCATCAGTTAGTAGCTCTTAAGTCAGACCATGTATGGGACAGATTTCAGACTGTAGTGCATATTTAGACAAAAATCCTACCTGTGTGCTCAGTCATGTGAATTACAACTGTTGCCAATGCTTATAATATAGGATTGAATCAGCTGTTTCTGCCAGTGGAAAATCACTGTTGTAAAAACTGTTGAAGTAACATTAGGGCTCCCCTGTGTTCCATTTTGCTGTGTTCAGCCGCAGGGTAGCGCAGGTATATACGCACTTAATGCTTTTCAATGGGGCTGTACTCACACGAACGCATGTAGGCGCCAAACGCAGGTTCAGACGCAACATGCTGCGTTTTTCCTGCTTTCGACACCTACATGCGTTTGTCTGAGAATACCTGCGCTCCTCCGTGGCTGCACACAGCAAAATGGAACGCAGGGGAGCACAGGTAAAAACGCTCGTGTGTAAGAGCCCTTAGACATAGCCTACCCAAACAAAAAAAATCACCCTCCGCCTATGGTGTTTCCAGTGTAGCGATGAGTGCACTGATCTATACATTGGGGAGACAAAACAACTACTCACTAAGTGAATGGATCAGAATAGGAGGGGGAATTCTACAAGACAGTGTCTTTACTTATAAGACAAGGGACAGTCATTTGAAGATAACAATGTCCAAATCTTGGATAAAGAAAACCGCTGATTTTAAAGAGGTGTGAAAGAGGCGATTTATGTCAAGGTAGAGAAACCATCCCTGAACAGAGGCAGGGGCCTTCAACACCACCTGTCTGCTACATACAATGTGGTTCTAACATCTGTACCCTGGTGGTTTCAGAACTATTCACACATCCATTCATGCAACTCTCACAAGAAACACCTGTTTTCTAGGAGTTGCATGACACATTGCTAATCCTATCACAGTAACTACACAGAATCAACACCTCTCTGAAGAGTTACAATGTGCCATTCTGACTGGATTGTTGGAAGAGTCTATATGCCGAGAACTCCCTTACACCAGTTAGTTGAACTGAAGAAGTTGTTTGGATGAGCAGCGAAATGTCTTCATTAATATTTCTCAGCAAGTCCAGTTGTTTTGAGTTACTTGAGTTAGATATGTCTTTTAACTACTCGTGGACAAAAGGTTCAGGGCTTAAGTCATAACATTGTATAAAGTTTTGGGGACTGAGAAAGGAATTACAAAGGGTTGGTGTAGCACAGATATGTCCTGAATTCGTGAGTAAAATCAGATACCAAATATTTCTAATGCCATGATACAGGCCAGATTACCAAATTACCACCCACAAAAATACAAAGGCAAGTTTGAGAGCGTTCATTCTGTAACAGCTCAAGCACCACCGCTTGCCTATCTCTCGCTCTAATCTACAGATGAAATTATTGCTGCTAGGCTGTAGGCAAGCTGTATTTCTATCTCTGTGGTGCCAGCTTATCTGCCATTGTAAATTAAATATGCCTTCTCTCAGTCAGCACAGCATGAAAATAATTTATATGCAAATTATTTTCAGAAGGTTTACTAAATAAATGGATCTGCATGTTTTATGACTGCAAGATTGCCAGCGTTAATTAAAATTAATTGCTTGTACAATCCATGGGGGGGCAGCTGCAATAAAACATTACAGAGAGAAGATCCTCAGATTTAAAAGTGAAAAGGGTCCTCAGGAACGTGTGATAACTGATAGACTATAACTCCTGTGTGAGCAGTTCGTTCTTGTTCTCTGCATTTTTATCTTTTGCCCCAGGCACTTTCTTATTGGTAGGATGGTGAGATGACTCCTACCAAAACACAGTGCACAGGCAGTAGGACACATGGCTACAATCAGGGAGGTTCAGATAGGAGTCCTGTCATACAATGAAGTCCTGCTGCAAAAGGATGGTTCAGAAGCAGAGTCTAGGCGGCTTAGCATCGGGAAGGTAGCAAGCATGCATTTGGCCCCCACTGTTCTTCATGGCTGGTGCGCAAGGATAAGAGGCTAGATGATGTAAAAGAAGAGGGTGGGGTCAGAAGGTGAGGAATGGGCAGAAATTGGGTGAGGATATATGATTACAGAGTTGTTGAGAGGATAGAGTAAGGCTGGGGATTTTGGTGGACCAGGAGTAGAAGAAATGGGGGTTACAAATCTGGCTCAATAAAGGAATCATTACACAGCAAAGAAATAGTAGACTGCTATGTCCTTCTGTGGAAGTATTTTGCTATGTGATGTGCGTCTAGGAATAGCACCACAGTGAAAATAAGCACCAGAGAAGTATAACTAGTGCTCCCTTCCTAACTACATTTGTAAACCCTAACACGAGGCAGCACAGCAACAGGGGTCAATTTCTAAATAATGAAGAAACCTCTCTGAAACAAAGTTTAATTTTTTTTAAAAACAATACGCAAATATGGTTAAATAGCCAACCCAGAGCTAAAATCCAAAGAAAGGACTTAACAGTGATAGGGAAAGTAGGGATTTTTAGATTGTTTGCTTTATTTTGCTCTCTTTTTATTTATACTCTTCTCAATTCCAACAATAACTGGTGAAATCCACAAACATCCCAATTAATGTTTGCTGATAAAAAAAATAGTCAATAAATATTTATTGAAAGAAATCCACAAACATATCTCATAAAGCATTATGTGAATAAAAATCATGATGGAATGAATAGCACGCGGAAGGGGTCAATGAGCCTCTACCATGCTAAATCTGCAAGGAGAAGAATTTTAAGTCCCTCTCCATCCTGATAATTAAAACAGGGCTGTCCTGATCTAGTTATGTCAGAGGAAAACTTCAGGAGACAGGGAAATCTTATTCCCAAAGGCCTGAAGGTATGTGCAGAGAAAAAGGAAAAAATTATCTGCCAATAGCCAAGCTACACACAGCAGTTTTAGGAAAGTCTGATATGTTGCTTTGGTAAGCAAAGAGATTTATTTGTATGACAGTGCCGCCAAGCAAAATTTTGGGTTCATCTCAGCCCTTTCATAAGCCTTCAGCTTTCCATATTCACACAACTGATTAATGAAAGTCTGTAAAAGAAACATATTTAACTGCCAAACGAGGCTTAAAGGGGTTTTCACCTTCAAATTAACTTTTAGTATGATGTAGAGAGTGATATTATGAGAAAATTTGCAATTGGTTTTCATTTTTTATTATTTGTGTTATTTTTTTGTTATTTAACTTTTATTCAACAGCTTTACAGTTTGCAATTTCAGCAATCTGGTTGCTAGGCATGAAATTACCCTAGCAACCATACACTGATTTGAATAAGAGACTGGAATATGAGGAGAGGGCCAGAACAGAAAGATGAGTAACAAAAAGTAGCAATAACAGTAAATTTGTAGCCTTACAGAGCATTCAGGGTCAGACTAGGCCTGTGGGACACAAAACTAGGTGGGTCCCAGCCAGCCCAGACCCGTACCCCACCAGTGCTCCCCAAGGCCGCTGATCTCCATCCCCTGACATGTTGAAGGTAGGTTTCTTTTATGTGTGCTCAGGGGATGGTGTCCCCTGTATGGGGGGGGGGGCTGCAGCTCTAGTGGGCTTGCACCCATCAGTCCGACCCTGAGAGCATTTGTTTTTAGATGGGGTTAGCAACCCCCATTTGAAAGCTGAAGAAAGTTAGAAGACGGGAACAAATTAAAAAACTATAAAAAAGAAAAAAATGTGGGCCAATTGAAACGTTGCTTAGAATTAGCCATTCTATAACATACTAAATGCTAACTTAATGGTGAACCACCTCTTTAATGGAAAAACGATTACAAGGTTCAATGGCTTTGTACATCCACAAGGTGGCAGGAACATCCTATACTAGAGCAGTCAGCAGAATCACACATCTGCATAAGTGGAAGACAAGAAGAGAAGCCATGGGTTGAAAAGCTACGGTATAGTGTCTGTGTATTAGTAACTCAAAGTAAGAGAATGCGGATATCACTGCTAGACATATTTCTTATGCGTCTGGCACTGAAAGCTGTACATTATTTTCCCATGGAATACACTTCACACTGCAATGTAATTATTTGAATTTTTTGATGTGCAGCTCCCACTTCTGCAATTTTAAAAGCTGTGGAGTTGCTGGTAAAACTGATGGGCATTTTGACTGCTGCTGTACGCTGGAAACAGCACTAATATCTCAATGTCCTCCGGTCATCACTTGCAATATTAACTTAAATGTAAACACTCAACATAAATGAATGCATTATAAAATTGTTCAGATTGCCCTTCTGAGCACTTGTAATGTAAATACAGTTTTCTGCATATTATCTGTTATTATGCTGTGGCCCAGTCACAGCCCTGATCACAATCCAAGTGAATTATTAGAAAATAAACATTCACAAGTTTCAATCGACTAACCTGAACGATCCGTAAAGAATGGGCCAAAATTTGGTGCATTGATCTCCAAGGACTTAAACTTTCATTACTGTAAGTGGTGGGTTTAAGGACCAGTAACATCAATTTAAAAAAAAAAGTTGTTAGTATACATCGAAAAATAAACACCAAGACAAATGAAACTTTAAAATGGCAGCGCCTTTATTAAGAACTAACTTGACGAAAGACCACTTCTGCTCCTGTTCAGAAACGGCGACAGGGCAACGATCCATCCTGCAGCACTCGATTTCTCCTCCCTGGCTATCTCTCATATTCTACTGACAGCATGTGAAACGAGGTGAAGCTGCGTTTCAGGGAGAGCTATATTGTACAGATCAACCCGGCCTTCAAGTGCACTGGAATCTGCGAGCTCTGCCGAGGGCGACACGTGGGTTCTTCATTTCAGATACCTTTATGTACGTGTATGAAACAAATCTGAATGAAAAGAATCCCAGGAAAAGCACTTGAAGGCTGGTTCTTGGCACACGAATGGCGTGGGGTGAGAGATAAAATCCAGACAGTGGCTCCTTGCACAGTTCCCATTCAGTCCTTCCATGGCTGCGCTTTTCCTGGGATTCTTTCGGGATTGTTTCATACACATACATCAAGGTGTCCGAAATGCAGAACCCAGGTGTCACTCTCTGTGGAGCTCACAAATTCCATTGCACTTGAAGGCTGGGTTGATCTGTACAATATAGCGATCTCTGAAACGCAGCTTCACCTCGCTTCACATGCTGTCAGTAGAATATGAGAGATAGCTAGCGAGACCGAGGCGAGGGGCATTTAAAAAAAAAAAATTGTGAAACCCCCAACCGGAATGCGGGTACAATTTTGCCCCAGCAGGTGCCCTTTAAAAGTTAATTTGTGTTGGCATTTATTTTTCGATTTATACCAATTCTTTTTTTTTTTAAATGTGATGTTACTGGTCCTTTAAGAACTAAAACTAATGCAAACAGACAATTGCTTAGACAATTACTTTTCCTTTTCGAACACAGTGCTTTGCAGTACAACATTGCGCAGGAAACCTTCCCTGTGTAGTTATTGGGAGGCCCATTTATCAAAGGTAGAATTTCAAATTCATGTGAATGTTTTTGAATTCGAATATACTTACAATTCGACTAGAATGTCTAATATTCAATTAAATAGTTCTGACCTGAAAATTCAAATGGTATTTGATTCGTACAAATAGAATTTTTCTCTGCAAAAAAAAAAAACCTCGAATGTCAGAAAGGCTATTAACATCTCCAAATGGCTCAACCAAACTCTGCCATTGACTCTTACATGCAGGTTTTAGGTTATGAATATTCAATTTAGGACTGTTTCCATGGTCGAGATCGAATTTACATTTGAACAGGGGGAATAAAGTTCGAATGTGTGAATTTTGACACTCAGAGATTCGATCCTTGATAAATCTGGCCCTTAAAAAATAATTCAAGAATTTGCATACTCATTCTCAGTGCTCAAAAACGTTGTTTACAGTACATTCAGCTGAGCAGAATAGGCTCCTAACAATATGGAGATACTTGAGAGAGATGTATGGTGCCTGCTGGCAGTGTTCTTACCTTGGCTTCAGGGTCACTGTTAATGCTGGAGGAATCTTCTTCTTCAGACTGAGGCCCATTTCTAAGAATCAGAATACACATGTCTTTAGGGCCGTAAATATATAAATGAAAAAACTATTAGCTAGTACAGTAACCATTAACTATGTTGTCCTTATATGTTTAAGTTACCGATATTTTAAACTATCACAATCACCGGGCATTTAGAGCTCTTACATTTGGCTATTTTAGAGGGTTTGCCAACAAAAACTAAACTTTACAGGTCTATCTACACTATTTCTCACCTTAAATTCCTCTAGAGGGAATAAGCCCAAAAGAATTCTTCTCAAGTTGCAATAGGTTAGCATTGGCTTCTTGTGAATGGATGTGCCAACCTAAAGCTAGCCATAGATGCAATGATACGATCATACGAAGCAAGGATTTGTACGATTTTCAGACCGTGTGTGGAGAGTCACGACATTTTTCGTCCGGCGGAGATCGGTCGTTTGGTCAATCAGATAAGGTTAGAAAATTTCTGCTGGCTGCCGATATCTCTGCGTGTATTGGCGATCGTACAATTTTCAGTGGGAGACTGTCGCTAGGTTTTGTCAGACACAACTTTCGCACGATCCCAGTCAGGGGCAGAACATCGGCTGGTCTGTGCTTTTACTACTTTATTTGATCTGAAGGTTAGTGGCAGGTCGGGAGATGGACACATGGTCCGAAAATCATACGAATCCTCAACGAAATATCCCATAACCCCTTGTTTTACCCATCATTCTTGCTGCCATTCATGGAGAACAGGAGAACCAAGAGGTGTTGAGGAATTTGCTTTTGTCTGCTGCTACAGCAGCTTTTAGAGGTGAAAGACAAATTATGACTAGGAGGGACCAAAGGCTTTGTCAGACAGTTTTGAGTATGCTCAGCAATAGTCTCCATTTTAATCAAATAATTCACATTTTTTTTAAATTATTTCCTTTTCTCTGTAATTATAAAACAATAAACTTTACTTGATCCCAACAAAGATGCATGAATGCATATTAGTGGAAAAACAATCCTAGTGGGTTTCTTTAATGTTTCACGATTTTTAATAGTCTTGGTAGGACAATCCAAATTATAGAAATAACCCTTATATGGAAAGCCCCAGGTCCCAAGAATTCCAGATAATATATCCTATACCTGTAAAGGAAATTGACATTTTTGCATTGACTATAAAATGATTCTTGCCTTAGCTTTAGGGAGGCGTATCGTAATGTTGCTCCTTCAAACTCCTTTAGGCTTGGATCTGGGTTGACTGTGGCCGCATGCAAATCCTAAAGAGAAATATCTCAGGTTACAAGCATGGACCTAGAAAGGTTCCCAAAATGATCAAAAACAAGTTAGAAGCAAAGATAGTGGGCCCATAGATGGATATACGATACCTTGTACAAAGACATATTGTGTATATACACCAAAGGTCCACACTGCACTTATGTTATGTAATCATCACTGATAGCTTTCTCCTGGCTTCAAGGAAAGCAGCAGTATAAATGCTCTACAGACTTGGATGACTGGCATTTGATGAATATACCCCAAGGTATCTTAAGGTTTCTTGGAATAACAGAAAACAGGTACACTTTTTCTCCAAGCAAAGAAGCATATAGGATTTGATCGAAAGAAAAGTTCATGTGCTTTATGCTAATATCCAGGTCAATAATCTTATATTTAAAGATAAAACAGACCTTCTGGTTAGAAAGCTGAAAGGAATAAGGAAGAATTTGATACCACATCAGATAAAGAAAACCTGTGATTTTGCTTTTAATCTGAAGCCATACCTGGAGATGTGACAAAGGGGAAGTTTACATTTTGGGACAGTAAACTATTCTTTTCATAGATTGTCAAGAGGTTTAGTCAACGTGACAAATCTCCACATGTGACCCGGCGCTAGATCTGCCTGATCTTTGAATGGTAATTGTGAAAAAAAGCAGCTACTGCCATGCAAACAGAAATAATAGGTTTACACTTTGAAATGATCTAACCAGATACTTGCCTTCCAAATGTCAACATTAATCTTTCCCCCATTCAGAACAGCAAAATCACTCCAAGGCTGTTTCTATACAATTATTCACACAGGAGGAAGCACATTGGTAAAAAGAAAACAAACAGAACAAAAAACACAAGACAGTCTTGTTAGCATATAATATGAGGGTAGGTTACCATCTCATTCAATTCATTGGTACAGATATACCCACATGTTCAACACTTATTCACTGAATAGACCTTGTTCTCAGCATACTGTTGTTTCATGTTCTAACTGCCTGTGGTTCTGTGGGAGGACGGGAAGGCTCTCTGTGTGATGAACTCCTTTTACAGTGTGATGCTGGAGGGGGGGGTTGTTTATACAAAGCTCAATATTTCTATTTAAACAAACTATCTGCATTACAGGGGGGAAAGAGCAGAAGAGACTGAAGGTAACACACAGTGATATATTAGTGATTTTTTTTATATAGTGGAGGAAACACAAACCCTATTTATTGTGCTCATGTTGAACCAAGATACACTGTATATAAGTGTGTACTGCCCCTCTGGCCTACACACTGCCAGGAGGGGGTGTCTGCCTTTATATGGGCATCACGTACAAAAAAATTTGCTAGTGCTCATACAACATATTAAAAGCTAAATATCCCATATGGAGTGGCACTAGGGTTTAAAATAGGTTATTCTAGAAATAGCTGTACTATAATGTATACAATAGACTTACTCGAAGGTACAGCAGCTAGTAACTGTAAAAGTTCTATCAGAACCTCACCAATTTTGCTTTCTCCCTACTGCACACATTCTTGGTGATCTATCGGTGCTGTTAGGTTTAGAGATCACCATAAAACAACAAAACATAAGCAGAAAGGTAGGATACATATGTCAAAGAAATCTAACAGGAGATCTCTACCCCAAATTTTATTTTGGGAGCAGAACACAGAGAAATACACTTTCCAGTATAAATTCATTGAAAAGTTGTAATTGTTTTTCAAATTATTAATTAATATTATAACTACTGAACAGTGTGTCTGTATTTTTATTTTCTCTGCTCCAGTAGTTCTCACTCTTGAAATAATGTAGCAGAAGCAGCTGATGGACAGATCTGGAGAAATTCCCTCTACTGCATCAGTCAGACACCGAGAACAGAAATGGATAAACAAACTGCTTTTAATGGTAAATACAATTACAAATAACATTTAAACAATTGGAATGTTCAATGAATTTACAGTTGTGCTCATAAGTTTACATATTCTAGAAGAATTTATGATTTCTTAACCATTTTTCAGTGAACATGAATGATAAGGCAAAAACTTTTCTGTCACTCATGGTTAGTGGTTGGCTGAAGCCATTTATTGTCAAACAACTCTGTTTACTCTTTTTAAATCATAATCACTACACAAACTACGCAAATGACCCTGATCAAAAGTTTACACACCCCAGTTCTTAATACTGTGTATTGCCCCCTTTAACATCAATGACAGCTTGAAGTCTTTTGTGGTAGTTGTGGATGAGGCTCTTTATCTTCTCAGACAGTAAAGCTGCCCATTCTTCCTTGCAAAAATCCTCCAGTTCCCATACATTCTTGGGCTGTTTTGCATGAACTGCACGTTTGAAGTCTCCCCAGAGTGGCTCAATGATACTGAGGTCAGGAGACTGAGATGGCCACTCCAGAACCTTCACTTTATTTTGCTGTAGCCAATGACAGGTCGACTTGGCCTTGTGTTTTGGATCATTGTCTGGGCTGATGAGTGCAAATTTTCTGTAGGTATTTTTTGATAACTTACTGCATTCATTTTGCCATCAATTCTGACCAAATTTTCTGTGCCTTTGTAGCTCACACATCCCCAAAACATCAGCGATCCACCACCATGTTTTACAGTAGGAAGGGTGTACCTTTCATCATAGGCCTTGCTGACTCCTCTCCAAATGTAGCGTTTATGGTTGTGACCAAAATGTTAAATTTTATTCTCATCACTCCAAATGACTCTGTGCCAGAATATTTGAGGCTTGTCTCTGTGCTGTTTGGCATATTGTAAGTGGAATACTTTGTGGCATTTGCGTAGTAATGGCTTTCTTCTGGCAACTTGACCATGCAACCCATCTTTCTTCAAGTGCCTCCTTATTGTGCATCTTGAAACAGCCTCACTATATTTATTCAGAGTCCTTTCACCTGAAGTTATTCGTGGGTTTTAACTTGTATCCCAAACAATTTTTCTGGCAGTTGTGGCTGAAATTTTAGTTTTATTTGGTTTGGTTTCAACAGAACCCCTAATTTTCCACTTCTTAATTAGAGTTTGAACACTGCTGATTGGCATTGTAAATTCCTTTGATATTTTATTATATTACCTTTTCCCGCAGATCAATTTGACAATTCTTTTGCTTTCCCCATGACTTAGAATCCAAAAAACATCAGTGCAGCACTGGATGAAAGATGCAAGGGTCTGTCAGGCGTCCAGAAAGTCAATGACCTTTTATACACACCCACTAATTACAAGCAAACAGATCACAGGTGACGATGGTTTCCTTTAACAGGCATTCTAGCACTTTTGCGTCAAGTTGTGTGCATGCTATCAGGCCAAATCACCAGGGTATGAACATTTTTGATCAGGGTCATCTGGGTAGTTTGTGTAGTGATAATGATTTAAAAAGAGTAAACACAGTTGATAATAAATGGCTTCAGCCAACCACTAACCATGAGTGAAAGAAAAGTTTTTGTGTTATCATTCATATTCTCTGAAAAAAGGTTAAGAAATCATAAATTTTGCCAGGGTATGTAAACTTATGAGCACAATTGTATTCTGGAAAGTCGCTTAGAATTAGGGATGCACCTAATCCACTCTTTTTGATTCAGCTGAACCTCAAATCCTTTGCGAAAGATTAAGCCGAACAACGAACCGATTACGAATTTGCACATGTAAATTAGGGGTGGCAAGGGGAAAACATGTTTTACTTCCTTGTTCTGCGACAAAAAGTCATGCGATTTCCCTCCCTGCCCATAATTTGTATATGCAAATTAGGATTCAGTTCGGCTGGGCAGAAGGATTCGGCCAAATCCTGCTGAAAGGCCACATTCTGGCCGAATCCTGAACCAAAGCCTCGATTCAGTGCATCCATACTTAGAATTGCTCATTTTCTTTCAGTGTGTAAAAAAATGGATGGAGATCCCCTTTTACACAGTGAAGTATAAAATAAAAGTTTAGTCAATTAATTTTTAGCACAAACATATTAATTAAGTGCATGCATTTGAAGAAAGTATTTTAAAGAAAACACAACCCTTCCAAAATGGACACAAATCCCCTACATTCTTAATGGCTTTAACAATGTTAATGAATGGCTTAAACCTATGATACATGTCCTTTATTAGACATGGTAGCAACCATAAGTGTGTGCTATGCTTGAGCTGAAAACAAACATGGGGTAGCTACACTGGCTTTTGTTCCCTTTTAAGTTAAGGATAATGTGAGTTACTCAAACTTTATTTTTCTGTGCATAAAGTCTTCAGATGGCCCTTTTCCCTTTTACAACCTAGTCATTCAGCCTTAAAGGGAATGTACAGGCAAAAAAAATAAAATCCCATTGTTACTTTCTTTAATGAAAAACAAATCTCCAATATACTTTAATTAAAAAATGTCTACTGTTTTTATAAGAAACCTGACTGCATGCAGTGAAATTCCCCCTTCATTTACTGCTGGGGATAGGAATTGTCAGGTGGTCCCTAAATGCTCTGCAGGGAAAATACAGATGCAGTCACTGGGATTTGTAAGATAAATGCGTCGTGCTAATTGAAGAAACTGTGTTATCCCAAGTTATCTTAACTCATTTAATGCATTTAACCTTTTCATTAGCATACCAAAGCACCATTGTTTTCAATGGTGAACTCTTTAATTGGATGGGATGCTGTGACACAATATTCTGTGCTAAGTGGGATAAATGGGTTAGATGAGTTAAGTCAGGACGCATTTAACTTACAAATCCAAGTGAATGCATCTGTAGCAGGGGGGAGCCCCCCCCACCACCTTACTTACCAGAACTCGAGCGGTTTGTCTGTTTCCCTGTAAAACAGCCAGTGACTGTGTAGATATTTGTATCCACAGACCCAGTGTGGTCTTTATATTCTGATTATTAATCAGTCTTGCTGTATTGGCTTCTATGGCAGATATTATTTGACTTGAGCTGTTTTGATCATTTATGACTATCCCTAAGCTTAACCTCCCAACTGAAGCTCAGACAACACTGAGCATGTGCGTAGTATTGGTATTGCAGAGATGTCAGCCCCCTTCCCTAACTTTGAAAGCATAAATCATTTGTCTTATTCGTCTTCTGGTGCAGTAAGTTCATGTTTATATTTTGTATACAAAATACAGCATTTCTAACATTATTCTATTTTAGACTTAAGTTGCCCTTTAAAGATAAACAAATGAATGTGTATCAAAATAGACATCGACCTATGGCTAAACTGTTCAGGATTTTGTCATTTGGTTTTCTGTTTTAGCTTTTGGTTTTATTTAAGTCCTATTCTCCCCGATTCTAACCATAGCTGGAATTCAAGCTGCGCCCCAACACCCTTTGGCACTGATCTAAGGCCCCAGGGGAGCCAGTCCCATAGTTCGAGATCCACTGCCTTTTCTGGAACATAAAAACTTTAAATCTGATTGAAAAGGTTATATGTACTGTATTTGATTTTGCTTACTAAGGAACAAATGTTTAGATGCTAAACTGAAACCGCTGCAGTTTTACAGACTTAACACCTGACAGATCTGTCAAAAAGAAAGGGCATGAAGTGTTAAGAAATGTTCCTGTTGTATGAAAGGGCATTTAGCAATTCCAGATGAACATGTGCATTTCTTTAAATATGACATAACCTGAGGAAACGTCCTTTTTTCTATGTGGTCTGTCTGTAGAATGGAGGTAAAATCTACACTTCACTTTCACCTTTATGTCAGAAAACATTACATTATGTAAATATGGAAATGTGTTCTGTCAGCTGAGAGTCATTTTGTATTGTTAGGAGAAATAAACATCTCTGGAGAAAGGAGACAATCTCCCTTACAGCTGGCAAAGGAGAAAATTAATGGATAATGGTTTCTCCAACAAAATAACCACTTTGGGAGTTGCTGGCCTTTTAATATGCCTCAATGCTTGTGTTTTCTACATTGGGCAGAAAGAAAGCAAAAAAGTGCTATTGCATTAAAAAAATAATACATGGAATATGAATAGAATCAAAGGCAACATTTCTGTGCCTTTGTTCTTACTAATCTACTTGTTTCAAAGCTGAAAACACAGCTAAAATTATATATAAATGATATATTATTACTATTTTGAATCCACAGCCACAGTTCTTAAAAAGGGCCCAGTATTTATTTACAAATAACCATAAATTGTATCAGATCAATAACTATTTTACTCAGCAGAGGTACTCTCCTTTCTTCCCCTCCAACCAAAACAGTATCCTGACGTGGGAACAATAACATGGCACCAAATGCATGTATACACATATCTATACAGACCTATCAATATACTTATGTATATAAGAATATATAATAAATACAATATTCCAAACTAACTGTAAGATCACAATGGCCCAGGATATTATATTTGCCCAAAAAGTCACTCAAGCCATTTTACAGGCGTAAACAGAATCAGCTATCACATCACCCTGCGTGGTACTCCACACCCTTGCTTCCTCACCATGAAGAATCACATACACTGCTTTAAATTGCTAGAGTTCTTTACCTCTAGTCTCAAAAGGTTGCCTCTTGCTATTTTGCATGTGAAAATAGACTCTAGCCTCTACCTGTCTATAATGCCCGCTTGTGAAGTACTTGCAAAGTGTAATCATGTCTCCTTGCATGTGTCATTTTTCCAGAGAAAACAACCCCAACCTACCCTCATAATTTAAATCTTCCATCCCTTTACCCAATTTAGTTGCAAGACTCTCTCTAGCTCATTTATATCTTTTTTAAGCAATGGGCCCAAAATGTAACTGCCTAGTCAAAGGTGATGGCTTACCAGGGACCTATAAATTAGCAAAATTATTCTTTTATCCCTCAACATCAACAATAGATTTGCCTAACAGGCCTAGTTTTCACACAGAGAACTGTATCCCTCTTTTAATAACGGCATCATGTTAGAAATGCTAGTTGAGTCCAGCAAAATAAAAGTAAATTAAAGTGATTTTGCAATCAAAGAGTGTAGTTCTTATCCTAGGATAAATATAATCAGGTCCTGCAGCTTTGTTTAATTTTACATGTTCTAGTCTGTTTGGACTTCCTCCCAAGTCAACCATTCATGCGTAGCAACATTATTAGAACTGGGACTATTAAAAATTAAACCTAAATTTGTTGGATCCTCGGTTGTGTAGAGACAAACAAAAAGATCTTTTTTCCTGCTCTCATAAACCAATTGAACTCCCTCTGATAATAAGGGTCCCATGCCTTTTTGCTTAATATTCTTTTTTACTTTTTACATATTTAACTTTGGATTTATTTTGCATCTTTTATTTATTTTATACCCTATTCATTCTCCATTTTAGCTTGAATGCCTAAAATAAAAATTTTTCTTACCAACCTCAATTCTAACCTTTCTATCAAACCCATACCTCTCAACATTTTGGATGGGACAAAATGTGTTGTACGATTTTCAGTAGGGATGCACCAAATCCACTATTTTGTGCATATGCAAATAAGCTAGGGTGAGGGTAAAAGAGTGCCGCAAAATATTTTTTTACTTCCTTGTTTTGTGATGAACAGTCACATGATTTTTTGGATTTGGTTCGGCCAGGCACAAGCATTCGTCCGAATCCTGCTAAAATGGCCTTATATCGAACTGAATACTGGATTCAGTGCATCCCTAATTTTCAGACCGTGTGTGGAGTGTCCCGACATTTGTTGTCACTGAGAATTATCTTGGTTCTCGCACACCCTCTCCAACCGGCTAATTAAAGACGCCTGGTGCTCAATGGTGGAGGTCCGGCAACCTCCCAACAATGTGGGACAGAAAAAAATCCAATGGCACACAGAGCTTATTAAACACATACGTATGTGTTTAATAAGCCCTGTGTGCCATTGGATTTTTTTGTGTGCCGACATTTGTTGTGTTATGCCGATCGGTTATTCAGTCGATTGGACAGGTTAGGAGATTTCCTCATAATATCTCTGCATGCATTGCCTATCTGACGATTTTCAGTCTCCAGCTTTGTCAGACATAAAATTTCGTACGATTGCTGTCAGGGCAGAACATCGGCTGATCTGGTCTTTTACCACTTTATTTAAACTTAAGGTTAGTGGCAGGTCGGGAGATGGGGACGTGTGATTGTTCGTCCGATATTGCAGGAAATCTGCACGTCTATGGCCAGCTTAAGTCTAACTTCTCCCAATGGATCTGTTATCTAATTACTTATTTCCTTATCTCAAAATTGTTACAAATTATTTTATCTGCTGTTATGGGCTCTACGCAAAAAGCCAATTAGGTCAGAAACATTGTTTCTTTTTCTGGCTGCTCAGTGCAGAGAAAAGCTGGACTTTCTAATACAAACCCGTGACTGCGGGTTGAGCTGTCAAAAGCGGGACTGTCCCACTGAAAATGGGACAGTTGGGAGGTATGCAAACCAAAAAGTTTTTGCATCGTGAAATCTATTTGCTATACAGCATTCAAAATACATTGTATTTTCCATCAGTGCTTTCCCAGTCGATATATTTCAGAGATTCCCCCTAAACTGCCAAAGTTTCTACGTATGTCTAAAATATAAGCAACTTAATCTCAAAGGAGACCCTGGTAAAAAGTTTTTTTAGCACTCAATTAGTTTATCATGGCTTGGTGCCTATACACTTGATGTGACTCTGAAATACAAGTCTTTTAATAACTGGCAGCCAGCTGAAACAAGCCAACCAGCATATCAGCAGTGGCATCATATAGATTGTGCCCGGACCCAGTGAATTTGCTCTATACAAGTGCAGTAAGTGGTTTATTCATTTGGGCAGTGCAACACGGCTGTCATATAACTGCTTGTTGCATACCTTTAATATTATTATTATTATTATTATTAATAATAATAATAATAATATAATATAAGCAACATTATAGCTTAAAGTCAGTGTGGTCAGTAGTAGAGATTTAGTGGTAAAAATGTGCACATTTAATAAAACTATAGGAATCCGATCCTTGCTACTATATATATATGAATAACAGTACAAGAAACTGCCTTTTATACAAGTATTGGCGGGAAAACAGACATACTGCTGACATGCTAAAAACGTCACTAATGACTTAATAGCTATTTAAGTAACACCCACACAACTAATACATCAGGTAATTATACATATAAAACATACCACAAAAAACACATGAAATTAACTACTGTTAAAAACAAGGGAATTGCAACATTGTATGTATCTAGCATTATCAGTTACAACTACTTTCATATATTAGAACTTATTTTTTACTGTTGCAATGCCCATAAATTTGAGTATTGATGTAAGGCTAGAGCAGAGCTTATCTCCATTAATCGTGATTATCATGATTATATAAACTTCTGCATATTATGCAGTAACTTAGTTCTTTCCGGGGTCAGTTCTTATGAATGTAAAATATCAATTCGGGGCCGATTGATACTTGCTCCCATCCCCATTGGTTCAAAGTGGGTAGACTAGTGTCACTTTCATTGCCTGACTTCTTAGTGTTAAACATAGATAGTTAGAACTTGAATAGTTAATTTGGATAATGGGCGTGTTACAGCGATCACACTATAGTTGCAAGTCTAAATACGTGCTTAAAAAGGACTTAATTTTGAAAATAACCCATCATATCCCATGCTAATTGGTACAATAATTCGTTACCCATATAAAAAACTACACATTATCCCCTCATGAATGCCTACTAGGTGTGTGTATACTATCATTCAAAATTTTTTTTATCTATTACATCGATTTCCCCAAACACAGTGAACAACCATTCTATGCTCATAGTTAAAGTGCAAAACATCCACACAATATATCAAGTGTTAAACCTAAAAGAATCCCAATTTTTCTGTCAAAGTGCAAGTATGTCCTTACAGTGTAATATTGCCGAATAGTATCGCCCATCCAGTCCAGTATCACCATCCTATTCAAATATAGATGTTCCCTTTATCATTGTGTATATGAGTAGTGAAACTGCTTGGTATATATCCACCAAATAGACTTTGTTCATAGTCCCCCATAGGAGATTCGGACAAATACAGGGCTGTTACACGCCTTGAAGCAGGGCTGTTACATGCCTTGAATCTCATCTCGGCTAGAGCCCGGAACACTCTTACCGTGTTAGTTAACCCATCGTAATCCTAGGGATCGGAGCGGTGTGAGGCATGTGAGGCGTATAATATTGTGTGAACTGTCCACCTCTCCACGGCTATTACTACACCCAAGTCCGCTTGAACCATCGGTATAGGCAGGGCGGGCCCTCATCTTCAATGCGCTAAGAGAGCGCTTCGGCCCCAAAAGTTCAGTCTGCCAGGAAAGCACTCCTGTCGCTACTCCTGTCGTGGAGGATACATGTAATCTTTGGCCTCACCGGCATCCCCAGGTCTCACCAGTTAAAGCAGGTACTGCTGGGCACGAACTGGCCTGGAAAATCGAATCACGGCGGGTCATCGCTATCAGGTTCCTGGGCGATATTTTACATGCGATCGCAAGTGCCGCTGCCTTTCATAGTGCTGGACAGGATCACGCTCACATAGCAACCTCTATCCGATCAATTGGCTCCTCCCGGACTGCTCCCTGGTGGTAAGCTCTGTTGTAAGCCATTGTCGGCCTCTGTGCGGTATAAAGGCCTGGTCAGCAACAGTCAGTCTTTCTCCTCATTTGTTAGAAAATATAGTAATCAAAGAATGAAGTACACGGGTGCCAGGCTCAATATATATAGAAAACTACAACGATCCAAGAAGTCGGCACTCACGATAAAGTAATAATAAACTTTGCCTGGGTGCAGTTCCAAAAATGTATAGAACAACAGCAAAAAAGGTCCGCA